>UFQX01000167.1:406854-551517 GCA_900497675.1 Arapaima gigas | reverse complement strand
ACCCCCCCCCCCCCCCCCCAAGGTCCTTTGACAAATGTTATCTTGGTAGCTGACAGAATGGACTTTTGTCAAGGTGTTTGATGATAAACCGAGGAACAACCTGTCTAGAGAACAGTATTGGAAATCTAAGATGGGAGCGGTTTTCCCTTACGGCTGATGTCTGGATTTTGTCGTGCTGTGTGTTCATTTAGTAATTCTGAAGGATGGTTCATATCAAGCTGGAATTGTTGTGGTTTTACATTTTCTACATTTGGTATGTTTGAAGGTTTCCATGGGTTAGAGCATTTCCATACTCAGATCTTGAGGTTTTCTTTGGTGTGATGTGTTCCTTTAATTTAAACAAATGAGACCAGGTTTCTTGCCTTGTCATGGAAAGAGACCTCCCAGAACTTGTCCTGTGGCTGGACTATATGCTATTTCAACACTTGGGTTTTATACCTCTTACTGCCAGCAGCTCAGGAACCATGTGATTCTTCAACATCACAGGAATGACATGTTGCGCTCATGGAGTAGATTCACCTCTGTTTAGACCCTTCCCACTAAGTGTGTGTGTTTTGTGCAGGTAAACCAGTGGCTCACCTGGCTGGAGACGGCTGAGGAAGAGGAGTCTGAGGAAGAGGCTGACTGAGGAATCATGGGATATGGCTTCTCTACCCCTCCCCCATGCGTATACCTAACTACTGCATCCATTGTTGTTTTTCTTTCCTTTCAGTTTCCAAGTTGAAGGTCTTAAGAGCACGCAGTGGTTTGCCGTGTCGTTTGATGGTACTGGGCTACTTGACCTGGTCTTCACGTGCGCTTCCTTTCCTTTGTAGAGATGCACTTTTTGTGTGACCCTGAGCTCGTTGCAATATTGACTTGTCACCAATCACAATCCAACACTGTAATGATTGGCTCACTGCAGTAATTGCCTGCGTTTCTACCTCTGACCAACTGAGTTTACAGCAACAGCACCCTGGTTCACCTGTTCAACTTGACCAGATTGACATTTCAGATTTAAACCTTGAAGTGCTTGTTGTTGTAGTGCACAGACAGAAGCTGAACTATGCTACTCACCTCCCCTCCCCTCCCCTCCCCTCCCCTCTCCAGTCAGCTGTTTTCAGTCAGAATTTGTGAAACTTGAATATTGACTCTTGCTCACTTCCTCAGATTCAGGGATTGAATTGGCATGTTGGAATTTGGACTGAGTGTAACAAGTGCATTTTTAAACCTGTCTTTTAATCTGAATAAAATTAACATGAGAAACTGAAGTGGATTTTATTTTTACCCTTTTTACCCCCCTGTTTCCTTACAATTGTGGTAAACCTATTGCATTACTGGATAGGGTAAGTTTAAATTAAGTTAAATCATTAATCAAGCAACTTTTCCCCACTGGGAGGTGCTGCAGTGTGCCACTACTTTATAGAAATACACCAGAAGTTGCTCTTTGAGGGGTGGCTGTATATGATCACCTTGCTAAATGAAGTGCAGTGGAAAAACTACATTGAGAAGGGTCACATTCAGTTAACAAATTTCTGCTGCATTTTTATTTAAGATGCTGCATAACATGGATCATCACTTTGCAGTAGCAAACATGTCTGTCACGTCACAAAATTTTGTGGAATATTTTGCTGCTGTCTCTCTAGTTGAATTTACAAACAGTGGGAGGGAATACCAGGCTTCTCAGTGTGGATGGAGAGAAAGGTTCAACCCCCCCCCCCCGCTGCCTCATTGGTTGTCTGTGGGGAGCCAGAAGTACTCGATGATTGTCCGCCCCCTGCGGGGAGGTGCAGAATCCGATGCCTCTAAGGTCAGTGGTGATACCTCACAGAAATGGGCAGGAACAGAACTCTTTGGGGCGCTGGGAGCCGTTACTCTGTACACAGTGCTTAAAAGGGACACAAAATCAGCTGTAGTCATTCCCATTTTTAAATATATTACTCAAAATTACTCTAAAATGGGCTTTTACTGGTGCCTGTTTTCATGGTTACTATGGGAACAGTAGCCAAACAGATGCTGTGGCCAGTTTCCATCTAACTGGTCACTACCTGTCCACATCTGTCCCCTCAGGCTCTTCATTGCCAGCATCCACAGTGGAAATGTATACAGGGTCTCCCTCCTGTAGGACAGGGGTTCACCATTACCCACAGTGCTGCGGATTTTACTGCAGCAGAGGTTGTCAGGTCTTCACACACTGTATCCCTCCGAAGATGTGATGACCTTCATGTTACCACTCTGATACCTTTACTTGCAAACACACAAATAGGACCTGAAATCTCATCTCAAGCAGTTTCTGTGTTCAACCTAGTAAGAGCTGGATTAGTGCAACCTCTTACCGTGAAGTTCCTGGGTGACCCATCTGCATTCTTCAACACCTTAATACGCTGGTTGCTCTCTGCCACACACAGGAAGTAGCTCCTGATGTTTGCCTGGCACTAACAGGAAATGCTACATGAGCAAATGCTGTGAGACTTGATTGCTTGATCCAGCAGGGGGCATGTGGGAGACTCACTGCTCTGTTCTGCCTCTGGGACTGCAGCTCCTTCTGGGTTTGCAGTGCAGTCCATAGCGCCTGATGCTTCTCTTTCCAGACCAGGCACTCCTCCTCAGCCAGCTTGTGTTCCCGCTGTGCATCACGCTGTGCCCGAGTTGCTCGCTCACACTGGTCCTCAGCTGCCAGGGCCTGGTGTCGTGAGCTCTCCTCCCTACAGAGCAGCAACACTGAGCATCTACATTTACAGCTGACTGATTAAGCTTCAGACACAGGATCAAAGCACAGCACTTCCCACAAGGAGCTGACTATAGAAATGGCATTCATGTTCCAAATACATAACAGCAGATGGTGTTGGACTCATTTATGTAGATGTCTGGAGAGAAATGGCTGTCAAAGACATGGATTTGCAAGGTATTCAGCAGCTCTGAGGGACACAGGAAGCTCATTACACCAGCAAGCAGCCAGAGATGGAGGAGCTCAGTGCTCTTGCTGGGAGCAGATATTGCACAGCAGACCTGTTCTAGCCCCACAGTCAGTGATGGAGTTGAGGGGTGTTGTTCATTAGATGAGCTTCCTTCCTGCAGACACCTGAAACACCTCAGCAGCAGATAAAGAGGAGCTCACATGATCCCTTCAGAAGAGTCAAATTTCTGAAGCTAACAAAAAAATTGCAAAACCACATTTTCCTCCTTTGCCATAACTATGCATTTTCAGACTGAGAGATTGTCAAGTGCGACAGCTGAGGAACATCAAATGACCTTCAGAACTGGTACCCTGATGTGTGCAGGGGAAAAGCTTCAAACACTCAAGCAGCTCGTACTTTTCCTTCAGCTTGGCATTTTCTTCAGTCAGCTGCTTCAGGCTCCTCCTCAGCTGGTCCCGGTCCAACTCCAGGTCCCTGTTCTCCTCCAGCAGAACCTGCCTCTCGGCAGACATCCTGTCCACCTTCAGCTTGATCTCAAACAGGTTCTTCTCATTCTGAGTCAGGAGGAGCTGCATGTCAGCATGCTGCAGAGGCACAAGGTCAAAGGTCAGCTCGGTCATGAACCCTAAAAGGACTCTGGGTCTTACTCATAGCTGCACCCCTCAGTACCTGGCTTTTGAGCTGTTGCAGCTCGTGGTCCAGCTGGAGCTTTTCAGACAGTGCCTGGTCCCGCTCCCTCTGGCTGTCGGATGCTCTGTCCTCCGCTTCGGCCCAAGCCACCTTCACCTCCTCGGTCACCCTTGAGCACAGTGTTGCCCTCTGCTGGCTGCTCTGCAGCTTCTGCTTCAGCTGGCCGAGGGGAGGAAGTGGCACTACACTCAGGTGAACACACAAATGCACGAGTGGGAAGTGACTCCCCCAGGCAGTTGGACTGCGGTTGCCAGGTGTGCAGCATCATTACTATATACAACCAACCACACCGAGAAGGGCTTTGTATCCCTATGATGGTCAGCTGAGAGAACTGCAGTCTGTCGGGTTTTATACCTGTTCACCAAAACTGCCAGTGCCACCTAAGCTCGGGTGAGAAAAGCTCAACTGAGATTTTTAATCGTGTTGTAGAAGTGCATATTAAACCTGATGAATTTTTTAAAAAATCCAACTATAAACAAGAAATTTCTGTAAGTCAAAGTTTAGACAACACAACCAAAGGAAGATAACTATACAATAGTGTGTCAGGGAGTGCGTGTGCAGCTGCCTGTAATTACACACACATGCTCTGGAGTGTTGCTAAAAAAGGGCAGCAGGTGGCAACAGTGGCCAGGCTCCCTGGAGGCGCACCTCCTTAATGTGTGCCTGCAGCTCCTGGTTGAGGGCCCTAAGGCTGCGCATGGTGAGCTCGCTCTCAGTCCGCATGACGATGCGCTCCATATGGATCTCATTGCTCAGGAACTTGTTCTGCTGTTTGAGGTCCTCGCACTCCTTGGGGAAGAACAGGGAGAGCTTGCTTTACTGCAGTAAACACAGAGGACACGTATCAGCTTGTCCCTGCATTACACTGTTTGTGACTCTGCTGTGTTGACACAATGTTGCACACGAATTATGACAGATAATTGTGCTGGCTGCAACTTAACTGTGGTCCTGTTTTATTTACAAAGATTGTCATTACTGGGTTCACACGAGCATCAATTTCAACACAGTGCATGTGTGATATTTCTGTTTGACAACAAGCAGCAGTGTGATGATGGTTTCCTCTTACCTTTCTCTTCCTCACAAGCTCCCCCTGCAAGCGGCTAATCTGCAGGAAGGGAGCGCTGGGTGCAAGGGCACTCACAGGCCGCACGGCTCTCACAGGTCGGCGGCATGGCCGTGGGACCCCAGGTGCCTCGTCGGGGGCCTCTCGGGAGCGGGAAGGGCGGCTGCTCGGTGATGGAGGCTTCCAGGGCCCCACGGGGGAGGGGTCAGCCTGGAGGTCTGTGTGCGATGCAGTCCTCAGCGACATGGTGGTGCGGCAAGTTGTGGTGCGGAGGACAGAGTGGCGTCTCTCCAACTCACTGGCAGCGCTAATCAATTATTCACAGGTGAGGCACAGAACATGACACTTCGGATCACTGGGAGAAACCTGAGGAGGGCATAGCCTGAGCTGCTCCCCTCCTGTGGAGTGAAAGGTCAGAAGGCTACTTATCATGAGCCGCACAGTGGAGACACAGAAACACAAACAGCTCTTGTGGTTCAGTGCAGAGACAAATTTTTTTTGGATGGTTATAAATACCTTATGTATTTATGATTTTCTCTGTTGCTCTATTGTTCTCAAGATTATTCCTGAATTTTGTTGCCTTGCTTTGGCAATAAAAATGTACACTTTTCTCATGCCAATAAAGTACACGAGAGAGTGAGAAAGAAGAGAAAGCGCTCAAATGGAGTGGCTTTCCAGGTCTGCTACCCCCCCCCACAAGATGAGAATTTTCTCTTGTTCATAATCTGTGCTCAGTGGTCATTGTTACTCATCAAATAGATGCTTTTTCCATCTTGCTGGTTCACATCCAAGTAGCTGCCTACAGAAGTGACATTCAAAGAGCAAATACAGTTAATCATAGCAGATGGTGTTGGATTCACTTGGACAGCTACATAGCTGTCAAGAGACAGGTTTGGGAGGGATACAGGTGCAGTGATGTCTTTAGCTTCCAAAGGAACAAAAACCCAGAAGCAACACAATTTCTTACAACAAATGCTGATTTCAGTTTATTCTCAGACACATAACTTAGGGCAGTCATGCTCACATCATACTGCGCAGTAAAAAGTTTCCTTCCAAAAACAAATTGGAAGCAAGGAAGCAAAAAACAAAAACACAAAACTGCACTTCTGTGGTGTTAATAGAGCTCCGAGTACATGACAGCACAGCTCTTGCACCAGCTGCTTGGTCATAAGGGCAGAACTACTGAAAGTGCAGGAACAGAAACTAAAGGTGCAGGTGGGGAGTTAAATAGTTTGTTTATTATTCAGACCACAGTGACATCATCCCACTGCATCACTAGGCTGTCAAGAGCAATGCATGGGGGGGAAACCAGTATTCGTGTCAACAGAAGATGGCAATCATGGCCTCAGTCACTGTAGTCATCTGAGCCGCGGTTGAATGCCTCATTGTTGGAATGTTCTGGCTCTGAGTCGGAACGCCGGGGGGAGACCTCGTTCTCTGAGTCCACAGGGGGTGAGCCGGGCTGCGATTCCTCCTCTGAGGCATCTGATCGGCTCCGCTTGCTCTCGTTGTCCGACTGTTCCGAATCGGACTGTGGCCGTGGCCGCCTCCTCTTGACTGGGTGCTCGCTGCCCGACCCCGACTCCTCATCCTCAGAGTTAGCTGAGCGGGCAGGACTGCCGGCCTCACTGCCGCTGGCATGTTTATGCTGCTCATCCGACTCACTGTCAGAGGTGATGCGCTTCCTGGGCGCAGACTCGTCGTCAGAACCAGAGTCACTGTCCTTGGGGTTCCTGCACAGTCCACAAACAAACACATGTCACCAACACAGTAGCATGGGCACAAAGAGGACCCCGCTCAGACCAACTGAACAGCAATGACCCAGCAAGTTCTCACCTGTCCTCAGCGATCTTCAGACCGTCCTCATCAGAGGACGAGTCAGATGAGGAAATGATGGCCTTGGACTTGATCTTGCCTTTGAGAGACTGTGGCATACGCTCTGGTTTTGTCTATTTTGGGGAAAAGACATCTGGTTTATGCTCTTGTACTGCAGGATATGGCAACTCGTGCCATCTGGAACCACCAGTCAAACTGCCCTTCTCACCTTGTCCATCTTCTTTCGCTCCCTGGGCTTGCGCTGCTTCTTGGGGTGTGAGCTTCCTCCCTCATCGTCGCTGCCACCTTCAGCTCCCCTCGTAGGTCTGTAGGACCAACAGGGATGTGTGAGGACCAGGTGATCTCCACACACACAGCGGGAAAGGAGGTCTGAAGACCACCTGGCCCTCTGCTCTCACCTCCTTTTCTTGCGCGACTTCTTCTCTCCATCCACGTCATCTCCCTCCTGCTCGCTGCCACTCCCACCCTTCCTCTTCCTCTTCTTCTTTTTGATGGGCAGCTCCTCGTCAGAGTCGTCGTTGACAAACTCGTCAAACTCACCCCCTTTCTTGCGCTGAGGGGATAGACACAGACACACACTCCAAGCAGTCATTACCTCCACTGAGTTCAGTCCACTGACCTGACTCAAGACCGTTGTTCTCCTACTCTCACCCTACTCCCTCCACTGCTGCCTTTCTTCTTTTCTTTATTCGTCTCCTTGTTGGCCTCAGAGAAGGTCAGCAAGTTCTTGGTCTTCTCCACATACAAGGCCCTCTGTTCCAGGAGCTTCTTCTGCTCCTCAGCTTCCCTGTTTCGCTTTTCTTCCTAGTGAAGAAGTTTTTAGCAGAACAAGAAAATGAGGAAAACAGTTTGAGAGGCAAGGGGAGGGGTTTCCATCCATCAGTAGTACCAACCTGTTCCTTAAGCATCTGCTGTCGGAGGAGGTCTCGCTCTTGTTCTTGCTTGGCACGCAGCTCCTTCTCCTCCTCGTCCTGCTTGCGGGCCCGTGCCACGTGGTACTGTGCCTGGCTCAGCAGGTCTGAGCATTGTCTGCAATGGCATAGCAGACAGGGTGAGTGGCACCCTCTGTTGGATGGACTGAAATGGAGCAGTGTGAGCCAATGCCCTACTTTACCTGGCCTCGGTGGCAGCCAGACCCAGATCGAACCTCATCTTGTCTCCAGCTTTGCTCAGGTAGCTGAAGTACCTGCAGTTTCAAGAGGATACACATGAAGGGTTACAACTGCAGTCAGAAAAAGGTTCAAGGGTGAGAGGTGAGGATGCCTCCAGGCTACACCCACGCACCTGTGTGCCAGCTCCAGCTCTTTGACAGCGCTAAGGACTGCCTTCAGGTTGCTCTTCTCGTCCTTGAGGACCAGGGTTGCCAGCCGCTGGAGGACCAGGGCCACGTTGAACATAAGAACTGTGTCGCTAGGTGCCACATGCCGAGCCTGGGGTGGGGTATTGTGTGTGGGGGGGGGGGGGGGGGTCNGGGGGGGGGGGGGGGGGGGGGGGGGGGGGGGGGGGGGGGGGGGGGGGGGGGGGGGGGGGGGGGGGGGGGGGGGGGGGGGGGGGTCAAGGGAGTTGTGGGTGCACACAGAACTATACCTCAGTCACAGTTCAATGACCTGAAAGCATTTGTCACACTCAGACGATACTGGATTTCCAATGAAAAAGGTACCAAACACACTTGTCTTAATTCTACATATTACACTCCACTTAATTTTAATTTCATTTTCTTAAGTTAATATTCTCTAAAATTTCCATCTCTATCAGTACAAACGCGACTTGTGTTCACCCTCTGATCCAGCAAAAAGCACTGAAACTCTTCAGCTCACCTGTACAATGTTTAATGTTGTTCTGAGGGTCAGTGATCAATAAAAGCCAAGGGAATGTTGCTCATATTTCTGGGATAAATCAGTCAATGATCAGCACTGAATAGAAGTTTGTGGAATCTACATATTAAGACTCAGACCACTAGTTATAGTTTTTACAAGAAAACAGAATAAGTCACATAGCTTCTGAACATTGTTTGTTTGTCTGACCCCCCCCTGCAGCCACAGCCCATTACCTTCAGGAGGGTCTGCTTGCACTCTTGCAGTTTCCCACACTTGAAGAGCGCCCTGGCCAGGTACAGCAGCACCTCTGTATTCTGGTATTTGAAGAACTTCTTCAGGCAGTTCTCATACTACAAAGGCCAAGAGAAAGGTCACAGAGGTGTCCTGTGTGCAAAGCTGCCCTCTCACAGCATATGGCCCTGCCTCCTCACCATCTGTACGGCGCTGATGTACTGCTTCTGCTCCACATAGATGTGCGCCAGATTGAGCCACACATCACTGATGTCGGCAGTAGCCTCCCTAACCTGGGCAAACACGTCGCGCGCCTCACGGAAGTAGCCTTTGTGGGCCAGAACTGCGCCTGTGGAGAGGAGTACCAGCTAACAGCACAGCTTCACCACCACAAAGCCAAAGGGTCTTGGGCAAGTGAGCAGAAAGGTTTTAACTGTTTCTCTCTCACACACAAACACACACCTATGCCATTGGCAGCGTAGAGGTTTTTGGCATCGTTCCGCAGGACCTGTTTGTAGATGGCCAATGCACGGTCCTGGTGACGCTTTTCCTGAGGAAACAGAAGAAACTCTTTAGCTATGTGGCTATGCAGGACACAGCAGCACCAGCAGACAGAGTCACACACCTTTTCACGGTCCCTGGTTGGCTGGTGTAGTGTCTGCAGCCACACATTGCCCAGTGCCAACATGGAGTATGTGTCATTCTGCGTGGATGGCTGCTTTAGGATGCGCTCAAACTTCTTCTGGCCGGGACCCCACTCCTGCTTGGCCAGATGGAGGTTCCCAATGAGGGACCAGGCATCTGGGTGATCCTGCAGCAGTTGGAGCACAACTCACTCAGTGTGCAGCCCAGCCAGCAACACAGCAAGAATCACAGAACTGAAAATGATACCTGATTGATCTGCAGTGCTTCTTTGAACCAATCGGAAGCTTCGTAGAAGTTGCCCTTGTCTCGAGCCATAGCTCCTAGACGCAGGTAACCTACAAGCAGAGAGAAGCAGAATATGTGAAGGCTGCACAGAGGGGCAATGGGCCATGTTGGGACACATCCCCAGCAAAAGTTACATGACACACACAGTCCACGTAGTTGGGATGCTCCCGCAGAATGTTCTTGTAGAGCTTTTCGGCCTGGTGAAACTCGCACATAGCCTCGTACAGCCTGGCCAGGTTGTAGGAGGTGGTCACTGAGATGGCGTTGTAGTAGTGCTCATCATGCTCCCCTTCAGCTTTGGCACGTTCCAGCGATGCCAGGAAGTATTTCTATAAACATTATACTTGAGGTCACAACTTCCTCAACATCAATTGCAGCACAGAAGCACACACTCCACACCCCCAGACAATCTGTATTCTGTACCTTAGCTTCCCCCAGGTTGCCTAGTCTGAAGTGCAGAGCCCCCAGGTTGTTGAGGATCTCTGGTGGAACGTCAGCCTGCACTTTCTCCTGTAAAATCCGGGTGGCTGTACCATATGCTGAGAGCGCCCCCTGCAGGAGACCAAGATGTTAGTGTTACATAAAACTTCTGGCAGGCAGTGGGTAGGGCAGACTCCTCCTGTGATGCCCAGTCTACCTGAATGTCTGTCTGTTCCAGAATCTGAGCCAACTCAATCCAGGCCTCCACATCGTCAGGGTACTGCTCTGTCACCTTCTTTAGATGGCCCTGCAGATGAGGTACAAGGGTCAGATGGTGCGACCTCAGGCCGTGCTGTCTGCTTGCACTTGTGCTGAATTATAAATCTGCTTTTTCCTTGGCAGCTCACACACTTTCATCACATACCTTAGCAATGTCCCGCTTCTCTTGATCGTCCAGAGTGGCATACAGGGAGCCAAGGATCTTCATGGTTTCATAGTTGTTCGGATATGCCTTGAGGACCTTTTCAAAGCACTGTGCTGCATTCTCCTTATCTCTGCGGTATACGTACATCTGGCCCAGACCAAAGAACGGCAGCACAAAGGTGGGTGAGGCGAACTGGGTGGCCTGGTAGTAGTACTGGAAGGCCTGGTCATAGTCTTCCTGAAGAGGCACACCCAAGATCAGGGTTACAGTAGCCTTCAACAACACGCCTACAGACTATTGAGCAGGGAGGGTTACCAGGGTGAACGGGGCTCAGACCTGCACGTGAAAAGAGCGAGCCAGCTGATAGCAGCTCTCTGCCTGCATAGCCTCCACCTCCGTGTTGTGGAAAGCATGGAGAGCCAGATGCTGCACTTTGCTATAGTCCTAAAACAAAAAAAGATGACAAAGCCAATTGGACACTCAAACATTGTTTTTACAAGTAGGTGGTTGTAAAGTGGCACAAATGTCCCAGAAGGAACCTGACAATAATATCCAAAATTTAATTATCCAAAAGAGCATCCTGCAGCAACACTGGAATGTAGACTGAGCCACAGCATGCATTCCTGAGCCCACAGGGCCATCCTTCCGATACCTTTTTGAAGAAGAAGTGGTTGGCCAGGTGGTTGAGAACCATGGGATTGCTGGGGTCAATAGTATAGGCTCTGGAGAGCAGCTGCACACCATTTTTAATGGAGTCTGCCTCTTTGTTGTTGAGCTCCAGCACAGCGAGGCCCACCAGAGCACCCACGCATGTGGAGTTGAGTTCAAGAGCACGACTGAATGCCAAACGTGCCTTTTCCAGCTTGTTGAGCTTCACAAAGCAGTGGCCCATCCCCAGACGCACCTCAGCTGTGGGACACACGTGGAGACACGTGTTAAGAGTAATGAATGTGCTCATTCTTCCAGGGAATGAGGAGGGTGGAAGCACTTGCCTGGACAGCCCGGGTTGGTGCGAAGGGCCTTTTTGTAGTAGGCCAGGGCTCCTCTGTAATCCTTTTTGTTGAAGGAGATGCAGGCCTTTCCTGTGAACAAACGAGCCTGTCAGTTTTGTGCGAGTGTGCACAGCAATTCATTTTCAGTACGTTCTGCTGTAAATTAGCACTCATCTATGTTTGAAAAACAACCATCACTTGCCAAGAAGTGCAGGGATGTTGTTGGTGGACTGGTTAAGGACAAAATGGAACTGTGCATCTGCCTGGTCCATCTTATCTCCTTCAAGAAGACAGAAACAGGCACGACCCAGGAGGTGGTTCTGTGGGGTTCAACACCATTCGCTCCAATAAGCACACACATCTGATGTATGGAACACAGTACATAAGATATTTGACCACTTGTTTTGGAGTTCCTCACCTGGTCGTACATGATGATTTTGTCAGCCATAGTGTACAGCAGGGTGGCCTGGGTGATGAGCTCCTTCTTGGCATCCTTGTTCTTCTCCTTGCGTGCCTGCTGCACATAGTAGGCAGCCAGGGTGTCCAGGCAAGTCATCTGGTCCTTCTCGTGGTCCCTGTAGTCCAGGTTCCCATCGATACGCGCCGCCTCCAGAAGCTTCACAAAGTCCTCCGTCTTCCCCTGTTTGTAGTATTCTAGCTGGAAGGGGGAGGCGCAGAGGTAAAGGTAAACGGTCATTGTGCCCTGTTGTGCCAGACTCTGCACTGTGATGCCCTTTGGGGAGCAGCTATGCAATCAGATCCCACTCTCCCTCCCATCCTGCGTCTCTGTGACTCACCGCCAGTGCGATCCATATGTGCAGCTGTGTGTGCTCCTGCTTCAGGATGCTGATGACTTCGTCCCCCTCAGGAAGCTGGTCGAAGTCAAGCTCAATGACCTGTAGCGGTATGAGAAACATGATCAGCAAATGGCAAAATGACTACAGTGCAACTTCTCACTTTTACCCTGTATGGTTTTAACGTCACACAGGGCAGAAGCAGAATGAAATAACAGGTCCTTTATAAGAAAGCATTAACCATTCATCTGACACTTTTCTCCAAAGCAAAAACTGTAGCAGCTCTGCTGGTTGCAGCTTTTACTGCTATGCCACCTGCTGCCCCTACAATCATGATAAAAGAAATCAAAATCTGATCGGCACAGTTTTTTTAACTGTTGGTAGCAGAATTAAACAAATTTTTACATTTCATGTGAAGATCCAGGAGCATTATTGAGTGTTATTTATATGTCATTCTGCTCATGTACAGTCAGTAGCATGCTGGGATTCGAACCTGCCACAGAGCCCACACTCTCTTTAACCACTGTGCCACCTGCTGGGCACAGACTGACAGAAAGCTTCTGAATTCCGGGCTCAAAGTTCGATCTGTTAGTAAGTTAAGTTCATCTCACTGCTCATTTTTTACCCAGAAGACAGAGTGGCCAAGCGAATTTGAAGAGTCTCGTGTGTAAAGATATTATATCCGTATGGGAGCCGTGCGGGCTGTTCTCCGCCTTCGTGAAAACGGTGGGTAAACACGGGCTTCCCGAGACTTCGCAGGACCGTCAAAGTTTTTGGTTTCACAAAAGAAATACACTTTATCTAAGTGGAAGAAGTGCGAGGGCAGCGCCATTTTACAAGGTTAGCACACGCTAGCAAGAGGAACAGCCTCAGCACCACATAATAACCTTCACAAAGCCACAAGGACCCAGATAAACTCCCGCTTCGCGGAGCAGCCATGGGCTGCCCATGATCGCAGAATCACCTCATCCGTGTCCCGAAGGGGGATTTCAATCGAACCCCGAGACATGGTGCCGTTTTCCCGCTCCGTTTAGCACTCTGAGCCCGCAGCGCCACTTCCGCTCCCTACAAAACACGAGCGCCTGACCTCATCAGAGAATTTCCGGGTCAATCCAGACACAGGATGGGAGGGCGCACGACCATAGCAACAGACTCACGTGACCGGAACAGACTCGCGTTTTCAGGTGAGTCTCAGGTAACATTTCAGTAGGGTAATATTTGGTTTAACATCTGACAGTTTTTGCTTGTAAATATATTTGCCAAAGCGTATACATTCATTAAGGTACATATCTTAATTATTTTTTACGTTTAACGGGAAGAAAAATATTTTAAAAATATTTAAAATTTCCACATCAGCTCAAGTTACTGCAAAGACAGAACAGCTACATCACAGTGTTTTTTTGTTCTGCGTCACAAACTAGACATAAATCACCAACATATTCTTTAGAAATTTGGATTTTTTTTGTGGGATACATCGATATAATACATGTTTGATGTATGGATGATACATGTTTTTTTGTTACTGATACAATATTTACTAGTTAGATTCCATAATTCTTTCCTCTATATATATCGTATTTTTCTTAGACAATGGCCTGAAAGAAACATTGCTGAATTTCTCTTCATAGCTGTGGGTGCTGTTTAATGATAACACATTTGGATATGAGGTGTTATCTATATCACCTGTGTTTCCCAGTATAAAGTGGGAGAGACCACTAGGAAGAATATTCATAACAACAGCAAATCCTCTGGGTGTGACAGGGATTCTGTACTTCTAATGAAATTCAGACTATCCAAATAGACATCCCTTGTTATTGAATAGCTGTGCAACAGATATAATATGTGAAATAAATGCAGGTATTGTCAGCAAACAGACAGTTTCTATGTGTGGTGTGGTGTGTATTAATGAGGAATTGATTGGGTTTTCCCACAGTAGCCTGTCTGGTGATGGACCCCTGAAGCCCCCCAGAGGAATGAAGATACACTGATTACTGTCTCAGTGATGCATCACAGCACCATCAAAAGTATTGTTTTACTTCAGTCCCAAATGATGGATAGCATAAAATATCAATATGAGACTTCATTAATATCAGTATTAATGAAAAAGAAAACTGCTTAATCTGCAAACACCTGGGTAAATGTAACCTAATGAGGCTAAAATATTGTCACATCTTTAAAATCCTTATATAGAGTCCTTATACAGTGACACTAGAAAGTTTTTGAACCCTTTAGAATTTTCTGAATTTCTGCATAAATTTAACCTAAAATAAGATCATCTATGTCATGAAAATAAAAATAACCTAATAAAACAACCAACATACAAAATCTTGTACTTCTTAATTCATTTATTCATCAAAATAATTCAACATTAAATATCTTTGTTGGAAAAAATAGAAGAACGTCCAGTATCATCAGTTTAGTTAAAGAGATATTTAGAGCCAGCAGTGTCACTCATTGGGGTGACAGTCAGGTGTGAGTTTGGGTGGACCTGAGTTATGTAAAAAAACATTAACCTCATTACTAGAGTCTGTCTTCACCACACAGGTTTGTGAACACATACTAGGCCTCCATCAAAGGAGATTTCTGAATTGTCGATGCTCATCAGGCTGGAAGAGGTTACAACTGCTCATTTATATTTTAGTGAACACTCAACATTTTGGCCTATTCACTGCAGCTGTACATCTCCCCCATTAACAAGTGCTAGTCGGAGCATGTTTCCTCTTTCTCTTCATGCTCCAGCTGAACCCAGGGCCAGGTTATTTATGTCTCCAGCAGGCCTGTTAAAGAATGCTGTTTAAAACACATGAAGTGAGCAAGAGTAGTGCTGCAGAGCATGTCGGCTATATAAACAGCTTTGCTGACTGTGGGCCATGAGTTGCATTTGATTAACAAATTCCCAGCAGGCTGAGTGGCTCCACTCTGGGCACAGGATGCAGCCTTGGGGGGCATCCGCTATGCAAATTAACAGGAATAACATCCAATTATTAGTGCAAGTGATGTTATGCCAGTGCTCCCATTTGGAGAGCAACTGATGTGTTGACACCTCCACAGCCAGGTTTTCAGACAGTTGCCAAAAACCTTGATTTTTAACCTCTCTGCTAAGCAAGGGATGTACCATGGTCATAGTTTCCTGCACAGGTAGCATTTGCAGGTTGAATTGATGGGGGGTATGATGATATGCCCCTCTACTTTGAACCTTCTTGATACTTGTACTACAAAGCCCCACCACGATCTGGTTGTGCAGCTTGAGAGAAAAGGTTCATGATTAAGAATATGCATAATTGATCTCTTGTCCACACAGCAGTGAGCTACTGGCTCATAACCACATGGTCTGCAGAGGCAAAGAGCCAGGGGGTTTGTTTGCTGGGGGGTAATGTGGGGACACCTGAATAAATCATGTTCCAAATTGAATTCCTGCACAATTCAATACTGTGTGTACTTGAATTGAAAGGAGAACAAAAACATTCAAGTTTTGCCAATTGCCCATCTCTCACTTACCACTCAGGAGCTCATCATTTAAAGTCATCTGGCAAACATTCCCCATTATTGTATTGCTACATATATGTTGTATAATCATGCCTTTTGTGTTGTTGAGTCATTGTGTTGTTGGCGAACTGCTCCTGAGCAAAGTGCTGAGCTCTTTCAGACAAAGGATTAGGACTGCAAGCAAAAAGGCTTCCTGATAATTGTTGCCCTAAGATATAGGGAGGAGGCAGAGTGGACGCCACTATCTTTCAGATACAGGGAGCCTAGTCCTGCGGGTGCGTCATTGTGACGGTCCATGTTTATCAGATTGGATGGTGGCACATCATTTCGCATGTCTGTTTGAGCATATGCAAATCAACCCTGATTATTTTTATATATCTGTCTTTCGTTTTTACAGATGGCACTTTCCCTCTGAGCGCAGGAGGAGGAAGCGGGCTGTTTCTTGAGGTGAGAACAAAACTTTTAAAAATCTGACTGTTTAAAAAAGTAATAAGGAGATCCAAAATGCTATCAATGCCATCTGATTATTTTCTTTCTATGAACACAATAATGTAACTGAATTGCTTATAACAGATTATTTTAAATTAAACCTTTGTCAGAGTTGATCACCACTTTTCTTTGCAACCCACTACCACAGAGTATGTTTCCTCAGGCTTCTCCCCCACTGCAGGAGGGTGGAAGTAGTGTCAAGGTGTGTGCATGTTCAAGATGGCTGAGCTCTGTTGTCTGTGGTCCTGTATTAATGCTTCATGCTAGTCTTTACTCCACAAATTGGCTTCTGATCGACACGACACTTTGATGGCTAAAGGTTGCAATAGATTTTGTATCAACTGTCAACAGTAAAAGACAAGCATTCCTCTCATTCCCAAGCTACCCAGGGAAATACACTAAAACACTTTTCTCCTGTTGTCCAAGAGTCCAACAGTCTCTTGTGTCCAGAAGCAACAGCTCCTTGGTATCAGGGGGACTAGGTAGATGATGGAATTGTAGTGAAGACATGTTCATCTGCTCAGTGGCATCTGCCCACAGTGGTGCTAGATGGGTCAGCAGCCTGATGGTGTTTTGGGCAGTACAGAGTGAAAGCAGATGGGAAGGAAAGGAAAAATCAGTGTCCAAAGCAGCCAAGCCCTTCATGGGACACAGCCTGTCTTGTGCACGAGTTAAAGGGTGAGCTGCAGCTGCAGGGGGCCTCAGAAACATTGCCCTTAAATGGTAAAAGCTTCTAGGGCAGAGAGGGGCTGGCGGACAGAGGAGGCAGCAGCGAGGAAAAGGGGAGTATTGGTGGGTTATGTGAAAAGTCTCCAGATTCAGACAGAGATCCGGACAGTGGTGCACTACGGCAAGCTGTGTGTCCAGGACCCAGAGGCTCAGGTCAGTGTCTCTGTTCCTCTGTGCGGTGGAAAAGGCTTGCTGGAGTCAGACACCAGTGAAGGTTGAGTGATGGGGGGGTGTTTCCTAGTCTCTACAGCTCCCAAATTCAGCAAAATGACAGAACACCATTGTGTCTTTAATATGGGTGTCATGTCCACACAGACTTGTATACAAGTACACTTATTCATTTAGCTGATCCTTTTCTGCAAAGTGACTTACTTTGGTAATAATTTATCAATATTAATTTATTAATAATTTATATAGCAGGGTAATTTTTACAGTATCAGTTGGGAGTAAGTACTTTATTCAAGGCTACTACAGCAGAAGGTGGGATTCAAACAACTTGCAACCTCCAACTCCAGAGCTAGCAGCTCTCTTACTGCTGTTCCCTGTATGTGTTCATGTGGTTTGCAGACAGAGGGCCAGACAGTGTGGAGCAGCTGTGTTTAGTCCACAAGGTGATGCTGTTTGTGCACCGAGAGCCTCAGCCAAGTAATAGTGCATGTAGCTCCAGTTTTTCAATGTCTTTATGGCACGCAATCATCACATTACACAATAACTGAGTGAGTCGTTCTTTTCAGAACCTCTTTTTCTCTGCCAGTCACGCTCACGTCCAACCTGTTATCTCGCGCTGGAACCATGCAACCACAACTTCCTCTCAATGGCAGCCTCTCAATGTGCAAATTTTAAACAAATCTTGGGGGCCAGGGTCTTCTTTGCTTGTTTTCTCTGGTTCTCATGGAGCTGGAAAGGCCTTGCAGTGGGGTGACTGCTTCACCTGGCTGTGCAAGGAGGCCTCAGTGTTTTCCCTGCAGAGTTGACCTTATGTGCTGAGAAACAAAAAACCCCCATAAATATACTGATAGTCAGGAAAGAGGCCCCCAGACCGAGCAGGAGAAGGACACGAGAGTCCACCCAGAAACAGCCATGCTAATGACAATAATGTTTTGAATGTTATATTAAATACTAGGTAAATATTATCGCATTGCACTGTATATATTTACAGTTGTGCAATACATATTTAGTGCATTATTACCCAGTAAGAAGACTGTCAGTATGTAGGTAGGGGCATGTCTGTATGTTCACAAGGCAACACGGGGGAAAACCGCTGTATGGGAGCTCGTGTTTTCCCACTGCAGCTGCAGGTGGGACAGGATTGTTCAGCTGTTAGAAGAACCTTGCTGGCTGTCGCTGGAGGGAAACCTGCTCCTCGTCACTCACTTATAGAGCTTACACTTTTTGAAACTTTATACAGATGGATTTTTCCCTGAAGAAATCCCAGCTTTAATGGCCCAGCTCCGGGGACGTGACCCAGCTACTTTTTACAAGTCCACAGCTTCTTGTCACCATTCGTCTACCAGCTGGTGTTTCTGTGATGGAGTTCCACACTTCCAGTCTTACACAGTCAAAAGTTTACACCCTCAACCAAATAGTGAGCTTGAATTCTTCTTCTTAACTAAATTTTTTAATGTTGAAATGAGGTGCTGGTCTTAGGGCACATGTGCTCATGTGCAGTTCTTCTGTGTCTGAAGGTCCTAGAATGATATTGGCAAGTAAACTGCATTAGTAACCACATTTCCTTTTATCATCTCTTAGTCATGTTTCTCAGGCGTTATGAAAGGACCAGATCCCATGATTAAAAGGACCAGATACAACTCTTACATAAAATTAATACAACTCTTCAGAAATATCTTGTGAGCTTCTCTCAACACTGGAAGCAGATCACAACTACATTGTACTTATGTGAGACTCCGAATGGATGTGTCATCTACACCAATATCAAAGATAAAATTCTGTTGCTTTCAGTTGAACTTTTTTGCTGTAACACATGTTGAACCCTCTGAACTGAGAAACCAGTACTCTCGCCTGAGTTCCGCACTTAGTCAATTGACTTTGCTCCAGTTCTGCTTTCACCCCCTGGGTCTAATAGGCATTTCCTTAAAAGGCTCTGAGCAGCATGAACATCAGTGCTGGTGATGCTGAACCCACCATGGCCAGGGGTGCTGAAGGGCTGTCGGACTTGTTCATTAGGCTCTGATGCGATCGGATCACTCCTTTGCAGTCACTTGGCTCCAGCCTGGGAGCATGATTGCTTTTATTTGAATTTTTATTGAGTAGATAAGGTGGAGGCCTGGGGTGAGAGCATATGTCAAGAGCGGGAATCCCACCCAGGGAAGACAATCACCAGACCCCTGGTGACACAACAAGAGTGTCACAGTGACACAGCCAATATGCGGCCTCTGGTGTAAATAGAAGAGGCGTCCCATTAATCAATGTCTGTTTTCCCCAAATAAATATAGAAGCAATCAGCAACATGTTAGGTTTTTACCCTTAGTCTTGTTTTTTCATTACAGGTGTAGTAACTGTAGGCACCCTAAGTGAAGCTCCACTAGATGTACTTTTTTCTTTTCTGATATTTCTGTCTACACTATACATGAGTCGCCTCTTTTCTGAAGTTGTGGTGAAACTAGGACTGTGCTCACGTCACCAAGTTCTTTATCATTTACACATTACACCTCAAGTTCCCTCCCCCCTCCCGGGTTGCTATATGCAAGTTGTGCTTGTTTATTACAGGGACTCCGTGATGTTTGTTTGCTTGCTTATTGATGGACCATGCATTTGGGTTCCCCTCTCCAGGCAACTCT
The DNA here is from genome assembly GCA_900497675.1 of Arapaima gigas. Taxonomy (NCBI): domain Eukaryota; kingdom Metazoa; phylum Chordata; class Actinopteri; order Osteoglossiformes; family Osteoglossidae; genus Arapaima; species Arapaima gigas. The sequence continues at coordinate 531,921 of UFQX01000167.1, read as the reverse complement.
GAACCCCTGAGCATCAGCAGCAACAGGACCAGCTGAACGGCATCACAGTACCAGTACTACGGATTGGTATGCTGCACCATTTCCTCTGTGTGTGTGTATGCGGGTGTTTAATAAATACCTACCCTGGGAGAGACTGTGCAGAAATTTCTGTGTATACATTGCTTTACTCCAGGGCTGGATGCTGCACAAAGGCGCCCCACCCACCCATAGCAGACAGTGACAGGATATGGACAGTAGCACTAGGAGAGCAGAAGCTTCCTTGTAGACAGAACCGCTCCTTGTGTTTTCCACGTGTCCACCAGGGAACATGGGAGGGAGTACACATGCGACATGGACTGTGCTTCACCTATCTTCCTGAAGGTCAGTTCACATCCAGTGAAGTTAATGGTAGTGATGGTGAGGGACATCCATATCCTGCTTTTGGTTTACTCCTCGGGTACAGTTCGGTGTGCAGGACTCCTGAGTCCTCAGGTACAGCTCCTAGTCCATCAGCTGGATGGAGCATGCATCATAAATTTACATAAAGAGTAAACATATTCAAAATTATGTAAGTAACTTAATAATTAAAAGGATAAGTGTGTGTGCTACCAGCCACTCTATCTGTCCGATACTTGGACTGTAGATAATTTCACTCTGGCTGTAGTGTGGTGTGGTTTACTTTGCTTTTGTAGTAGTAGTAGTTGTTGTAATAGTAGCAAAATGAATAAATAATAAATAACAACCACAGCCAAACCATTGGGTTTCCAAGAGGCTCTCAGCTTATTTACAAATGAATAAAATGAGGGAAAAAATTATTTAATCTGATATAAACAATCTCCACTTGAAATGACTTTTAGCAGAAAAATTACCTATGTTTTAAATGTTTTGGAAATGACTCTTGTGGGAATATTGACCTGAGACCATCATTATTTGACCTGTGTCACCCTGGTGAGAACACTATATACAAATAGACTAAATCGGATTTGTGTCAATTAATAAGATTACTTTCATATTTGATAGCAATGGAGCTCCTGATAGTCAGCTACTGCTTAGAGTTACATTTTGGCCTTGAGTGCCTATTCAGTGAGAATTATGTCCTGGAAAACGGTCTTCACCCTGATTTTCACTCCCACCATCCCCCACCTCATCTGCAGCCAAAGGGTTATGTTTATTTTATACTTTTAGCACTTAGTCATTGGCCCCTTGAAGATGAAGTGTTTGTGGTGATGTTGGGGCAGCGAGTAGGTCACAGAAGATCACTGTGTGAGAGCAGTACAGGGTCCCAGTCCCCCTCGTGAAAGATAGTAATCCTTCTTCTCTTGGTGCTAACCTGTTTACACCTCAGGCTTAGCATGTCCTCACAGCTCCTCCTCACAGTGAGTTTTTGGCTCCTTGAAAAACACTGCATCTCCACCAGCAACTCAGTGAAAAGGTAAACACTAGATGCCATTTGTGAGATGTTACTCACTCCTCACTTTCCCTCTTTTACTGGGTTTATGGAGGAGTGTAACAGGCCTTCAGTTGCCTTTTTCTCCTTAGATGCGCACAGCTTCTCTTACAGAGAAGATGACAACTCCCTTCAACCATCTGAAAGCATTGGTCTCTGGAATGCATAATGTTTGTTTGGTTTATCAATTTAGACACTGGCATTTTGTATAAAGTAGTTAAAAAAGTGACTGTCTTATGTGGGAAGAGGACAGTAACTCAGCAGAGATATTGAGTTCTCATGACCAGGAGATGGTGGAGATGGAGATAGGAGGAGGTATGATGGTGAGAGTGTGGTTGTGTGAACTGGCTGTCAGGATGTTTCTGCAATGGGTTCCTTCCTGCTGAGCAGCAGTCAGAATCTTTGTGAAAGAGAATAGCTGAGCCAGAGTCCTGACTGTGTACGCAGTTACCACATTCTATCTACATTTGTGTGTGGTTTTCTTCAACAGTCAAGACATGATAAACCACTTCTGAAGCCCCTCTAACTGTGAGAACTACATAAATGGTCACTCTGAGGGGACTTCTACTTGATGGCACTTATTTTACTGTACCCTACTGTGCCCCCACCCTCTAGCCACATAGTTAATCTGTTTTATCACTACAGCTCAAGGCTTGATACCCCAGCAGCAATGCTGAGGGTCTGCAGGGAAACCTTCAGTGCCATGTTTAAACCCTTAATTGTAACTTATACTCATTTACCCATTTTAACAGTAACAGCATTTTTACAATATCAGTTCAGGGTAAGTACTGCAGCAGGGGGTGGGATCTGAACCACTACAACAGCTGCTCTTTATTGTATTGTTTGTGTGCTCTTTGACCTAAAGAACCAGTTTTGTGTGTGTGTGTGTGTGTGTGTGTGTGTGTGTGTGTGTGTGTGTGTGTAGGTGGCGCAAGAATAAACATCACACTCCACTGTTGCTTTTCAATATCCACCTACCGCTATGCCAACCCAGCCAGGGGACAAGGGAGACCCTACAAAGGAGTGCAACAGCTCCCCAACCACTGTGAGTGATTGAAGCCGCACACACTTCTCGTCTCTGTGACTTATGGCTTTTTTCTCACGCTAAAGGCACGAAGCACAAGGCACTTCACAGGGCACGAAGCAAACAAAACCAGTCTGAAGTGTAATAACAAATAGATGTTATCTATAAATGAGGGATAAAATAGACTCAATGAACTCTTCTCTGGAACTTCAGGACAGTAAATATGATACAGTATTGGCCTTGGATGAAAACATGACATTTACACCTAAGTTAACACCCACAGGAGTGAGCAAGTGCTTGATGTGGTTGTGGTTCCATCTTGTGGGATAGATACTACATGGATTTACTGGGGTAGGGGAACTGGAGCTTTTGACTAGCTGAGCTCATTACAGTTTGAAGATTCATACCAGAGTCCACTGGTGGTTTCCCACACTACCCGCATCCCCTGTAAGCTGGCAACCTTTTTTAGAGGAACCTGGAAGAAACAGCTGCCATACGATGCCAGATGGATTAAAGGGGGCTGCAATGACAACCTGCTCTTTTCATTTTGACTTTTTTGGTACCATGTTTACATTGTGGGGCCTCAGTGAGAAGCAGTCCCCCATTATTTCAAAATTCATTGCTATTATGAGTTTTTCCCTATTTATTCTATGTAAAATAACCTGCCTGATTCCTGATGATGTTTGTCTGCAGTGCAGCCCTGCTGGAAGCAATGTGGTGACTATGAACCTGTCACCTACGGTTGTCGCTGTGCCCAGACAGGTTACTGTATACACTCAGGACTCAAGGTTTGCAGACCAAGCCAGGTGAGGCTGCTGTCTCTCAACTTGCACCTGGCATATTGAACATGTTGATTGAACCGTCATAATTCGAACCAGTTATTACTGCAGCATACGCTTCATTTGGGGGTTTTCAGCTTTTCTCTCAGTTTATATCTTGGTGTTTTCACTGCCACTTTGTTGAGAAGAAGCAATGATTAACAGATTGTTAATTGAAGTGAATTGTTTTTTCACTGGGGATAAAGACCATGAGTATGAGCCACCATGTGTTGGTTTCTCTGTCCTGCAGACCAAACAGCCCCCGGCTACGAGGGTATCGGAAGTCTCTTTCTGCAGGAAACAACGTCACTACAGTGGGTACGTTGACCACACATCCGTGTTTGACAGTATAAGCATCAATGTGTGTCTCTGACCAATTCTGCTTCAGTTCCCTGTGCTGCCCCCCCAGACTTTGAAGGCCACGTCATAGACCTAGTGCAGGATGAGCTGCCTGAGTTGCAGCTCTCCGAGGAGGACAAGAGGAAGAACATGGAGCTTCTGAAGGAGGCCAAGGAAGCCAGCAAACATTTCCTCATGCGCAGAGGGAGGAGGTCTGCCTGCAGCCTCCCAAATGTTCCCACAGGTGGGCCTCTACACAGATCTTTGGTCACGTCCCTTGTCACTCTTCTACGGGTGGTGGTGTATTAGACCCTCAACAAGTGGTGTGTCAGACGTTCAACAAGTGGTCTGTCAGTTGCATGTGTTGGTGCCCCCCTAGTCCCGCACCCCTCACTTCTGCTGCTGCCTCCAGAAACCACTGTCAGGCTGCAGAGCCTCTCGCTGGTAGGAGCCTTTGATCTGCCACTAAAAATTTTGTGAGGAGAACAACAGGAAAAGAGCTGCTGTGCTGAGTCCTTATCAGAGCACTGTCTTCTTTCTGCTCCATCAGCACTTTCGATGGTGGATGTGCCAGATATGAATGACATCAGTCCTCCTGGTCATCAGGTAATGATGCTGTTTCCAAGGCCTCTGGGGCTGCTGGGGGCTGCTTAGGGCTTCCTGTTATTGTTAGCGTGTGTCTGCTGTCATGTTGGCAGAGTCTGAATCACTAATGAGGGAATGTGTGTTTTCGGAAGGCCTGAAAGGGCCCCAGGAAACGCATTTGGGAAGTTACTGTCCAGGAGCTCTGATGCTGTGCTGGAGTCATTGCTATGGGTCATAACGAGTTGTACCTGTTCCCACCCCAGGTGCCCTGGGACCCCTAAATGTTACCCCTACCCTCACACTGTGCACTGCATTGCACCATAGTGCTGAGGTACCATCATTCTGCTGTCCTTTTTTTAAACCTGATTAATTCACACCAAGGAGAGACCGAACACATGCACGCACACACACTTTGTCACACACACCTACACCAAATTCGGTTTCACTGCTCCTTCCTTGTTCCCAAACTGACTGCATCATGTAGCTGTTACACTGTTACACTAGATTATGAGAACAGGCCCTGGTCACTTGCTGTACCCAGCAAGAGTGCTAAACTCCTCCACCCCTGGTTGCTTGGTGGTCCCACTCAAATGGTGTAATGAGCTCCTTGTGTCTCTTGTGCTGATGAATCCTAAACCCATCTCTTTCAGAGCCATTTCTCTCCCAATCTCCTGACAGCTACATAATTAAGTCAAACACTGTTTGCTGTGATAATCTATGTATTTGCAGTATAAATGTCGCTTCTACAGGAAGCTACTTGAGGGATGTGACCCAGCAACATAGTAGTATTAGACATGTGCTCTTATCATCCTGTATCTGTGTATAAAGCTCTTTATCTGCACTTTTGTTTGCTTTGTTTCCTCTGACTTGTATGTCACGATAGAGAAAATAAATCAATGTAACTGTGAAATTAATGAAATACTACTAACAGGATATTTGCTTGTGCTGCTGCCCCAGATCGCACACAGAACGTAAACTGCGGTAATACTGTGTTGTTTCTCAGCTATTGTGTCCTCCCATCACATCTTGGACTAAAATTAACATCTTCCAGTGAAACTTCAGTTGTGTCTCAGAATTGGGTTTTCTGTTGGTTCCTCAGGACCAAGTGAAGCCTGCAATTCCTGTTTCTGTCCCTGGAGGCAGCATGGAGGCAGAGGTGGACAGCCACCTGCAGCCTAGCGGGGAGCAAGAGCATAAGGCTCTGCTGGAGAGGGTTGGACCAGCAAGTAGAGGCAGCTCTGAGGAGAAGGTCCCTGAAAGCAAGTGCACAACTTGGGAGCCGGTGACCCACAGCTCCGCCTACCGTGCTCCTTGCACGGCCGAGATCAAGACTATTGATGCCTTCCCCCCCCTCATGCGTGCCACTTCCTGGGATATGGCAGGCTCCTCCCCTGAGGATGAGGATGAAGAAGCTCTGCCTTTCCTCAGTGAGATGGCTGGATGCCGGGATTTTCCTGCACTGCCCACTAAGATGCTGAAGCTGGCAAAGGTCCGGGAGGTGGGCCATTGATTCACCTGGGGGCAGTGGGGAACCAATAGGGCCAGGGGGCCAGTTTATGTGGCCAGTGAGTTGGTTTTGGCTCAAACTATGCCTTCTCATAGGTGCCATTACACCTTATTTCCCATGACGTATTCATGCAAAAATAATATTTCAGCTGCTGCTGTCTTGTGCAGGAACACAAGCTACTACGGAACCAGAATATTGTGCAATCAAAGTTGCCTGACCTGAATGAAACGGCCGAACAGGACACAGGTGAGACTTTCTCTGTGAGGCTTGTAGGTGTGGCAAATTTTACAACTGCACTGTCACATTGTGACCCTCCGCTCCCCCAGAGCCCTGTCCATCCACAGTGGAGGAGCCCCGAGAGAAGCTGGATGCTCTACCCAATATTTCTGACCTCATGCTGCGCAAACTGAAGTTGCACCGGGCTCAGATGGGCAGGTAGAAGTGGGGGGGGGGGGCAACTGGGTGATGTCTGTATGTGGGGCACAGAAATGCAGTGTATCTAATTTATGAGAAAATCACTATGTTTTAATGAATTGGTTATATTTGGGAAGTTCCCTTTTTTAGCTCCTCCAAGGAGTCAAACATCCCTCTGGTTAAGTGGTAAACTGGTAGATGTAAAATGCCACATTAGGAAGCAAACCACCATAAAGGGGATTAACTGTGTCTTCTCTGCTCAGCTCAGCATGCAGAGGGGCTACAGTGTGCAAACAGCATGTAAACTGAATGTAAAAACCATGTAAACTGTGTATAAACTGTAAAAACATGTAAAGTCTAAAGCTGTGTGTAAACATTGAGTGAACACCCTGTAAACAGTATGCAAAGATTGTGTAAGCTGTGTGAAAATAGCACACAAACACACAAACTTTGCTTAGATTGCTAAAAGCTTGTAAGCTCTTTGCAAATAGTGTGTAAACTGTGCAAAACTGCATAATCTAAGTGTAAAAAGCATGTAAACAATTTAGTATGTCATTAGTGTGTAAGATGTGTGGAAATACCTTTTAAATTGTAAAAAGCATGTAAACTGCATGAAAAATGTGTAAAACAGCTTGTAAACTGTGTGTAAAATACATGTAAGTGGCATGTAAAGTGTGACACTGCTCTCATACAGTTTGTTTCTCCTCTGTTGTAGCGCCCCGCCGCTCACTGAAAAGGAGGTTGAGGTTGGTGTCCACACCCTGTGTGGCTAAAGTTTCCTCTCCACTTCCCTCGAGCTCCTTGCTCTGGCTATGGCCCCTGACTTTTCTCCCTATCCAGGAGTACAACGTTTGTAAAAACAGTAGTAAGTGGAGAGGTTGAAGGTCAGAGGCCATGGTCCCAGAGTTGTTCTTGTTCATGTGCTGTGGACAAGGTGCCTGCGTTCAAGGGTTGTGTATTGGTCGCTCACTGTACTGTGTACCGCCTCCCTACAGAATGCGTTTGTGCAGCTCTCCCTGGCCTTCCGTAATGACAGCTACACGCTGGACACACGACTGCGACAGGCAGAGCGTGAACGCAACCTCGCAGAGGACAATACCGAGCAGGAGTTGCTTGAGTTCCGCAGTGCACTCCAGGTCAGCCTTTTTGAGGTGCTGTGGGAGGGTGGAGTGGGGTGGCCAACAAACCGCTCACCCTGACTTCACTGTTCGTCTGCAGGCCACCGCTCTTCTTTGGCAAAACCCAGAGTACCGTGAATCTTACCATCGCCTCCTAGAGAGTGTGGCAGTACTGCAGCGTCTGGCTACACGCCTGTCAAGCCGTGCTGAGATGGTGGGAGCCATGCGCCAGGTACGCTGGGGGCAGGATGCAGAGGACAGAGGGACACAGTCACACCACAAATTTACTAGTAATGGAGTACAATGAGCCCTTGGGATCAAACTGGCCTACATTCCCAGAAAAGATGAGATGCTAACAGTGACACCAATTGGAGAGTGGAAGCACTGATGCATACAGCACTTTCCTGTTGCATTTGAGTCTGTGTGTGTGTATGAATATATAAGTGACACCAAATATAGACTGAAAGTAAGGCAAATGTGGCTGGTGGCAGTTACCACGGTGAGGAGCTGACAGGGTGTGTCCCTGCGTGACAGGAGAGGCGCATGAACAAGGCAACAGAGGTGATGATGCAGTATGTGGAGAATCTGAAGAGAACCTATGAGAAAGACCATTCCGAACTGATGGAATTCAAAAAGCTGGCAAATCAGAACCCAAGTCGGTGTTACGCTGCATCTCTGGAGACGGGTGAGAGGGAGTGGATGGGTCCCAGAGACACTGCTTGGCTTTGAATGTCGAGCATGCGTGCATGCCTGTGTGTGTGTGTGTGTGTGTGTGTGTGTGTGTGTGTGTGTGTGTGTGTGTGTGTATTGACTGTGCTCTTCCCTCCCAGAAGAAGGTGTTCCTCGGTCATCACGGTCCATGTCTCTGACAATGGGAAAGGTAAGGTGCGGCACGGGGGAGGTGGGGTTTTGCTCTGTGGCTCAGAAGTTCCTGTTCATATGTCCCCTTCCCCCAGACTCTTCCCCGCAGGAGGGTCAGTGTTGCTGTTGTCCCCAAATTCAACCTGGTCAGCATCCCGGGGCAGGCAGCTGTCACCACAAGACCCGTGTTGCCTGTTTTGGTACACCCCGCCCCCCACACCACTCATGTCAGCTCATCTTTGGTACATATCACCTGCCCCCACACAGCAATGAACATCCTACTTGTGCTACCAGCCCCTACGGATTGAACCCTTTCTCTCTATGTGTTTCAGTGTGATGACAACAGCGTGAAAACACACCCTCCTATGGTGCAGCCGGCACAGGATGTCCTTCCCAGGTGAGTATGTCGTGACCCTCTAAGAGGCTCACACACATTCACACACAGTCACATAAGGTCACACACATGGAAGGGTGTCCTCCAGGCCTCCAGCAATCAGCAGCCTGTTGCTGGAACAATAGGTTGTGTCCTTGCAGGCCCCCTTATCAGCAACACTGTGGTGCCCTCAGGCATCCGGTGTGTTTGCGGGCCCTGTGGGAAGTGCTCCTCTCAGGTCGGTCATCATAGGCGGTACTGGCACACAGCTCCTCCTGCAGACACTGCAGCTATGTGTCATAGGGACATGGTGGGTGCTCCGTTCAAAATCCTCCATAGTTCCCAGCAGCTTTGGTGGCATGGAAAGTTGGGCAGCTGAAAGACAGGAAGGTTTCCATCACTTTCCATTTGGGTTTCACTTAGTGTATAGCACGGTGCAGGCTGCATTCACTATAGGAGTGCTGCTGTGCTGAGAGGCTGGGCTGCCCACTCAACCCCCCTGGACTGTAGCTCAGCATTTCCATTTTCACAAACGTTGTCATTTCGGATGTGGTGTTCACATTAACACAGTGAGCAATGTAATGAATTTTGAAAAAAACTTCCTCCTCGATAATGGATTTGAGTGTTAAAAATTCTTTCCTTCGTGAAACAATGCAGTGGAAAGATCACATCTGAACGGGAAACGGGGGCAGCAAATGCAACCAAGCTGAATCCTCATCCCGTGCTGCAGGAGGAGCTCTCCCCAGAGGTCAAAGCCAAGATCGAAGAGGAGGCCTATAAGAAGGGGTTTGGCTTTTTTCTCATGTTGGAGTCATTTATGTTGTTTCAAAAGTTTGGCCACCTTCTCCTCAGAACACACATCATGTTGTGTATGTTCTGCTTCAGGTACCAGGAAGGCCTGAGATACAGCAAAGAGCTGCAGGAGCTGAAAGAGGAGGAGGAGGAGCAGGAGGAGGAGAAGGAAGAGAAAGCTAAAGTGTGCAAGAAAGAGGAGCTTGAGGATAGGAAAAGCAGCAGGTGACGACAACAGAGTCATTTAGAACAAACAGAGACACCATTAGAGGGGCTTTTGTAAGGCTCGTCCCCCAACCACACAACTGCCTACAGAGCAGCTCCCTTCTTCCTGACCAATGCCCCCTAGTTCCTGTCACCTTCACCCTTCCAATGAAAGTTGACCGACATCACCTCCACAATGGGAGGCCTTCAAATCAAAGCAGGGTTGTCCACCTTCTGGGAACTTCAACACGTTCTCTTTCTTCATGCAGGTTTCAGAAGACCTCGGCATTGTTGGATGCGTTCTGTCCCAAAGTCCTCAGGTGGAGTTGGCTGCTCTGGGTGATCCTCTTCCTCCTCATGGTCATTTTCTGTGTAGTCTCTGTTTTCCATTACTTTGGAGAGGACCACAGTGAGCTGGGAGACATTTCCACTAGAACGGATGTGGGTCCAGACAACTTCTTCAGGTGGAATGTGGGACTTGACAACCGAAAAGCAAAGTCCAAGTGACAAAAGATCCTGAGTACCTCAGGACTCAGCAGTGCCCTATGTTCTAAACCCTCATTAACTTACCAAATGTTGACACTCTGATACAATACAGCCCCCAGAGTGTGAGATTGGAATGGGGACAGTGTGTGTTTGTGTGTGTGTCTGTGTGTGTGCTTGCGTGCGTGCTTGCGTGCGTGCGTGCGTGCGTGTGTGTGTGTGTGTGTGTGTGTGTGTGTGTGTGTGTGTGTGTGTGTGAAGAACAAGAAAGGCCCTGTGGTTTCTGTGCTGACGTAGGTGCTCGTACTGTAGCAGTCACGTGTATAAACACTGTACTGTGGTTGCAACAACTTCACACCTTTACACCTTTGCTCTGCTGAGATTTACTGAAGAGAACAAACGGATTTCACTTTTATTGCTTTCTTCAGCACTGTTCCTGGTGTATTTGAGGACAGGACTTTGTTTTACATTTTGAGTTTCCTACCTATGGAGGTTGTATTTTGTGGGCTTTCTAGTCTTTGGCTCTTCACTTCCCACCTGTATGCCGACATTTCCCTCTGCACTGTCACCCTGACTGTAGTATAAACACACCCTTCACACTATGACCTGTGTGAATCTGCTGCTGTGTTTATGTTTGGAATGTGTCACTAACATCAATAATTGATAATAATATTGATAACAACAATACTGCCAATTTTCTTGAAGCAGAAATCAAATTAAAAACAAACTGTCAATGGTGTTGCATCTTGTTTCTTCTTTGGGGGGTATAAATGGGGGCTGCTGACAAACGATACTGTAATGTATAGTATATGATTACACGTGTAGCTGCAGGGTTTTTACCTCTGCTGGACAACTAGACCAACAAACCTGTTTTCTGGAAGGACCAATATGAGACCCATACAGACAGAGATAAATGGCCAAGTAGACTGTGAATGAGTTTAAAAACTTCCTCAAATTGCCTATCTGTGTTACAAATTGTCTTGCAGCCCTGCATCACCTCGTCTTATCTTTAGCCTTTGAAGCTCATTTAACCTGGTTATGTTCACCCACCCTAACCATCACTTCCTATAATGTAAACATGTTTCGTGCTCAAACATGGAGGTCTGTCTGTCTACCAGTACTTTTCCATTCATTAATATGTGTAACTCTACCCATGTCTATATGTCTATATAAGCTGAACTTCATTTGTTCAGGGAGAGAGACCGTGTGGTGAACTCTCTCCCGACATGTTGTATGCACTGATACTGAACTGAACTTACCAATAAAGAAAAATATTGTTTTGCAATTGATCTAAATTTTCTTTGACAACTGCATATAATTGACAAAATACTTAGGGTCTCAGTTTAGCTTTACTGGTTATCTTGGGCTCCATCCAGCATGGACAACTTGTCCTCCCATGGGAAAGAATTTGCTGGAATGGAGGGAAATGGTATTTTCTGTGGTCATAGGTCACTTGCTGACCATGCTCAGGTTGGGGGGAGGGTGTTCCTGCACACAGAAGATTCACACAGTGACTTCCATCTTATGGTTGGCCTCTGTGACCAATTTTGAATGCAGATGAGCAGAAGCTATACGTTGGGAAATTACTGCAAGCATAACACTGTATCAGTTAGCCCAGAGTTCATTCATGACTCCACCCCTGTCCATCTCACCGGTACCACCTACCTGCCCCATGACCTGTGTGGAGCCTGGTGTTGGACTTCCATCTAGAATACCGCCCCCTTCCTGTTTTGCCACGGTCCCCTCTCTCTCATTGTCATCATTAGTGTCAGGTGTCTCCTCCTGCTCTCACTGGACCCCAGCAGAACCACAAAGAGCTGTTGTCTCAGTGCTGGGGTCACCATGGCTAATACTCAGCTCCTCTGCTTTCTGCTCCTCATGGTGGCCATCTATGGGCAGCTTCTTCCATCCAGCCAATTCAAAGGTAAGAAGCTTAAGCCCTGGTCAGATGTTTAGTTCCACGGTCAGGCCCTTTATATTGCACTTATATGCAAATGAAGTTGCCGATCACTAATACTTACATGTTATCCACAAAAAAAAACAATTAATTCTGTGTGCTGCAGGTACTTTACATGTCATGACAATTAAACATGTCTAATCTATTAACATTTATATATGTGGATATTCTTTCCATGGAAGGTGTGCAGAAACAGCAGTAATCCAGGTGTTTCATAAAATATTATAGGAGTAAAACAGTTCATGACTGTACTGCTGAGCAAAAGGGGCTCCAATTTGACAGAAAGTTAGAAAACACAAACACAGTAGATAATCATTAACACAGGATTTGTAGCAACACAATGTGTGATCCTGTGTGAAAATTGCTGTCCTGTTAAACTGAGTGATAACAGATTTCCTGTCCATTATTATTCATTATGGTGTTTTAAAATGTTAGAAGAGTGAGGTGCCTGTGGATTGATGTGCAGCCACTGGGTCTGACTGCAAACAGACAGGAACACACAAAAACAAAGCTGAGCGTAGTGCCATGAACAGCATTGCATAAGAATGTGTCACCTGAGGGTTGTTGGTTCTTAGCCTGAATGACCACAGTGGAAACGGGCCACATGTTGTTGCTGTTGGATGTTCTGTGAATAAGGGAAGTGTTTAAAAAGTGTCTTTAAGTAAAATAAATTTTGCTGAACAGAGGCAAGTGTGTTAGGCATACGGCACAATACTTTACTGTACTGTACTGCGTAGGGAACAACACTGTCATCAAATGTCATAATGAACAGCATTTCATGGTTTTCTTACATGTCTGTTGCTGTGATCTAATCTAAGAACTTTTGCACTGGTTCAAGTTTTACTCTGACCATGACACATCTGCTTTTCCTGTCTGCTTTACTCTTCTGTTTGCATGTTTATAAGACTCTGTTTTTCTGTTTTCTTACTAGTTCTTCACTAGTTGTATTATTTCTATTGCTACATTTATATTGATTTACATTACACTGAAAAAACTACCACTTTATTTGGAGAAATGTAGAAAAGGCTTGATATTGTTTGTACGCATGTGTCTTTTGTTTATCGAGTGTGTGTGTGTGTGTGTGTGTGTGTGTGTGTGTGTGTGTGTGTGTGTGTGGGTGTTTGTGCGCACATACAGTTCTTCCAGAGGAGGGGCAGATACGTGGTGTGTTTGAGGTGTCCACCACACCACATCCATATGCCTTTAATGCTTCAATTGCCCGCATCATGTGTGAGCACCTGGGAGCAACCTTAGCCACAAAGGCCCAGGTGGAGGAAGCCCATGCATACGGTCTGCAGACCTGCAGGTATGGTACACAGGTGGGTAGGGTGCTGTGGGGTGAGGGTGGGCTCAAAGGTTGTGATCCAGAGCAGAGGGGCTGGTTCCCGTAGTCATCCTACTATTTTTGTGTCTCAGATACGGATGGGTGCAGGAGCTGCAAGCTGTCATCCCCCGAATCGAGCCTCAGCAGTCTTGTGGCAAGGGTGCCACTGGGGTCCTGCTCTGGAACAAAGGAGCTGAAGCCCCTTTCGACGCCTTCTGCTTCCGTGCCACAGGTTCATGTCCTTCCTCCTGTCTCATCAGTAGTACAACTTCACACAGTTCCTTTTGCTTGCAAAACCATGTTGAGGTAGTGGAGTCAGAGCTCAGTGTTCTGTATCTGGGGAGAAGAAATGCTGGTGACCCCGGCAGGGTCCTGCCTCGGGTCTACAGAGTGACTTAAAAATCAGAATAGAAATGGAAATTGCTACTGTACTCTGTGCCTTTTGTATTTTGTTTTTTTTTTACAGATTTGGAGACACGGACAGGGCCCACAGGGGAAGAGTCCTCCTCCTCCTGGCGACCGTTTTCTACGATGCGGCTCCTTCTGCCTGGTGACCTTTTACTTCCTACATCGGTGTTCAGCTCTACAGCAGCACCTGTTTTCTTCTCAACCACTGCGCCTGCCAGGGAAATGCAGCGTACGTCTGCCACATATCAACACCATCATTATAACATCTTTTGTATAGCAGCTCAAAGTGATTTGCAAAAACATATATGGAATCATAATAATAAAGTAAACGTACAAGAACAGGCAAAATATTTAATAAATAGCACTAAAAACAACCTAAAAAACACTTATCATCTTTCTTGGGTACAATGTATAACTGCAACTGGCAGGGCCCGGATGCTCACATTAATCTGTGTGTGTGTTTAGATGTTTCAGTACAGGTGCTGCTCCCCACTTTTCTCGCTGTCCTTGGTGTCGCTGTTCTGCTGCTCGTTGGGATCCTGATACTACGACATTACAGAATGTGAGAACTGATCCTCACACAAATGTTTAGCTTCATTTAGTTACATACTTTTTTCTAATTCTATAAAATTTCTTTCTGTAGCTCAGCAGATGTGACTTATGTTCTTGTTCAGACCAACCAAATGGTAGTAACGAGCAGCCAAACAGAATAGGGCTGTGGGACCATCTTAATTAAACTCACTTCCACACTGTTTACAGCCCCTGTCTGCTGTTCCTCAGTGTTAGAGAGCAGTAACATGATAAGGAACATGTTTATGGGATGAATAAGGTGTTTGTGGAGTAAATGTATTTGTATTTTGTAATTTTAAATTTAAATTTTAATGTACCATGAAGTTAATAAATATATTTAAATAAACAGTCTGAAGAAGTATTTTAATTTATTTTACAACTATAGCTAAGTTTTTTGCTGAACCTACCAAGCAGATATACCTTTTGTTGTAACACAGCAGTAGCAGTGATTGTGGATTTACAAACAGAATGGATGACATATAAATATTCCATTTGTTCTTTTTCCTCTGACTTTTAGTGAGTTGTGGTCCAGCTCTCCCTGCCTCTCCCCCGTGTTCACAGTCATTTGCTTTTACTGATGTTTTTTGCTTTTCTTTTCACCTTCAAACAGAAAGAGGTTCCGCATCTGTAACGGGGATCATGGGAAAGATGAGAAACCAGCCAGTGAGAAGGACAGCGAGGGCTGCCTTAGTGAAGCAGATGGTAATTCCAATGACATTGGCCTCACAGTTGTCCCCAAGATGCAGCCAGACTCCCCCTAGTGGCAGGAGCCCTTGTCAGTTTATTGTCACCAGTGTCACCCAATGGATGGACCTTTTCAGCTTTCACAGCAACAGTAACAAAGTGCACATATTTATTGTAATTTTTATTGTCACAGAACAGGTTCTTAACTGTACATAGAGCCTCAAGCAGAGTTTCCCCTGTTTGTTGTCATTCTGGAAATTAATAAAATAATTTTTCCTCCTTCTTTAAACACACATGAGCTGCTTTTTCTTTGCTATGTCCCAAGACCCAAAGATCCTGTTTAGCACAGGCCGCTTAGGTGGGGACACGGCCAACAGAATAGTGTCCCCAAGCATCTGCTTCACATCATGGCGGGAAGCTAATGCAAAGGAACCCTGAGGTGCTATTGGGCCATCAGCAAAATGTCCGGCTGCTTTTGGAAATACGGGTCTGCTCTGTGTTACGGAACTTCACCTGGCCGACGGTTCCGCAGCCTGTTTACAATGAGACACTTTACAGGATGGAAAGTTTCCCATCTTGCCTTCAAATGAAAGCTGCGGAAATTAACAGTGAAAAAGGCTAGAAGGCAGTCAGACTACATTGGGATAGTTAGATGAGTCATGTGGGTGTTTTCAGGATCCAGAGCCATCAGCATACAGACACACCTGGGATTGGAGGTCTGTTCATAATATACTTTTTGTTTGTAACTCCAAGATACTTTAATATTAAAACATAATAACCACTCTTCCTGGTCTGGGTCTCAGTGGACAGGAACCCACCTCAAATCATTGGGTGCTAGGCAAGGACAGATATATCCAGGACAAAATAGGACAATTTGTCTGCTGTTTAGTTTCTGTAAAAGTCTCAGATATAGTAAATACTTAGTAAAACTTGGAATTATTTTAAATTGAAACTAAATTAAAATTAAAACTAGTATTCATAGTGTTCTATTCCATGCTGATTGTTGACTAATTTATCTCATTACAGATATGTAACTTTCCTCATCTTGTTACTGCACCAGACAGGGGCTGTAAACACTGTGGATGTGAGCTAAATTAAATCAGTTCCACACTCCTGTCCTGTTGGGGTGGACTTTACTGCCATCTGCTGGCATAAAGGGTAAACACAGGTAGTGTTAAATCAGCTAAAATTTTGCAGATTATTGAAGACAATCCACCTTAAAAAGTAAACAGGAAAATGCTAGTATCTTCAGTAACACTTCCTCTTGCATCACATGTTCCCTGTGTACAGAAAACGGACTGTAGGACATTTTCCAGGTCAAAAATTAATCAGCTGTTTTACATGACAATACTGACCTGTCCTGGTGAACGGCATAACTGCAACCTGGATCCATAAATATTGAGGTGACATTGAGGTGAGACAGGTTAGCTGAAGCCAGGTGTGGGATGTTCAGCAACATTTAGGGTTTCACTGTAATGTTGCAGTTTGTGACAATTTGAGATCAGTTGCATCATAATGTGCCAGAGAAGGAATCATGAAGCAGGACTCATGGTTTTGGAAGAAGCGGGAGGAGGAAGCCCTGCAGTTAAGGCTTGTAGAGCTCAGGCCTGTTTTTGGCTAGGAGGTCTATTGATTACATCTGGGATCTTTTGATTTTCTTCAGTTATGCTTGAATTTTCACACACAGAATTATGTCATCTGTATATTACAGTTTCCGTTTCTCAGTGACTCGGCCACAACCACCTGCAGTAAAGAGCAGGCCCACCCCCCCATGGACAAGGATGCAGCCAATAGTGTCTAGCAGAGAGGGAGTCCGAGTCACCTTGTACAGTTTAAATAGCACTTTTCTGCAAAATATGGAACCAAACTGCTAAGATCCTCCCTGTTAAATTGTAATTTCACTCATTTTCCATCCAAAACCTGTCCTCTTTTCACACCATACTGGCCAGCATCTGCATATTTGAATGTAAAAGATTCCTCTTGAGACAGTTGTCCTTTTCAAGGCTTAGAATATTTTCAGTGAAATAGTTTTAGTTTTTTTGAGATTTAAAAATGCTTTATGTATTAATGTTTCCTATCCAAGTAGGAAACTAAATTTTTCTAAGAAGCTGACATACAGTGCATTCAGGCCCCTTCACTTTTTTTCACATTATGTTGCAGTGTTGTGCTAAAATTGTTTAAAACCATATTTTCACAAATGTACACTCAATATCCCACAATATCAAAGTGAAAACAGGATTTTAGAATGCAAATTTATTAAAAAGAAATGAAAGACCACATTGACCTAAGTATTTAGACCCTGAACTCAGTACTTTGAAGCACCTTTCTCTAGAATTACAGCTTTGAGCCTTCTTGGGTATGATACAAGCCAAACAAACCTAGATTTAGGGATTTTCTGCTGTTCTTAAGCTCTGCCAGGTTGGACGGAGACAACCAGTAGACAACCATTTTCTGGTCTCTCCAGAGATGTTGATTGGAATTGAAGTCTGGACTCTGGCTGGGACCCTCAAGGACCTTCACAGAGCTGTCCCTAGACCCTCCTGTGTGGGCTTGGCAGAACTTAAGGTCATTGTACTGTTGGATGGCAACTCTACAGCCCAGGCCAAGGACCCCAGTGCTTTAGAACAGCTTTTCATTAACAATAGCACTGTACTTCACTCCATTCAGCTTTCCCTCAGTCTTAGCCAGTCTCACTGTACCTGCTGCTAAATAAAAATCCCTACCACCATGCTTCACCAAATCACCAAATCAGTTGAATTTACCACAGGTAGACTCCAATCAAGGTTTAGAAACATCTGAAAGTTGATCAAGAGAAGTGGAATGCACCTGAGCTAAATTTCAAGTGTCATAGCAAAGGGTCTGAATACTCATGTCAATGTGATATTTCAGTTTTTTAAAAAAATAAATTTAAAAAACATTTTTAAATCCTGTTTCTTTGATATTGTGGGGTAACGAGTGTAGATTGATGTGTGAAAAAATGAATTTAAATAATTTTATCATAACACTGCAGCATAAAATGTGAAAAAGTAAAGGGGTCTGAATACTTTCTGAATGCACTGTATTATTGACACCATCTTTAGATATTAGTATTATTTAGGACAAGCTGTGTTTTGGACATTAACATGTTAAAAATCACACTTAGTCATTAAGCTGTAATTAGGAAATAATTGTCTTTGAGTTAAGATTCCCTAATAATTCCCCAATAAGCCTAATTAATTATAAATTCACCATCAGATGTTCTTCAGGTGATCTTTAGGTTTTTAGGTTTCAGATATTGAGGTTCTTGCCTGTTGCTGTTTCCTTCATGTCCTTTTTTTTTTCCATGTTTTGGAACAGACACCTATGAAAATAAATGACTAATGTAATAATTTTCTCCTCTTAAGCAATTTTTGGGCTTTTATTATGTATAGGAAACAATTTGTAAACCCGGGGAGAGAAGCAGAGCAAGTGGAAGCAGGGCCCTGATTTCTTCACAACAGTCACCAACCACCCATGTGACATATGGCATGAACTGTATTGACAGTGGAAGTGCCATCAAGTTGAATCTGACTCACAGTAGCGAATGGTATGATTTCCATGGCAAAGGAGGAACAGAAGTGTTTTGGCAGCTTCTTCTTCTGCATGCATTATAGCTGTTTCACGTGTGCCAACATGATAGGTGACATACAAATTCCACACATTCTGCGCTAGTCTCAAACCCCTGAACCAGGTAGGCAGCACAGGAGCCATGAGGCACCAGTTTATTGCACTATTCTAACATTCAAGGTGAAATTACTATCATTTTGCACTGGTGGGAGCTAAGACAGAGGACTCCCACTGCTTGAGTGAACAGCCAGGAGCTCCTTTTGTCGGCAGAAAAGTTTGTTGGGTTCATGTGGAATGTTAACGTTGGAAAAAAGGCAAAAGCAAAGACATGTCAGAGAGGATGTCGTGTCTTATAATGAAGGAAACCTCTGTACACATCTCCGTATGTTCAGTGAAAAAATGCAGAACAAAGAAAAGTCAAAAGTAAAAAAAAATAACAGTACAGTGGTAGATGGAGAAAAACAAGGGGAAAACGAAAGCAAAAAAATAGAAAGAAAAATAGCCCTGTGATGGGCTGGAAAGGAAGCTGTGTCTTAGTGCGCTGCCATCATTTCACCATATCCCTCTGTGCTCATAAACCATGTCAAAGTTACTGTGTGCAAAGGAAAAGTAAGATGTGTTTGCAGAAGTGAGACAGATAGAGTGTAGCCATGAGCTTCTCTTCCCCAGAGAGGCCACAGGTGAGCACTGGTTTATTGGCTCTGCTTTAACCACCCGGACTTCACACACACACACACACACACACACACACACACACACACAGAAAGCCAGAGCAAGATGGACCCCTACACCCAAACCCTTGGTGGAGTGATGTATTCTGCATCAGATAAAGAGTCATAACATTGCCCCCACACACAGTAGCGACAAAAATAAACTCAACCCAGTACAAGTTTATAATGTTAGTTGTATAACAGGATGAAGAGGGAACACTGGAGGAGCTCCCATGTGTGTGTGTCCCTATCGGTAGAATATTATTACGGAGGAAAAGAGCTGGAATGGTGTTCAGGGCAGTGAACTGTAACCCAGGTCAGTCCCAGCCACTCCGGGTCACTCGGGCTTCAGGACGTCCTTGAAAACATCCACCAGGAAGCTGAACTCATTACACAATGTCTCATGTCGGTAGGCGATGCGGATCTGTGCCACGTTGGTGAGCCGGATATTGTTGCCTTCTGGACCATCACACAAGTATTGCTCACCAAGGAACAGCATCTTCTCCTGCAGCAGATTGAGAACGCAGTAGATGCATGAGAAAACACATCTTGCCCTTCCCGTGCCCCACCAACCACATTATGAGTACCTGGTGTGACAGGCCACTCTGCAGCACGCTGTTGCGGGCAATTTCACACACATCACAGGTGCTGAGCTTCCAGAGCTGTGCTGCGATGGCATACTCCTCCATCAGGGCCTCCTGCAGGACAAACAGCTTGGTCATGTCCCTTCCCCCCATGCCATGCCCCCACTGCCCACCGTCCACCATCTGCAGCCTGCCCCTCACCTTGGTGTAGTGGAACTGCATGGGGTCATCCGTGGACAGTGATATGCAGAGTCCCTTGTGCAGGAACTCACGCAGCGGGTTCTTGGAGTATTCCAGAAAGAGGCTGTTGTTACTGAGGGGCGACATGGCAATGGGCACCTGGGCCAGGTAGTACAGGTATTCCAGCACAGGGCTCTGGGGGCGGAGCAGAGGAGCACATGGCTGTCAGAGATCCGCAACACCACATGCCAGCTGTGGACATTTTGGAAGTGAACTGAATCAGGATTGTGTCACCCTTCTTTGTTTGGGTGCTCTATACTGCCTCCTGTGGATTTGCTGTATAAATGCAGGTTGCATTTGCTCAACTAAACATGGAAATTTTAGAAAAGAAATAAGTGAAGAAAAGTTTTTGGGAAAAAAATGATTGGAAAAAGCTGCACCTCCTTTAGCTTGAGGCCATGGGAGATGTTGTCAGCAGTGAGGAAGGCAGAGGCCAGATGGGTGATGGAACCAGCCTCCCCGCAGTGTGGACGGAACTGGAAGGTGTTGAGGCCTCGTTCCCTGTGAGAGATGACAGGATTGTTCAGGGTGCAAACCCGTGCGCACGTGCACGTGTGTGTGTGTGTGTGTGTGTGTGTGTGTGAGTGAGACACTTACTTGCGCAGATTGTTGAGCACCATAATGTTGGCGTACATATGGTACAGGTAGTAGCTGTAGGGTGGGTTGTCCTCCACAGTCCAGTTCTCAGGTTTGGGGCTGTTGTAGGAGAAAGCATGGTTGCTGTGCTTGGACTCATCATCCACACTGTCAAAGCCAGTAACCTGTAACATGTGGGGCATAGAGCAGAGCTCACACAGTTGACGAGAAGCCTTGCAGAGCAAAGGAACTTAAAAAAATGCTAATTCATACTGTTCCCTAATTCTTTAAATACCCAAAATGTAGCACATAGTGAGGCTCACACATCCTCCTTCTCGTTCAAGTTCTTCCTTTCTGAACCACATCTGCATTACAACATGTACTCACATATTTCAGGAAGACATGCAGCTCTTTGTGCTTTTGTGGGTTCACAGTGGCCATGAATAGAGGCAGGAAGATATTCTCCAGCAGCTTTGCAAAATTTGGGATTATATTCTTTGCTCTGAAAATGTCACTGGAAGAGACGTTTATAGGTGTAGAGATGGAGGAAGAGCAATGAGAAAGACCAGCCATTTCCCATCATGCACATGTGCTTTACAGTCACAGCACTTACTATATCCTAGGCACTTGGATGATCCAGCGCATGTTGGGTGAGTGCATCCTCTGCTGGATAAACCATTCTGACAGGCTGTTCCACTCGCTTATGGACCTCCCATAGATAGACAGCCGAGGTTCAGCAAACTGGTATTTGCTCTCCTGCAGGTCATACGCCACTTCCTGCCAAGAGCTGCAGTTTAAGTAGCTGGTTTTGTCACCAGAGGGGTGTACACTCTAAACATGTGTCTCAGCAACACTCTATACCCTGCTGCACAAATCTGTAAAATGGTACAGTAAAGTAGCTTTGATTAATAGTAAACAGAAGTAACCATCCATTTAAGGTCAACAAAGCCCTTAGCAGGAAATTTTAAACATCTGAGCTGTTGGTATTTTGATCAGAATACAGGTGATTGAAGTTCTGCTTTTTCTGCACATGCATGTTAGTTGGTCTTTGTTACTATTGAACGCTTTGGTGACCAGTTCTGCATCTTCCCATCAGCTGCCCCCAGAATGACAGGGGAAATCATGCCATTTACATCTATTCACTTGGCAGAGACATAGCTTACAGTAAATAGAAGTTACAAGTGCAGACACACATATTCCCAAATGTTCTCACTCTGTCCAAAACCACCGTATACACAAGTAGCTGTTTGTAAAGTTGCAATGTCGTGTATCTATGAGGAGATCAGTAGAGAAATAGGACTGAAGGAAATGGATTTGAGACCCATCTTTAATGCTGGGAGGGTTTTAGATGCTCTGAGGGACAGAAGGAGCTCATATCACCACACCCAGGCCAAAACAGAACCATCAGAGTTCCAGGTGAGTGGGACCATCAAGCAGGTACAGGTCCAGAAGCATAGTGCTCTTGATCAGGTTCTTTAGGTATCAGGATGCAGATCCTTTGACTGTTCTGCTGGCAGCACCACATTCAGATGCACCACAGACTTTCATGCCATCTGTTGTGACTCTACTGAGCTGCTGTATATGTTTCAGTTGAGGAAATGAATGAGTGCTTGGCTGGACACTGACTGTTAGGAAAGGTTGGCCACCAGAATGGCTTCACTAAACATATTCAGGAAAAAACTGGCCAAAACTGTGATGCACATATGGATATTCAAAAATATGTGAAATGATGAAGAGCAATACCTTGATGAGAGTAGCAAAGTACTCCCCTTTGATGTAGTTGTCTGCCTTCAAGAAGATCTCCCTGAGCTCACTGGCCCCCACTGGGTTGTACTTGGAGTTGAACTTGTCGAAGCGATGAAATGTTTGTCTTCCCTGCAACAGGAGAAAATCCTGTCAGCTAGTGGTCAGATAGCTAAAAATGTTCCCATGTTACCACATGGCAAGGCAAACATTTGAAGCTGCCTGGAGGTAATAGGGAGTGGTTAGAGTACTGAGTATTGGCCAATTAACTGAATTGATACAATAATAATTACCCTGTTGTACAAATGGGTAAATCAGTTACAATTTGAAAAGAAAGAGAAAAGCATCAGATAAATTAATAAATCTAAATGTAATGCAGTGTTCTTACAGCATGTACATCTAGTGAATCCACGGTCAGGTCATAGGGATCCATCTTAAGTTTGGTAAACACCTCCTTGAGGGTCATCTTCTTGCCCTCTTTCTCCAGCACCACACGGTCTGCATCTTTGTGGTAGGTGGTCTGAATGAAGCTCAGCAGGTGCTTCTGGTTCATGCAAGCAGCTGCATGGATGTGGGTGTCCACCTGATAGCACGTTAGAATGTTAGAACATTAGCAGCATAAGCACTTGTACATGAAGGTAATGTGCTCCTTATAACTAGCAAGAGAAGGGAAGCCCCAGCGATGATGGGTTATTACATTCTTTGAGGATTATTCTGAATCATCTGACATGAATGATTTAACTTGAACTGTTGATGCTGATGCTGAACATATTTTTCAACACAGAGTACAGTGCAGACATTATGAGGTTTTAGTACTGTGTGACTGACCTTTCTGACATTGTAGAAGTCTCGGTGTGGCACAGACTTGAGCTCCTTGAGCTCAGCCATCTCATTCAGCATCTCATGAAGGTGGAACTTGGATCCCAGGAAGGTCAGACGTCTGTGGCAGTATGTCCTCCTATCAACCCACGAAGAGGCACCATCTTTAGCACAAATGACTGCACCGCAAGCTTACGTTTCCTGTCAACTACTGATTCACCTCAAGCAGCTTCAGCTACAAGGCCTCTGGGTTGAGACTAACAGACATGAATTTTGCTTCTGCACTATTAAGTATGAAATAAAGCTAGTACTTCTATTCCAAGTGTACTTATCTGTAACAGAGACATATTTAGTCTGAAATTGTTAAAAATATTTTTAAAGTTTTGGAGTTACTTGAAATTTGAGTTACGCAATCAGTAAAAAGTGATTTGAGGGTTCAACTGCTGAATCCTAATTAGAATAGGAACCTGGAGTTTCCATTCACTGTTGACTAAACTAATAGGCAACATTCATCCATGTGACTACAGACAATAGGACTTAACTGGGGAATATGGGAAAAATGATCTTCTATGTGATATGTGGGTCCTTTGCCCCTGGTTCTGGATGAGGTGGTCATGTGACTCACGTAGGCCCATCTGCAATCATGGCGAGCACATGACTCAGGTCGATGGCAAAGGTCTCCAGGTCAGGATAGGGCAGGTTGTAGGGTTGGTCCTGCTGCAGGGCCTCGGCACTGTTGTACACATGCACCACCCCATCCTTCATCTTCAGCTCGTAGTGGAGGTCCTCTGGGATGTCCATCATGCTATATGGATCCTCCCCCTCCTCAGGGCTGGGCCAGATGTCTGCCAGAACATGTGGGACCATGTCAGCCAATGTGATAATGTTTTAGAAAGCACTTTGCACTGTCTAATGCTTCTGTAACACACTTTGCTTAAGCAGTCTGGACTGTAATTACATGTCAATGGGACGAACTAAAGCAAAGGCTCTGGCTTTAAATATAAAATACCCACAGCAATGAAAACAGTTCCAGGCCTGAACAAAATACCGAGTCATGTAGAGCAGCTGACCCACTGGGTCAGGTGAGGTCAAGAATAGTCAGCTCAGCTCATGCATGTTTCATCTGAATCTGAATGTTCACCTGGCAGGATCTCATCCTCCACATTCCATGTTTCATTTTCAACTTGACGTAGGAACTGGGTAACAGTCCTGGGGAAGCGGTGGTACGCCAGCCTGCTGTACTTCTCCCGGATGAGCAGGGCCTTCAGCAGGGCATTGGCAGCCTGCTCGTAGTCATCCACTGTGATCTGGGGGTTTGACAAAGTTGTAAACTGCCACAACTGCCTTTGCCTGTTTCTGCTGAGTTCCTCCTAATTGTCTCCCTTAGACATTTGTGTCCTTCCTCCTTTATCCTGGAACAGTTTTTGGATGTGACTGGGTACTAGAACTTGGACCTGCATGCTGGGTGCTGTAGATCAGCGGCTGGGGGACCCTTACCCCGGCACAGTAGTCTCCACTGATCATCACCCTCTGGAACTCTGGTGTGATTTTCAGTGGGGAGGTGGTGCCAGCATGGGCAGAGTCAAAGGGTGTCATCTCAGACAGAAGCTTGTCTCCCTCTGATTGCTGCAGAGACTTGGTGCGCATCATCCGAAAGCTTTTTTTCCTGTAAAACACAGTGGGAGGTTATTGCAGAGGCTGCAGAGGGGGTGGTTTCAAGTTGCTGTGGCAATTTAAAGGGAGCGGGCCCACCTCCTGACACTTTCCTCAGAATGCTGCTCAGCCAGCTCCTTGAGTATCTCATGCTGCTTCTCCTGGTTCATGATGATGGGGAGTTCTTCAGGGATAGTGAACTTGGAGAACATACTCAATGCCTTCTCCACATTCTGCCGCTCCTTCTCATCCACCTCACACAGGGACATCTTGGGGAAGAGCCGCTGTATGTCTGTAGGAACAGCTTATAGTCAGTGGTACAGAAATTCTGGTTCTGATTTAGCCATTAGCTGCTGAAATATACTTTAACCAAGAGCTGGGTGTGATGCTAAATGTGCATGCTAAGTATATGCAGGAAAAGTACTGTGATAAACAACAGTAGAATCACCTGTAGAGAGTGATTCTACTGTCTATGCTGCACAGCTGAAAGCAGTGAAAGTGTAAACAAAGCTATGTGAGAGTCATGGCAAGATACTCAATTGGTGTGGTTCATGTGCACACAAGTAGGAGTGCTGTACTGACATGCTTCTCTGGTTTCTCTTATCTTCTAAGATAATGCAGCAGAAAAACCGTCAACCAGCCCCTCCCATTCTACCCAACAGAAGGACTGTTTGTATAATGTCAAGTTGACTGTGCTACTTGCTGGGTGCCAGATGAGTCTTATTTCCAGGTGAAAATTACAACATAGATTGTCAGGCAATGTGCATGCTTAAGCCCTGCCGCAGGGCCTGAAGCTCCTCAACAGTGGTGATCATGAGGTGCTATGACTACAGCTGGGTGGGGGCCTGCAAGCTGTGGGTTCCACCCAGAAAGCCAGAGAAACACCAGAGTACGGTGCTCTCCACAGCATGACAACAGCAGCAGCTCCTAGTCTGAACACAGTAAACATGAGCCTGAGGTACTTAGGGGTGTGAATCTCAGATGCCAGTTGTTTGCCTGTTTTTCTGCTTTTCCTCTCTTTCAGTGCTGTTTTTCTGTCACCTTACTGAAATGTTAATCATTGCCTAATGCTGAGGTGTGTGTTACAATAAAGAGAAACCATAATGCTTCCGTATGTTTACTGAGAAGTGAGCAGCCTTCTTTAGAAACCTCTAAACAATGAAAACTTGGTAGAAAACAAGCTACAGTTTGGAACAATAATGCACAGAACTGTCAAAGACATACAGTACTGTGCAAAAGTCTTAGGCACCTGTGGGAAAAATGCAAAATATAAAGCGAGGCTGGTTCCAAAAATAATGTCATGAATACTTATTAATCAATAAACCTGTGCAGTAAAATGCAGTAGACAAAAAACCTCAATCAAATCAATATTTGGTGTGACCACCCTTTGCCTTTAAAACAGCATCAGTTCTCTTATGCAAACTTGCATGCAGTTTAAGGTAGAGGTTGGTAGGTTCTTCCAAACATTTTGAGGAACTGACCACAGCTCTTCTGCAGACTTTGACTGTCTCTGCATGTACTCCCAGACTGACTTGATCATGTTGAGATCAGGGCTTTGTGGGGACCATACCATCTGTTGCAGGATTCCTTCTTTTTGCTGAAGATAGTTCTGTATGACTGAGATTGGGTGTTTGAGGTCATTCTCAGGCTGCAGAATGAATTTGGGACCAATCAGAAACTTGCCTCATGGTAGATAAGAATCTACCTGTACTTTTCAACAGACATTGAAGGTGCACGCCTAAGACTTTTGCTCAGTACATCTTTGCTTTGCTGGTACATCATTCTCACCAAGGCCCAGGCGGCTCCCATCGAACATAAATGTGGACAAACAGGTTAGTCTTATTGCCACATGGGTTTGGATCAGCGCCTGAGTACTCAAGTTAAACCTGACACTGCTACCTTTCCAGATAATGATGGTGAAATGGCAAATAGGTGAAGGAAAGGAGTGGTCCTTTTCTGCTTTCAGTCTCTGGTGCTGGATGTCCAAAGTCTTCTGAACTGTTTATTAATGTTCCCATTTTAACAGAAGTCATGGACAGCTAATCAATGGGCAGCAAAAACATGTTTTTTTTCCAGGTGAAGATAAGGGTCAATGTCTCGATGCTATGGGAATGTTTCCATTGTGCAGTCCCCCTCCTTGCCCCTCTGATGCACCAACAGACAGCCCCATTTCCTGGGTGTGCCACATGGGGAAAAACACTCACAGAATACCCAGCTTTATTCTACCTTCATTTCTACCTTGTGGACTGGCTCTATATTGACAAAATATGTGTAATATCAATATAAATATATCCTCTGCTGGTTGTTCTTACAGAGCAGCTGAGCAATGAAATCCTCTGTTTTTTGATTGTGCTCCTCCTGATATCCACTCAATTCCTTGCACTCTGAGCATCTGTTTACTTAACTGAAACTTGTTCCCACTTGCTGGGGAATGTTTACAACAGCTAAGTGAAGCAATAACAGAGACTGCACCAAAGTCTCTGCAGTTCCAAGTAGAGCAGTATAAGCATGCAGCAGACAGATAGGTGGTAATGAAAGCAGCTTGTTGACACATTCATGACATGGCTGGTGAAATACGGTACAGTAAAACTCTTACAAGTGTGTGTGGGTCACACAGTCCAACTGCATGTTGTTTTCCCTCAGGTCTCCTTTGTATGGGCAGCACACGTGCTAATGGATGCACCAGAATGCAGCAATCCAGTGTTTTTTTCCTCTCAGGGGCACCACAGTGCGGGGGCAGCAGGAGGGTTGCAAAGGAAACAGACAGTAGGTCCAAGAGGCAACTTACCCTTCCCCAGGGAGGGGATGGACTTCTGCTTGGTGAAAGTTCGCTTCATCCTTCAGGGAGAGCAGAGGTGCACTGACAGAGATACAGATGCAGAGAGACACAGACAGAGGACAATAAGCTTTAAGAGCAGGTTGATGTGCCCTCTACAATGCAAGTGTCTGCTAGGCGGGTTGGAGGTGTGTCCAAGACCTGGTTTTCTGGCTGTGGAGATGTAATGGTGGCGTGTCTGGACGCTGTTCCTCTGGTATGTTGTTTTCCCCAACACAGGAAACTGGTGGCACTTTGATACTAAACAGGAAGGAGAAAACCTCAAACTGGAGCCGTGAAAACAAAACCTTACTTAAACTACATAGCACATAACTGGTGAGCCCCAAACCAAGGCAAACACAAGCACCTACTGCAGTTCTTTTCTCACAGTGAATGCCAGAGACAAGACGCACCTGCCGGAACTCTCCTCCAGTCCAGTTCCGCCCATCACAGTGTGGTTCCTCTTTTGGGGCAACTCTCCACCCACAAAAGGGCTCCTGCCTGCTCCTAGGCCATTTTGATCTGTTAATCATGTTTAGCACAAAAAATGTAGAATCTAACATTAATGTGATTTATTAATCTAATATTAATGTGAATCTAGCATACATTATTACTTGCACTGAGTCAATAGGTCCTGGGGGAAGGCATGTATATTAAGCAAAAAAGTGTCTCCACTTTGTTTAGAGAGAAGCTGTATATCAGGACTCTATAAAAACTACTTCTGAAAATCCAAACGTGAACAGAATATGAGCTTATTAAAGTAAATACACCTATGATGATGAGGTGGACCGGAAGGGATTACTCATGCTTTATTCGTAAGAGTGGAGAGAGCGCCATCTACAGGTCATGTGAAACTAGAGCAGCCAGTAACCTTGAACCCTGGTCCTGTAGCCATGCACACATCCACATCCCCACAATTGCTAGAACTTCCACTAGTCCTCATAGCCTATAGGAATCCTGGAGTTTTACGAGTCCAAAAATTATCAGCGTCCAGTTTTAGAGTCCCCATGACCCCCAGAGTCTTTTTAGTCTATGAGCCACCATGAATTCAACAGCTGCCACAAGACACAGTCACTGAGTTGCCATGAGTCCCAATGTCATTGTACTAGCTCCTGGTGCAGCTTCACAGGATGCACTATTTCTTCTTTGCAGGAAAATGACTCAGATACAGAAAGTTGAAGTTTGAAAGTTGGAGGTGATTTAGGCAGGAGGAGCCATATCCCACTTTGAACTTAGCTGGTTTGCTTGGAGTCAGCAAGGACATGAAAG
Source organism: Arapaima gigas (assembly GCA_900497675.1). Classification (NCBI taxonomy): domain Eukaryota; kingdom Metazoa; phylum Chordata; class Actinopteri; order Osteoglossiformes; family Osteoglossidae; genus Arapaima; species Arapaima gigas. The sequence continues at coordinate 503,040 of UFQX01000167.1, read as the reverse complement.
GTGATGGTGGCACAGGAATGCCCATCAGTGTGACCAGAAGGTGCAGTGGGTATGTGTAAAAGTACACATGTGTTGATAGGGTCTTAGGCCAAGGGCCCAAACTTTAGTGGACAAGAGACCCTTCCCAGCATGCAACAGTGGAAATGTGTTTTTAATTTCACATCCATTCTGTTTTTATCACAGCCAGCACTGTGCATCACATACTGTTGCTACATGATGATATTTTTGTAATGTGCTTACATTCATTTGTTTAATTTAATTAGCCATCATTCAGAATCTTTAATTAAATTATCATGCTGAAAGCTGAGATGACGTTTCTGTGGAAAAAATGGGCTTGTAATGATAATATGATCATTGTATGTGGAAAGTACATGATGAGCCATTACTGATGTGAATCATAAATCATCAGTACTCAGCAGCTGTGTGAAGAGTTGTGGCAGATGCTGAGATGATGCTGTGTGACCACTGACCACTGCATAGCCTGACCCCCCCATACAGCTCTGACAATGGGCCTGATTGAGGACAGAAAGAGGGACTTGACTTTCACTTTTCACTGGGTTACTTTACTATACTACTACCATGTTTCACTGGGTTGCTTTAATTTTTGAATACCTTATTTCTGCTGATTACTTTCTTTCCACTGTACTACCAGCTTACCTCTATCCACTATTCTCAATCACGTTATCAACATCAGGGTTGCGGTGGCCTAGATGTTATCCTCAAACCACTGAGGACCAGGCTATGAAACAACATTCTGGATTACACACACACACACACACACACACACACACACACACACACACACACACACACACACACAATGGGCAATTTACAGTGAATAATGAACCTGAAATGCATGTGTTTGGAATGTTGGAGGAAACCCTCAGAGGCACAAGAAGAATATGCAAAAAACACAGACTGAGCCAGACTGGAACCCACACCCAAACAGCTCATATGCTGTGACACAGCAGTGCTATGCGCTGTGCCACCATGCCGCCCAAAACCAGGTTACTTTACTTGATTAATACCGCTTTACTTTGGTCACACAGTTAATTTACCAATTTACTATTATTTTTCCTTAATGCTTAAAGACAAGTGCAAAATGTTCTTGGATAAGAGTGATCAAATATCAGTTTAATAAGTGATAAGTGCTGAAAACAAGGCAGGTCACTGTAAGGTCTGTAATGATACCTAAGGGTAGGGGGCGCTACAGACCTTCACGTGTTGCCTAGCATCACAGTGGTGGTCACTCATTACCAGACTTTCCTTTCAGGTGACTGAGGACATCCTTCTGTGTTGCAGTCCCATTGGTACAGTGCATCCTTGTGGCCCTAGAAAGGATTTAACCCTCTATGGACAGTGAATTGTGCAGGGGTGGGTAAAGACCCACCCGCAGGAGGGCACAAACATCTTTTTGACAGCCCAATGTGGAGCAGCAAACTTGTGTTATATCTGTGTGTGTGTGTGTGTGTGTGTGTGTGTGTGTGTGTGTGTGTGTGTGTGTGTGTTAACTGCATGTTATCTGCATGTAAGACCAGTGATGAGCTAGCAGTGTGGCTAAAGGTAGCTCCGGTCAGCAGATCACAGTCATCAGAGGTGTAGTAAAACTGCAGTCCTAACTGACCTTAATGACCCGACCACAGTGAGATGAATGTGTAACATGAACATGAGAGTAAACAGCCAGTTGCTGTCATTAACAGCAATAGGTGAAAAATGTGAAAAATGGGGTAAATGGAACCCTTTGGCTTCACAACCACCCTTACAGGCCGACTATAGGCCAGGTGCAACTCACACATGCCGCCCTGGACCCTGGCAGGACCCCAGCAGGCTGCACTCAAAGACCAGCAGATATGTGCCATGTGGAAAAGGAATGTAAGCCCCCCGGGGTGTGTGTGTATGTGTGTGTGTGGGGGGGGGGGGCACCTGCACAACCCCATCCAGCTGCACAGGGGCACCCCACACATTGAATGGAGCCATCTGAATGCAGCTTATTGCTTATGCAAAAGTTTATTGTGTGACACAAATAAAACAGAGCACATGTACACACAGACCTAATAACAGTGGTAAAAAAAAAAAATCACGGTTTTGGAAACAATATCTGTTAACAAAAATGTATAGAAGATAAAATGCCCTCATAGACTGTATAAAAATAGTTAATCTCTGCGAGTACAGTCACAGATAACATTGAAAAAATATAAATAGTGGCTTCTTACCATATTTTATTTTATATATACAATGGTAATAAAATATATTTTATATTCTGTACATATTTATACTGACTGCACATTCTTTTATTTAAAAAAATCAAGTTCAAGTATAAAAGCATCATGTTAAAATACTGTACATTTTGTCCACATTCAGTGTCCTGACGCATGGCCCCATGTCTCTGCAGCCAAATTCTGGCTCCTTACTGGTGCCCCCTGTGGGCTTCAACGCACATGGCATGGGGGAGAGCGTGAACCTGGGGAATGTGATGCAGTCTCATGGTGTCCTTCTACAGGGTCCCAGTTCACTGTTCCTCACCCCCCCAGGGGGGAGTTATGCTCCTGTGCCAGTTTCCCTCCCCCCAGTGGGCATCCCACTGTGCTCACTCAGTCCACAGTGGTCCCCCTGCCAGTGTGTGACTCATGTCTGCAGCAGTGGGACACCATGGGGGTGCAACCTGGCCAGTGAGCGGCGTCTGCGACCATAACCTTCTGGCCGGATCTTCTCCAGGGGTGCGCTGCTTCGCTTGTGCTGCAAGTCGCTGAGGACGTGGAACAGGTTATGTACAGCGCACGTCAACAGCGGGCAGGCCGGCCGACTCGCACTGTTGTTTGACCTTCGGAGACGGATGCTGGTGCTGCGGGAGAACAGGAGGAGAGGAGCACATGAGCTTCTGTGCTGCTGCAGTCCTGCTGTGGTCCTCCACTGCGTGCTCAGTCACGCCTGACTCATGTGTCTTCACACCAACATGACCTGACACGTCTGTTTTGACAGGTTTACACGAACCAATAAGCTCACCTAGGGTGAGGGATGGCGTTGAGTCCCGTGTCCTTGCTGTGGACCAGATGGGCAGTGTTGGCATCCATCACAGCTTGCCGTGTCCTGCTCATCAGCCAGGTTGCAAACCTGTGACATGGGAACATGTTCTTCAGGAACTGCCAACAGACTGATGCAGCACAGTCACACCTGGTTTCAGGGGGTTACACACACATTACCATTCATAGGGAGGGGCAGCTCACCTGTCCTTCATCCCTGAGCTCCAGGTGAGTTTGGCAGCATCCACTCTGGACATGGTAGCGGCCAGAAGGCAGCAGCACAGCAGCATCTGCGGGAGGACTTTCATTTTGACTGGATCCTGTGAAGAAGGTAAACAGCCGGCCCGCTGAGAACGAGTTGGCCAGATTAGAATATTGTCCCCCACGCAGCGCCCCCATCCTCTGGTCTGCGTCTCCTGTCAGGTTGCCCTGAACTTGCTGACACAACTGAGGGTTCCAGAGCCAAACTGTTTGTTCTTATCATTTGCTTTCAGATGTGGAGACAAGACTTTCATCCTGCTGTCTGTGTGAACTGTCAGCAACTACTCAGCAGCTCCCCCCTCCACCCCACCCGATAACCCCCCAGGGATCATGGCAAACACACAAAGCAAATTAAACCTGAGCAGGACATTTCAGCACTTCAGGGCACATGCGTGCACACACACACACACACACACACACACACACACACACACACGTGGTAAGATCTACGCATCCTGTGTTAAAGTTCCCCTGTCAGTAGCCCCCCTTGCCAATAACAGGAGGAGGACAGAGAGAGAGAGAGAGAGAGAGAGAGAGAGAGAGAGAGAGAGAGAGCGATGTACCTGCAGGTGTCCCTGTGGTCTGTTGGGGGGGACTCTGGTGCAACGCTGCAGCTCTGAAGGCTCTGCTAGGGGTCTGAGGCTGTGTGTGCGGCACAGGGCCCTTTATAGTGGCAGTGGGTGGGGCTAACAGACAATCGCACCCCCACACAGGAATGCGGAGACGAGCCGCACAGCATAGCTGCTGCCATCGGAGTGCTGCTTTTCCAGACTGTCTGTCAGTGCAGCTCCACCCCAAACATAGCAAGACCTTAGCCACGTTTCAGCAGCACAGGGCCATGAGCAGAGGGGTTATGGCCTCAGGACCAGGGTCACCCAACACTCTATACCACCAACAGGAGGGGATTCAAGGAGAGACTGCAAGCACACTCCTTACCTGTCATCAGATTAGGTATTTAAAAACAGCCTTCAAGGTTCACTTTATTGTCATGCTGCAGTTATACAGATGAACAAGATAGAAGGAGAAATAGATTTTCCTGGACCACAGTGCACACTTCAGTAAACAAAAAGCATGACGGCATAGAAAAATACAAACATACTGAGGTATTTGGGGGTAGATGGATAAAAAACAGAGAAGATGAGCCATCCTAACCAGGGTGACACAGAATTCTGAACAGAGCAGTGAATCATACAGGGGAGTGAAGTGTCTGGCACCTGGCAGCTGAGGAGAGGAAAACAAAAAAAAAATAAAAAACTAATTATCACAGTACCACACCCTGCAACACTTAGTCACCCTGTCAAACATGGTATCACTCCCTAAAACATTGTATTACACTCTGCAACACAGTATCACTCCCTGTAACATGGTAATATTCCCCGTAACACTGTATCACACTCCGTCAGTCACTCTGTTACTACCTGGAACTATGTTTACTATTGTGTCACCCTGATTAAATTGAACGGGAGGAGGAGGTGCTGCTGTTGAACTTGCTGTCTGTTCCACCTGCAAGACAACAGGAGGTTCTGAGTCACAAATCCTGATCTCTCTTCTCATTTACCTTCCCTCTGCAATATGAAAAATATATACAGTGACTCATTAACAAAGAGGTACAAATTTCTGTTTCTATACAGGTGGAAATAAAGCAACCTGGCAATAGAAGTGCAGTGGGATCACTGCAGTGCAGAGGCCAGAGATCAGTGGTTGTCCACCATCTAGCCCAGCAGAAGAGATTTGTGTAGAATTCAATGTGGATCAGTGTCGCAGTGTTAGCTACACTACAGACACAGTTCTTCACCATGGTGTTTGGAAGGATTGATGATGCAGCAGATGCCATGGTGAACCAGAGAGATAAAAAGGAGGATTATCTCTGCAGGGGCACCAGGGTGTGCAGCGGTTAGTTACATCCTACTTTGTTACCATCGATCAAGGTACTAGCCCTGAAAATTCTCCTGCTATAAAAAAGGATAAATCACTGCAAGCAGCATTTGAACTGTAAGAAGCAACAACTGTCCATGCGCGCGCGCACACACACACACACACACACACACACACAAAAACAACAGGTAGTGACAGAAGACACTGCACTGTCACTGGAATATACATAAAATCTATAGTGTTCAAATGTAAGTTGCCCTAGACAAAGGTGCCTGCTAAATAAAAATTAATAACAACAGCACTAATAATAATAATAATAATAATAATAATAATAATAATAACAACAACAACAACCTTGGGTGATGACTTCATAGTGGGCACTTTGTGGGCTCAAGTAGGTTTATTTATGTGAGATGATAACAGGACTGGTTTGAATGGTTCTTAGTGGTGTGATGTGGAATGTTTGTCTACAGTGGTTGATGTGTTTGCTGTGATCAACTTCTGACCCCCACAGAAAAGGCCAAACATCCAGAGTGTAACTCAGTACGGACCTGATGATAGTACCGTGATTTTACCCTTATATGGTGCTGTGTTTGCATTGCACAACACCATCATGCTGTGGTTGTTGTTGACTCGCTGTGTGTTTTGGCTGCTGTTTCCTGGCAACAACTGTGATGACTGCTGCAGGAGCATGTGTCCTGTCAGTACAATAACAAAGGTTTGCTGTGGAGCCTTCTCTTGTCCTCGCTTGACTTGAAGACCATGGGTAACTTTACACCGGCCCTGCAGATGGCATTGACTGTAGTAAAAGATCAGACCTTTTCCACTAGTCCTGATACCCCAGTGTTACCATACTAGAGGTAGAGTGTTTACAGTGTGTTTCCATGGAGAAGCACCAGCAGTGCCACACTGTCATAGACAGAGAGTCAAGGTGGGACCAGAGGGAAATGAATGAACAGAACAATTCATGGGCATTTGTGTCTGAATGTTTGTAAAAAAACTGGCTCATGAAGTGGACCTCAATAAATTAATTTGTGTGCAATAGATAGTGTTGAGTTTGAGTATGTTTCCACCCACAGTCCAAAGACATCTGTTCTAGGTGGGCTTGTCACTTTAAATAGCCCTTAAAGACGGTATGTGTGTGAGAAAGAGAGAAACAGAGACTCCCTGTGATGCCCCCTTCCAGCTGTGTGACCCTGCGACGGACCAGCGGTTTTTCATAATGTCACAGATATTATAAGATGTGTATTTCATTAATAATCATATAACCTGGACTTCTGCGACTCATAAAACCTCACTTTGTCACGATTCTGTTTTCGTCGAAATTCTCCTTATAACTTGTATAATGTATTCAATTCAACAAAAAATACAACTTTAGGAGTTATATCATAAAATGTCATTTCATTAAATTTTCAGTATTGTGTATTTCTTCAACTGTTATATTATTGCAGTTCAGACTTTGCAACTGAATCCCCGCATCCCCTCCTTTCCTCGTGTACCGCTCTATTTACACCCAGGGGCGCGTGCACGCACCGCGCACGCGCAGCAGGAGCCCCTTGGTGGGGACATGGCAGCTATGTGTGTCCGCGGGGGAGAGAGACACTGAACGGTCGCGGGTCCGAGGCGGAGACATGTCGAGGCTCGCGGACTAATTACTGGTCGTGGGCTTCGACCACGACAAGGCGGGTGAGTTGGGGAGCGCGCCGCCCGCGTGCACCTTGGGAAAACTGACTCCGTGAAGACTACTCTCAGTAACTGTCCAACTAAGTAACAAACTACCTCGGTGGGATCAGTAGCGAGAGATTGGAGGACGGACGGTCACTCTGTTTTTACTGTGTTTAACATCATGGTTCAATACCTGCGTTTTGCCTCGCGCTGCGGTGACAGGAAGCGGCGCGTGGGCAGTGGTGTTGGTGTGGTCGCTGTCGTGTGGTCAGTGATGTTGGTGTGGTCACTCGTGTTGTCAGTGTTATTTTGTGTGATGTTACCCCTCAGCATGTGTTCCAGTTTTCACGAAAGGAGCGGAAACAACACCACCCCATTTATGAATCACATATCACTGTGTCTCATTCACACACATAATCACACCACTATATTATCACAAGTTAATATAGATAGTGGATAGTAACTTAATACAGATTGTACTTAATTGTATTTTATTTAATTTGAACTGGCTTTTTGGACAGTGGTTAATCATATACACCTCTGATAATTTATGAGACCTGAGGTTTGGGCTCCAGTTGCTCCACTTGGCATTTGGTTTCTATTTGTACTGGTGGCTCTTACACAGCCGGCTGAAGCTCACGCAAACAGTGTGTTTTACTGGAACTGCAGTCAGTCACATGGTTCCCTCATTGTCACTTTGTGACTGGCGCTACAGGAAGCACCCTAAGGTTGAGGGTGGTAGACAGATGCCCCAATGGCTAAGAAGATTATAAGGATGCCCCAAACAGAGGAGGGTGCTGGAAGGTTGCCCCAAAGGAGCAGGTTGTCAGTAGCTCCCTACATCCAAGTGTGTGTATATCAGGTACAGGTTTCTTTTGGAGATGTAAGTACTTCAAAATATATCTGAATCATGATATGAATGATATGAATTTTGAAGTGAACGTGTTAGTGTGTCTCAGCAGCAGTACATCCCTCACTGGGATGGTGTCATCAGACACCTCAGCATCCAGGTACTAATGCACACCTGTGGGGTCTACTTTCTCCTAGTCTGTGTGGACAACAGCTGTTGTGGTCAAATCTGCATGCTTTTCTGAAAAGTCACAGAGCTGCTGCAGCTTATTTAAAAAAACATCAATGAAACTGCATCTGGCAGCAATGGATGGGCTACTTTTGCAGCTTTCGGCTGCAATTTGTAGTAGTTGTTCCACCTCAAAGGTAATGAAATTGTTTGAAATATGAACACCTGAGTATTTGGTTAAGGAACTCCAAATGAAACTGGAGTTATGCGGGCGGAAATTATGTAGTTTGATTACTGACAGAAACACTTGTTTTGTTTTTGGTTTGGGTTTGTGGACCTTAGAGTGTCAGGGGTTTGAGGTCAATGCAAGATCTGAAACCGAATGGAGCTGGATTGTACACTATTCAGGGACACAGAGCACTGTGGTGCTTTTTGGATATCATGCAGCAGATTTTCACTTATTTCACAGGGATGTCCATTAATTTGGTATCGATTGTAAAAAGAAAAAAATGATGCCTTGAAGTCTGGACAGATGGATAACATGGACATCCTGTGCAGAAGTAGCTCACCAAAATCTCATTGTGTTGTACCATTACCTTCAGCCGTGGCATTTCCATTGGTTTTTTTTTTAAGGCGTGCAGTATCCATGTTTTTACAAAGAGGAATTTATTAAACTTCATATTTTGAAGTGAGAAACTGGTACTTAACACTCTTTACTGTGTTCCTTGTCTGGCTTCTCCCCTTCTGTCTAGAAACTGTCCAGCATGTCCTGACGGCAAACGTCCCTAATTCCGATCACATTATGTCAGGACTGGAACCATTCAAGCTGTAGGATTTCAAATGCTGGGCATGTTCTTTGGCTTTGTGTTAACTTGCCTTCAAGGACTGTAGCGGGATTGTATGCTTAAAAATACCCTGACACACCCCGCATACACACGTGACATATCTTCTTGCATTTGTCTCAATGTAATCTTTGTGTGTGCATTGCAAGATCTGCAGAAATGACTTCATCCAAATAAGGAGTCATTTTTAGCTTTGTCTGCTGTGATGGACATCATTCTGTGTGGACATTCTGTCCCAGAACAGAGTGGCCTTTGTTGACTGATGTCACTACATGACACACTGAGTCCCACCACATCAGTTACTTGAGTTCTGCTGGTTCCTGTGCCACATAATCAGCCCTGCCTGCAACCCCAGTGTTGACCTTGTGGGGCTCAGAGTGTCAAGTATTTCATGAGCTGGTGGATGTTTGACCCCATTGCTCTAGCTGGTTTGTTTTTCATTCTCCTGTTTGTTGTGTGACCTAATTCTTTATGAATGGTATTTCCACCTTGGAAACTGACAGCTGGTACCACTCTCTACTGTCTCATGCTACAATGAAAATGGTCACCGAAACCTGTGTGATACACGTTTTTGTCTCTCTACAGTTTGAGTTCTTTGCTGTTTACAGTACAGGTGCTTGGCCCTCTGTGGTATAGNCTGGTTTGTTTTTCATTCTCCTGTTTGTTGTGTGACCTAATTCTTTATGAATGGTATTTCCACCTTGGAAACTGACAGCTGGTACCACTCTCTACTGTCTCATGCTACAATGAAAATGGTCACCGAAACCTGTGTGATACACGTTTTTGTCTCTCTACAGTTTGAGTTCTTTGCTGTTTACAGTACAGGTGCTTGGCCCTTCTTGGCGTCCTCTGTTTTAGTTTTTGCACTTTCTCTGTGCCATATGTGACTCTGAATGCAATAGAACAAATGGTTCTTGACCACATTGACACCCGTGCCAGCTGTGTAGGCCAGCAGCTGCTCTTCCTCGCTGCACTCAGGAAATTGTGCCAACAGCTTGTCAGTTGAACAGGTTTATTGGACGGCACTTGGAGCACATGGTACTTATTCGGTTTGTCTGTGGTGTGATTAGGAATAAACTCGACTGGGAATGGATGATTATATAAGAGGAAGATGGGAAGGCTAATGTAGGTCATGTTGGGAATGTGTCATTTGCCTTCTTGCATATTAAGGCGCCAAGAGCAAACCGTGAGCTCGTGTGCGAAGACAAATCAAAAGCAGATCGGCTGGATATTCCAAATAGTCTTATTAAAGACAGGACAAGTTTTTCCTCCATCCAGCTTTATGGTGCATTTTGTTCTCTGCAACATAAACAGATGTGAAGGTTGCTGTAAGTTCACTTTGGGACTCTGGGGTAAATGACTCATTTTAGATTCATTCTTTCACATATCTGTGGAATTTCATAACTGTTGCAATGCTTTGTCATCTGGTGATGGGTTAAAGGTCTCCGTCGTGTAAAGGAATGTCTAGATACCTGTGGATATTCTGATGAAGCTACAGGTCTGTTTCTTTATTGAAATGCTCTTGTGTAGTCACTTGCTGGGGGCTCAGTGGAAACTCACTGACCAGATGTATACTGCAAAACAGGGCAAACTGGTGTTTACCTGTTTTGTGTTGGCTGTAGAGCACCTGACTTCACCAAACCTTAAACCTAAAAATTCAGGTTGGTTTTCTGGGATGATTGTGTGGCCGAAGAATGGACCTCCTCTGTCTTGTGTGCTTCAGATTGCAGGCGTACAGAAGTTGTGCAACGGTGCTCAGAATCCCATGGGGGGCCAAAAAGAACGAGTCTCACATTCCATACTCAGGAAGGAAATGATTCCACATGCTCAAGTGCCTCGATCCATCAAACAGCTGATATTCAAACCGATACCCCCCTCCAAGACAGCCACCCATTCTGCTGCACTTCCTATTGGTTGGCGTCTTCATGAAGGCAGCTGTCCAAAGGTCAGTGTTGGGAGGGATGGTGGACCTTTGAGTGGATCTGTGTCCAGTGTCATGTTTAGGTGAGACTGTGCAGATACTCCCCATGTGGCAGTGGACTGACCTTGCCCCATGGAGGTGGGAAGCACATGTGGGCATTTGTGTGATTTTGGTGTTGGTGCTTTAAATTGAATCAGTTTGTTTGTTTATTTGTTTGTTTGTTTATTTATTTATTATTTTTGTATGCTGCATTTCTGAATCTGTTCGGATAACATTTGGAACAGTTGCAGAGTGTGTGATAAATCACAGAGCTGAACACACATTTTCGCTCCATCATCCAGTTTCATGTTATGCAGTTTTTCCAAAAACCATCGTAAGTTGTGTATTGTTATGACTGTAGAGCTTCTAATTACAAACAGTCTCATTTTCTCGAACAATCACATCCCTGGTTTAGATGTCGTGGACAGTGTTCCATTCTACTCACATCAGCCCAGGGTGCTTCTTGTTTGTTTCTACATACATTTAGTTTTGACACCACTTTGGATGTGTGGCTCTGGTCTGGAACCACTTTGAGTGTGATGCCTCGCTGGGGGTTGCGGTTCTATGAGCTATTTTTATGAGTCGTTTTCAAGGGAACGGTTCTCTGCACGCTGAGAGCTTTAACTGCTCTCAGTGTTCAGTTTCTCTGCCAAGGTATCACTTTTAGCACTGTGTTAATTGTCACTCTGGAGTTTTTTTCCTCTGGACCTGCAGATGAGTTGTGGACAATGGACCGGGCTGAAGAAGACGCCACCAGCTGTACTTTCATTTTCATTTTGCTTACAAACTGTCTTGTTTCTCTTTGCTCTTAATTCAGTCTTGACCTTTCCCGAGCATTGGTACCACTGCCAATTCATTGCTTGACCCTGTGATCCAGGAACTGCTCCTAGATTAGATTCAGTCATTTTAGCTCTGAAATAATATATCCATTGGTTTGGTCCAAATGACTGGATCTTGCCTTCTAAGACAGAGGTACACGTCTTGGGTTTTCTGTGAATTTGTGTGTGTGTGTGTGTGTGTGTGTGTGTGTGTGTGTGTGTGTGTGTGTGTGTGTGTGTGTAGCCTGCCTCACACCCTGAATTTCCAGGATAGGTTCCTGACCATCGGGGCCCTGCACTGGACATACAGCTGTTGATGATTAAATATTGGTGAAATATTAGTGGAAGAAGTATGCAGTTGAAAAGAGCTACAAAATGCCTTTAATCTTCAAAAATTGACACCTCAGTCATTTCTGCCATGAGGCACCATCTGTTGCTACTCATTTGTCCTCCTACAGTTCGTTATGTTAAGGCAGCTAGAATGTGTTGTTACCTCTCTTCTGATGGAGCTTGGAATTGGACCTAACCTTGTAAAGAGGATGTGTGTGGAATTATGAGTCTTGATGACTCCCCCCCAAACATCAATAAAGAAGGACTTCCACCTTTGTCAACCTTGGTCCTTTCCCTATGATCTGTATGAAGGAGCAGGTCTCCCTGAAGCCCTGCCTTGCTCGCTGTGTAGACATGTCCTGCACCTAAGTGCAGGAATTGTTTTTCCAGAACTTCTCTACTCTCCAACACTGCCATTCTGGCCTGTTTCCAACCAAACAGATAGAAGTCTGAAAATGTTGTTGATTGTTTTTATAAGTTTTTATTATAATGTTTTTTAATAGGAATTTAGGAAGTGAGTAGCCTTCCTAGCAGAATCGCTTCTGAATGGGAATCCGAGTGGGGGATCCTGCAGCCTCCTTCCCTGCACATTTCCTGTTGACCACTTTCTGTTCATCCTGTCATTCAGGTGACCTCAGCTGTGGATACCAACAACCCTGTGGCACTCAGACTGCTGTTCTTTCATGTTCAGAAATTCAGCATTTCACGAGAACATCGGAAGCTGTAGAGGAAATGTTTACATGCCCTATGCCAGGGAAGGTGGAAAAGGAGAGCTGGCGAAGGGTATCAAAGTGGTCCGCTTTTATTGGTCCTACCTCTGGACCGCGGTCACACTTAATTTATTTCCTCCATTTCAGTGTTGTATGGTTAATGTTCTGCTATGTGTCTCACCACGGTTAGGCTTTCTGCTTCTGCAGATGTACATTTACTAACCATGCAGCCTTTGATGTAGGCCATCTCAGTAGGACTACCTGCAAGTAAGTTAGTAGTAAGTTATTTCAGTGCATTAGAGGAGGAGGAGCTTTTTGGGTTTCTGTCTCTTCCTGGCTAATATGTGGTTTTATAGTTTTTTATAGCTTGTTGATGAAGAGTTGGGGCTCGGGCCTGTGATCATTACACTTGTGCTTTTCAGGGCCTGTCTAGGTGACGATTGTACCACTGTACCATGTGGACAGGACCTCAAATAAAAGGCCACATTTCCACCACTGATCTCCCAGGAGTTGGGCATCTTGTCCACACGCACCTTGCTATTCTTGATTTACCTCCAGTTCTCCTGACATGAAGGTAGACACCGATTCCTCATGGCTTCAGCTTAAGAGCACAGGTTCAAGTGTAAGCTCACTGTCTAGTGGCACTCTTGCTTCTCATCTCCATCACATGTGGGTTAGCAGTGATCTGAGTCATGAAGAGCAGCTACTCATGGACTCAAGGCATTGTTACAGGCCCACTTGCTAGTTGTGAGCTGCTGAGCAAATGCAAACAATGAGAAAATAACAAGGTCACCTGGTTCCATAAACGCTATACATTTTGTTTGTTTAGTGCTTTTGTAGTTGGGTGTATGGTTGTAGAGTGGAACAGGTTTCGAGCCAGGAAAAGGAGGAAAGCCCTGCTTGTTTGCTGAGAGCATCTTCCCAACTGACAACTCTGGCTCTGGTCTGGGGCTGAGAGCTGTTGCTGACCCTGCTACTAATTGTTATCTGGAGGGTAATAACTGGTGGTGTGAGTGGATTTAATTGTTCTGCTTCCGGCCTCCTGAAATTCCTGGAATTCTGCTCTTTATGGTTGTCGTTGGTGACTGAAACAGGAGCTTAGGCTTTCCACGATTGTGAGCATGTGACTTCAATTAGTCGTAGGGGCAGACACCTTATTCCCTAGGAACACTCTGTTGGGCTGGGATGGAATTTTCCCCTATGTGGCAGATAGACTAGCTGCTACAGATTTGTCACCCACTGTTTATATAAATTTCTGCCAGGGGTCAATGGCTGATGGGCTTGGTGACAGACAGCTTGAAAGCCAAGGATTTGTGGGTCTGTGCGTGAACTGAGAACCGGTGCTACAGAAGTGCGATTCAGATGCCAGATATGTTTTATGCGTCTTGACCAAATCCTTGAGTGTCTCCTGCTCCAAGATGCTCACGTTCACATTCATTTGCTGATTAAGCTGGTCACATTGATTCACCCATTTATACAGATGGGTAATTTTTGCTGCATCAGTACCTTGATAAAGAGTCCTACAGCAGGACCAGAACATGGCTCCTTCCTCTGACCACAGTGCCACCTTACTGCTTGTGTTGCGCTGTCCAGGCTGAGCTAAGGAATGTACAGTAACTGTCAGTGGTGAATGTTGCCATCCTACCAGATGAGTTCACTTGTCCACAGAGATGCTGGTTTCCTGCCCCCCTGTGCTAGCGGACATGTTTTTCCTGCAGCGCGGGAATGTTTTGGAATTTATTTTTCCAGACTTCTTTCCGTGTCTCTGTGATTTGCTCTCACCATTGGGAAGTGGGATAGACGTCATTGACACGGCTACGGGTGTCAAAACACAAGAGCAAATAGCTTGGGAGTGAGGAAATGACTGCTGTAGAAGTCATGCTGTTTGTTGTGGCAGCAGGTTGAGCTCTAGAGGATAGCAGACGTGATCATGTCCTGTGCTGTTGCTGCAGATGTGCAGTTGTCCAGTTGTTTAAGATCTACCTTTATGGACCCAGAACTGGTGCATAAAGTACATCGGCTAGGATTTTTACAAATGGTCCAGTTAAAATTGTTAAAAAATACAAATATGTTCTTGTTTGTTTATTTAGAATGACATTTTCCTCAGTTTTCTGTTTTCTAAAATTTGTCTGTAGTTTAACTAATGTGAAGTGCGTTTCCCCTCCCAAGTGATAGATGGCAGAAAAGAGCACAGAAATAAGTGTTGGACTTAATTCAGTTCAATTCCATAGAGTTTAGACCTTGTGCCTGGTATTTGTAAGTGTCAGTGATCAAGAACAAGATGGGGACATTGCATGCGTTTGTAAAGGAATCAGTCCACACCTTACCCTGAGTTTGAGCTTGTACAGACATTTAAAAAAAAAAAAAAAGTTCATTCTTTTTAAATCTTAACTTGCCTCACAATTAAACATGTTTAAAAGTTTTTACTTGGGACTTAGAGACACACTTATGATCTTAACTGTGTGAAGTTAAGGAGCTTGCATGTATTATTTAATTTCTTGCAATACATGTTGTGTTGTTAATCATTCATCCATCATCCATTATTAGTTGTCTATTGCAGGGTTGTGGTAGTCCAAGAGTATATCCTGAAAGCACAGCAAGTGAGACAGGAGACAACATGGACGGAACACCAGTTTACTTGAAGCAACATTCAAATTAAGACTACTTAATGAATGTTAAGAACTGCTTAATGAAAGTTTAAAAAAAAAGATAATGTCCACAATGGCCTGTTCAGCATGGTGTTCTGCTCTGCAGACTGGAGATGATGCCGTGTTTCTCATGCCCTTCAAGAGAAAGACGCAAAGAAGGATGAGCTGCATTGTAATAGAGGGACCTGTGAGGAATCAAGTTTTGCTTTGAGCTGTAATAATATACTAGTATATATGATGGGTAGTTTTTGTAAAGTTTCTGCTATCACTAACACGTCAAAATATGCTGAGTAAATTTGCGCCTCTATGTTCTTTCACAGTAGCATGTGAGTTTCCATTTTAAATGAATTTTTGTGCATTCTGGTAACTAAAAGCAGAAATGCCAGGCCATTTTTGTCCAACACATAGAAATTTTAGAAAATAAAATGGTGTTGAAAGTGCAATTACAAATGTTTCCCAGTACATTTATTTTTTTCTTTAATAATTTGTAAGGTTTTCGGTGAGACATGAAGTAAATTGCTTGTTGTTGAGGTCTTGCCCCCCTTTTATCTGAAGTGGTTTGTCAAAACTAATTTTTCACCTCATGTCTAACAAGTCACTTGATATTTAATGTTCTGCCATTGATAGTATTTTGTAGCCAGTTTTTTGCTAACAACCCTTTTGGTTATCAAGAATGTTTATTTTAGGTAACTTTTTAGTTTTAATTTCTGCAGGCACATGCTTGTTTTGTTGGGGGAAAAAATAGTGTTGATGGTGACAGTGGACATATAGTGTCATTAGTGTGGCTCTGATGTTTCTTCTCATACATGGAAGTTCTTTGTTGCTCTGGACATAAAGGTGGGCTTCCTTTTGGACCCAGCCAACAAGTGTGAAAACACTGCATCTGGGCTGAAGGTTTTTTGAGTAAACTAGCATTGTGTGGGCAGTATAATGTATCCTATGTACAGTGAGATACAGGAGTGACCATTTAAAACCAAATAAATAAATAATTGCTGGATTTTTTTTTTTGTTGAAATTTGAAACATCTGGATTGTGGGAGAAAATCTATAAATACAACAGGCTAAACTGAAGCAGCAGCACTACCTGCTGTGCTGCCATGTCACCCACTGTGGTAATCATTTACTGTAAAATCCCTGGTGGGATATTCTAATGCGCTGTCTGAATGTTGGTCTTAAATACAACTTGAGACATTGAGACATGTTACACATTTGTATTGATTTGTTAAAAGTTTATCATATTCTATAAATCTGTAGGCAGAAGGTTTTCCAAACCCACAGCTACAATCAGACTACATGTGGTTACTTTCAGTGAAGTAAATGAAGCATAAATAGTAGAATAAATGAGATCAAAATGAATGAATATTAACATGGAGACAAACTCGAAATTTGTATTTTTTTTTCAAAGAATGAAAAATAAATTTGTTACATGGCTGCATTAGGACCATAAATGATGATTGTGAAAGAATGTAAGTTGATGTGATGATCAGATTCAGCTGAATACGTCTGCCCAATTATTATTTCTAGATTCAGTACTGAGGTCTCAGAAGAACATCAGCAAGGAACAGAAACCATCTCGGCTCAATAGGTTCTTTTAGTGGATCTGAACTGTAGTGCCAGGGGCAAAACCCTTGACAACATGTGTTTAATAAAAAAAAAAAAAGTTTGTTTTTCTGTTTCACAAAAATAATTTCTGCAGAATCTGTAAAAGTTTCTTTTACAATCCATTCAATTTATTTTTATTGTGTTTTTCTCACCAAAGAAGTTCCAGGAATGATACAGCAGAGATTATTCATTTAGAAGAAAACTGTTTATCTGGGTAAACCAGCTGGTAGCTGAGGACAGGAAAATGGAACTCTCCCAGCTATGACAAAGGGGAGAAAAATTAACCTTGGGGAGTAGAGAGTCAGAGTACCAGTGGATGTGCAACCTCCTGGGCATCCCCTGTAATGACAGGAGACCTTTTGTGGATGTGCCCAGTCCTTCAGGTTTTCAACTAAGCCTACCTAGAGTTAGTCATCTCACATTCATTCATCATGTTCTCACAATTATGTGCTGTATGATATGGCATCTGTGAGATCCTTACTCAGTGTGAGCTACAGAAGGCATTAGTATGCCCTGCAGTGATCCAAGTGAGGGCAACCAGGTCTCCACATGATCAGTTGTGTCACTCCACCCCTCCTGGTCTAGCGTATTCAGCTCTGTTCTTCTGGCTTGTTCACTATCCATGAGCTATTCCCTGGAGTGATGACCTCATGAAGTATGTGAGCGTGACTTGAAGGAGTTTGAACTTGTAAGATGTTGTCCAACCCCAACTGCACATGGACGTCCACAAATGGCCTGGTCAATGTTGCTTTTGGCTTTTTTAGGGAATTGTTATTTTGGTCTGTAATTAATTTGTTCCCATCAATTGTGTTTCTAGTTTACTGATTTAACATAAGTTTCTGGACAAACAGTTCTGGAAAGCCTCTTTTTCAAATTAATTCCTATACTTGTGTAAAAAAAAAAAAATAAAATAAATAAAAAAAATTGCACTTCAGTAGGTTGGCATTTTTATTTGGAAAGAATGAGATGGTGAAGCAGTTTGATTTGATGACTGACCTGCTGCAGTTCACATGTTGGCTAGTACAAGGAGAAATGTTGAGAAGAAAAACACTTTTCTCCATATTTGTCGTTGAGTGATTGAAAGCCTTCCTGAGGGGGATAACCGAGAAGCTGGTCACTGAGAGTATATAGCTCTGTGCTCCCCAGTTTGCCTCATGTTTGCTTTTCCATTCAATGTAGGGCTGTAGTTTCTTCTTACATCTCTTCTCTTCTTTTATCAGTGAACATGAATGGTTGGTGTACATGGGCCCTGTGAAGTGTGTGCATATTTTACTGTTTCCAGGCTTTGATAACACTTCAAGGTCTTCAGCTTCAAATTGTTCTCGTTGGCTCCTGGGAGAAGGCCACAGACACCAATAATGGTTTTTCATTCATGTAATTGCATGTAGTTTTAAGCATATCTGTCTTTCTGAACACAGTTTTGTGTTTCTGTCATCCTAAGAGGTTTTATGCACAACCCTTTTTTTGATCTGCTTCTGTGGTTCAGAGAGGGATGTGGCAAGACCATCCAGCATTTCCCAGAACGTGACTGGGACAACATGCCTTCCCCCAAGGGCTGGAGATGGTGAGACTCATCAGGTTGTTTAGCTGCTCATGGTAATTTGCTGATCTGTTACAGGTTGTATTTTGGTCATCTCCCTGGCAGCTCACGTGTGAGTCTATTTTGGGAACTTTCAGAGAATTTGCTCATGGTTCAAGGGAAAGATGTTTTGGGCAGAACCCCACTGCAGCTACACCCCAACATGGCTCTGTTTCATTCAGGCTGTAGTAAGCTTTCTGAAGCCTTAGTGCTGTTTTTTCCCCACATTTAATTGTATAGTTGGAGGAATTTCTAATCTGCATGTTTGAGGCAAAATCAAGTTCGTTTCATTTTGCCCTATTTCTCTATAGCTGTCATGTGGCCCAGGACTACATAATTTTCTGTATGTGCTCCTGCATCATTGTATCTCATGTTATGTTAACCCACCCAGGTGTGAAAATCCTACAAAAAAAATTGCATGGGGAAGTCGAAATTGCACAGGCGTGTTTTGAAGCATGTTCTTTTACACAGACCATTCCAGCTAACACTTGATGTGACATCAGTCTTGCTGCTGTGTCAACAGGCCATGGGGAACTCAGACTTTCTGTCACTCTGGACCAGCCAAATGAAATGCAGTAGGGTGGATGACATGCAAAAATTCCATCTTAATCCTTTTTCCAGAGATTGACAAGGTGGCTTTTCCATGGCAAGTGTCTTTATGTGCTCAAGAATGTTTTTCCTGTTTTTGAAGTGTGTATCTGGCATTTCCTATGACATTTATCGATGGTTCGTTGCATCCTTTTCCTCTTCTCTTGTTCAGAAATGCTTCCAGATGTTCGTTGGATTCTATTAGTTGCAGTGTTCAAAATGCAACCTTCTGTTGGTCTGTCTTCAGCTTGCTGTTCAGTTCCTCTCTCTCCTTTTCTTTGGTCATTTTCCACTTCTCACAAATCACTCCAGTAATTAACTACTGTTCCACTGGCCATAAATGCACAGCCCAACCGTAGCAGTAATGCTACATGGCCCCTGCACTTCCTCCTCTCTGTTCCACGGCCCAGTTGAGGGTCTTTCTTGCTTGCATTTAGGTTTTGAATAATGTAAGAAGACAGAGAAAGCCAAAGGGACATCTCCTTGGCTCTTGTTTCCCATATTCATCCCATTGCGCTTGTAGTGAGGGGTGGCCGTTTCTGGAACCTTTGCATTGCATTGCCTACTGAATCCCTTCTGAATAAGAAATACTTAAATTTATTTACAAACCAAACCCCATTTCCAGAAAAAGTTGGGACATTTTGTAAACTGCAATAAAAACAAGAATCTGATTTGTTAATTTTCTACAAAGAAATGTAGTACAAAGAAATGACTTTTAATGTTTTGGCTGACCAACTTGATTTTATTTTGTAAATATAAACAAATTTAGAATTTAATGCCTGTAACATACTCAAAAAAAGTTGGGACAAGGGCAAAATAAGAGTGAAAAGTTCATAGAATATTCAATTTACACCATTTTGAAACATTCCACAATAAGCAGGTGAATTGGTCATAGGTGAGCGTATCATCATTGAGTATAAAAGGAGCATCCACCAAAGGCTCAGTCTTTGCAAGCAAAGATGGATCATGGCTCATCGCTTTATGCCAAACTTCATGAGAAAATTTTCAAACAGTTCAAAAACAACATTTCTCAACACAAGATTGCAATAAATTTAGGTCTTTCACCATCTTTTGTACATAATATTGTGAAAAGATTCAGGGAATCTGGAGAAATCTCAGTTCATGTAGAAAGGCTGTAAACTGTTGAATGTGTGTGACCTTCAAGCCCTCAGACAGCATTGCATGAGAAACCGTCATGCTACTGTGATAAATATAGCCATATGTACTCAGCAGTACTTCAGAAAACCATTGTCAATTAACACAGTGCATTGCTGCATCAAAAAATGCAACCTGAAACTCTATTATGCAAGGAGAAAGCCATACATCAATTCTGTGCAGAATTGGCACCGAGTTCTCTGGGCCTGAGTTCGTCTCAGATGGTCTGAAAGGCAGTGGAAATGTCTCATCTGACCACAGCACACTATGTTTCAGCTTGTTTTCGGGAAAAACAAGTGTCAAGTTCTCCGTGCTGAAGAAGAAAGGGACCATCCAGACTGTTATCAGCGAAAGGTACAAAAGCCAACATCTGTCATGGTAAGGGGCTGCACCAGTGCTCATGGCATGGGTGACTTGCATGTGTGTGAAGGTACCATTGACGCGGAGGTGTATATTGGGATTTTAGAGAGACATATGCTGTCATCAAGGTGATGTCTTTTCCCGGAAACTCCATGGTTATTTCAGCAAGACAATGCCAGGCCTCATTTTGCACGTTTTACAACAGGTTGCTTTGTAGACACAGAGTGCCTGTGCTTGACTGGCCTGCCTGCAGTCCAGATCTGTCTCCTACTGAAAATGTATGGCGTATCATGAAGAGGAGAATTGCACAACGGTGACCACGGACTGTTGAACAGCTGATATCTTGTATTAAGCAAGAATGGGTAAAAATTCCACTTGCAAAACTGCAAAAATTAGTATCCTCAGTGTAATTAAAAGGAAAGGCGATGTAACACAGTGGTAAACATGCCTCCCTCTCAACTTTTTTTGAGTGTGTTACAGGCATCAGATTCTAAATTTGTTTATATGTACAAAATACAATTAAGCTGGTCAGTGAAAACATTGGAAATCTTTTCTTTGTACTTTTGTCAGTTAAATAAAGGTTCAAGAGAATTAACAAATCACAGAGTCTGTGTTTTTATTGCATTTAACAAAATGTGCCAACTTTTCTGGAAATGGGATTTGTATATTGTATCACCCCCAAAAAACTCCTGTGAAATGCAGTAGTGTTCCTCTTTCTGGATCTTACTGAATACATCTTACAAATCTGGACATCCTTTCCAGGCGCCCTTCGAGTTCTTATTAATATCATTGTTAATACTCTTATTGCCGGCACTAACATTTTTACAGACTCTGGCTCTAGTCGACACCCGAGTTAGCAAGAAGCTACATGCAGAGTTTTTACAACTTTCAAATAAATGGCCACAGAGCCAGGTTTGAGAAACGTGCCAGACCACTGTACTCCGTCTTCCATCTAACTGACCTGCTTCTCCCTCTACCTACAGGTAGCAGGCCTTGACATTGGGCATACAGCCTCATCTCTCAGACTTGCAGCCACAGCGGAGTGGTGCTTTATGTTTGGATAAATATCCTCCAGCTCTTTCCCTCGCAGTGCCATAAGTGATGGTGTCAGCATTTCTGACTGTTCTGGCACCGTTAACCCATGGACATGCATTAGCACACATTGTCAGCACTTGCCTCCAGTACACTTTCTCCATTATTTTTTGCTGCATCCTTTACTTTCTTCCTCAGCTGCCTTTATTAGAGGTATTATACTTTTATAGGCCTGAGTCAGTAAAATAGCTGCTAAATAGGCAGTGGGCATTAGAGATGCCTCCTACAGACTGAACGTTGGCAGCACAGCTACACATCAGTAGTGAAGATGCAGATTGGACTTAACCCAAAACCTGAACGTGCTGTCCATGAAATCAGGATTTTCAAAACAGTATTCTCAACCTAATATTGTGAAACAAATGGTTTCAGAACACCATCCTCAACTGACGTACCTCAACATACTGATCTCAACATAGCATATTGACCCAAAAAGCCTCAGACAACAGCTTAAATATCTTCAGCTGCTTCATATAGTCTCAGTCTCAACAGAGTAGCTTGAACACATTGTCTTCAACCAAATGGACTCGAGATGACATCCCCAACCCAGGACAGTCTCTGCCCAATAGATGACTACCTATTCTTTTTTCTTGGGGCCAGCTATTTGCATTATTGACTCTATTCACCAAAATTCAGAAAACTGAGAAATGAATGAATGAACAAATGAATGAATAAATGGCCTGTTTCCTTCTCATCTGAATGTTCCATCCAATGTTTATTTCTCTGTTCTGCTCTCAGGCAAAAGCCCCTCATCATCTTTGAAAAGTCTCCATGGACTCACTGGCTCCACATTTGACGGGTCTTCTTTTATTCTTGTAAGTTTTATTTGTCTCAGAGTTCTGATTCTTTATTTTGAATGTTACACATTTTAACAGTGGTGTTTTGTTCTGCACTTAGAAAAAATCACAATGCAGGCAGGTTGGCTAAGATCCCACAGATATTTTAAAAATTAATTTTTGAAATTGTACTGTAAGCCATTTTTATATTTTGGCTAATTGCATTTGTCTGACTAAATCAGGCCGTCAAAATAAGAGAATATGGAACAAACCCTCTTCATAGGGTGTTTTTTCTCTTAGAGTGGGCTTTAGTGAAACATTAGTTTGCAGCAAGGTAGGTCCTATAAAGAGTTCCTTCTGTTTTCAAAAATGACCTCTAGGAAACTGTGGGTCCTCTGAGTGTTGTAAATATTGCTTTAATTACCCCCACAGTGATGCAGGGAAGGGGCCATTTTGAAAGCCTGGCAGGATGGCTGCTTTAATGTGTCTTTCAAATAAATGGGCTGACCTCCTGAGGCTCTGGTTTGTATTAAATAGTTTGTTGATGTATTGAGATGTTGACTCCAGGCATAAGGCAATGTTGAATAGAGTTGGGAGGCCCAGCTTGACTGTCCTCATGTCATTGGGTTAAGGTTACATGTAAGCTCTGTGGCGTTCCTCTATTTCCATGATGAGGGATTTGAGCTTGGTGCCGGAGTTGTGGCTCAACTATTGGATGTTTTGGGTCTCTGGCTTGGAATGCTGGGCTGGGGAACTGGTCTGAGAAAATGTCAGGATAGATCTCAGGGTGAAAACCATGGGTCTGTAGTGCATCTCCATCCCTGCTGTAGAGCTTCAGCCCTATGACTCTGTGGACTGCAAGTTTTGTTTTTAAACAGTCAGCTTGGAACTTAGCAGCTTCATCGCCAAAGTCAAGTTTGCAGTTTGAACTTGCTTCCCCACTCCACAAACACACGTGAATTCAGATTGCCTGTTTCAAATTGCTTTGATGTTGATCAGCCAATCCTTTAACAGGCCATTTCAATTTGTAATCTAAAAGACTAAAGTGATTACTTTATTTCCTTGTTTAAAAAGCTGTTGTGGCCAAATCTTTTTTTTTCTGTATCACATTCTGTAGAGTCTTTCACATCTCATTAGGAATTTTGCAAGACACTAGATACCAACTAAGCTGCAAGTTAACCTGAACCTGTGAAAAACTGGCCTCAGATTGATGCTTGACACACCTGAGGACTTACTTGAATCACAACAATCTGAAAAGAAGTAAATTCGGCATCAGCCAACAAGATTCTGAAAAACTGAGGTTTTCTGCTAAAAACAAGGTAGTAGAAGCTTTATTTTTTGCTTACATCACATTACATCAAATTAAGTCAAGTCAGGAATAAAGAGTTAGGAAAAAGGATTGATGGATTGGGTAGAAGACTGGACCACTTAAGAGGATACTGATGTATGGCGCATCATGAAGAGGAGAATTGCACAACGGTGACCACGGCCTGTTGAACAGCTGAAGTCTTGTATCAAGCAAGAATGAGCAAAAATTCAACTTGCAAAACTGCAACAATTAGTATCCTCAGTTCCCAAACAATTAAAGAGTGTAATTCAAAGGTAAGGTGATGTAACACAGTGGTGAACATGCCTCTGTCTCAACTTTTTTTGAGTGTGTTAGACATCAAATTCTAAATTTGTTTTTATGAACAAAATACAATTAAGCAGGTCAGTGAAAACTTTGGAAATCTTTTCTTTGTACTTTTGTCAGTTAAATAAAGGTTCAAGAGAATTAACAAATCACAGATTCTTGTTTTTATTGCATTTAACAAAATGTGCCAACTTTTCTGGAAATGGGGTTTGTAGATTAAAAAGAAAAAAAAACAGAATTTTCCCTAAGTAAAGAAGGAACACCATGAGCAGCCAGCTGAGTGAAGGTCATGACAGACCATGTGTGCTGGGGGGGGTTTTAGCTGGTCATTTTTAATCCTGAATTGAATGTTCGTGGAATGCTAACCGCACACAAGGGATCATAAGCGAGCCACAGATCCCTTTAATACATTCTCTTCATATTTCTGCTGCTTTCCAAGGCCACCAAAATCCATAAAATACACTGTGTTGCATGATGGTATGGATGTAGCTGCTGAAAACCAGTTGAGATATGTTGCAGCATAGTGCAGCGATAGCTACCTGGGCTGCATTTAGGCTTAAATTTAGTTCAGCACCTGTGAAGTTTGCTTGTTTTTTCTGTGTCAGAGGGTTTACTCTAGTTTCTGTAGTTCACATGTTTCAAGTGCACTAGTGACACTAGATTGCCCCAGTGTGTGAAAGTGTGTGGGTGCCCTGCTGTGGACTGGCATCCTGATCTATGTGTACGTGTTCTTGGGCCAAACACACAGGCTCAAAGCTGCCAACCACAGTCGTTTTCAGCATAAAGCCATTTTGGTCAGTGGTAAGTGGTCATTCACATGCAGCTACAGTCCCTTCTAAATCATAGTTAAAAAGAGCCTTGTGCCAGAAGGTGTGTAGAACTGCTTTGCAGAAGGTTGACATTGAGTGCAGATGTTTGTGCCAGTATCGACCCAATTATATTATCTTGCCTCTGCTCTCTTTATCTCACTTGCTCCCTCTTACGTCAGCATGTTTGTGGGGGAGGAAAAACCCTGGCTAGAGATATGAAAAGATGACAGGAATAAGAAAAAAATGAATCCAAACTAAGAACAAACAGATTTGACCGTACTGTTTCCTTCAGCTTTGTCAGGGCTGATGTGCCATTGGTTTGGAAGAGTTTACAGAAAACTGGAAAATGGATGGGCTGAGCTCCTCTGGTTTTTCATTTTATTATAGTTGTGGGAGCTTACATGTCATGAGGGGTTGTTTGTTTGTTTGTTTGTTTGTTTTGTCCTGTTTATCTCACAGTTTTGATGACTCCAGCTTGTCCTGTAAGGATTTATTCCCCAACTCTGGTCTGTCCATCTAGTGTTTTCTGTGTGTAGGTGAAGTGGCAGGAGCACTTTTTGCACCTTAGTCAATTCTCTGATTCTCACCTTTTGTTTGTGTTTTTTCTGCCCTTTAAATGCAATCTGTTTTGCTCAAATCTTTGATTGTGCTTAATAAACCTCGGTGGGATCATTTGCCTGGTGGAATGATAAGAAAATGCTGCATGGTTATGGATAAATGTTAATACAGTTCTGTGCATTTTGGGGAGCATTACATTCCTGCTCCTCCACCCCCATGACTGGTGTTGGTAAATTCGATCTTAAAGCTGCACCTGGGCAAGTGGTGGCCTTAGGGATGCTGCACAGTGGAGGTGGAACATTATTTTTCTGCCATGTGGGTCTGCTTTTGTCTTCACGAACCCCTTCTGGTGGCCTTGGCAGGAGCCCTTCTACACATGGAAAGAAAGAACTTCTTTGTTCTGCTGCTGAGGTGTGTGTAGCTCCTTGTCAAATAGGGTGCCATCTGATACTCAGAGCTTCAGTTTTTTATTGTTGTCAGTTTCAGGGTTTGTCTGTTCATGTGCTGGATGCCAAACCTTACCCTGGTTCCTTGGCCCCTGGCATTGAGTGGGTGGAGTCATTCTAGGTTAGAAGTGGAGCCAAAGCCCACAAACACCCTGCTGATGCATTGCACCATTGTATTTGAACTGATTCCTTTGTATGCTGGACATGTGGGCCATTGGAGATGAGCATGAAGCTCGCCAGACCTCTATTCACCTTTCCTCGCATGTTGGCACACTGGATGGGCCAAAGGAATCCTCAGTCCTTGTTGCAGATCAGAGCAGGTGAAGAATGGTTAAGGAACTGCAGGAAACACAGGTTCACATGTCAGGCGTGAACTATTTAATGATTATATTTGTGTGTGTGTGTGTGTGTGTATTTGTGTGTGTGAAAATATAGTTGTACTGCAATGTGTGTTGCACAGCTATGAGATTTGGTGGTGTGGAAGATGTTTTTTTCAGTGCTGGGACTGGCATAGGCACCAGTATCTGTATTGTTTATAGGTCAAATATGGGGTTGTGTAGGACGTGATTGAAACCTTTCAGCATCAACCACTTACGTTAGCTCATCTCTGCAGTTAGAATTAGGTTAGTATCTGTTAGCCGTTGCAGTATCTCTTCCTTTTTTGAGGGAATTTTTTTCTCCTTGACCCTGAAAAAAAATGTAAAACTAAAATATTTTCAGTCCAAAATTGGCCATTTTTGTGATTAATTGGAAAATGACTCAATTGTTGTGTCCAGTTCATCTTTTGTTACCTCCAGAATGTTTTGTGACTGGAGATTCTGGTGGGTCCTGTAACCCTGCATCAGTTTAGCCATTTCTAATATCTTGATATTCAGATCACAGCCTTGTTCATCTCTCTTCCAAATACAAACGTGATTAGCGATCATTCAATGGTCTCAAGGACAACAAAAAAGTAGACAAAGGACAGAAGAGGCCCTCATGGACTGCTTCAAAAAGTCACACTGGGAGATGTGTGATTCATGATGAAGACACTAAGGGTCTCAACCACTGTATACCTGACTACATCAGTTTTAATGCTGACACTACCATCCCCACAAGGGCCTCCTAAACATGAAGAAAGAGGCATTCAGATCTAGTGAGTCAGGCTTTAGGAGGTACAGTGGGAACTGAAAAGGGCTCTTTGGGAGAGGAGGTCTATCTGTAGGGACAAAGTGGAACAAAAGCTCTAGTAAAACAACTTGAAGGAGGTATGAAAAAGTGTGTGGAATATTAAGGGCATAAGCCAGGATAAGGAAGAAGCTACAGTTCATCAGGGACATTGGTTCACATCCTCTGAAGGAAGTGATCACTACAAGCTCTTTTAGCCACCAGGTTTATTCAGCTTAGGTGCTCTAAGAAGCAGTTTTGGGGGCCCTTCTTACCTATAGCCATTGGCCTGCATAATGATATACAAGGACCAAAGTTAGCTCCTCTACCAAGAGAGGACCTTAGAGTCATTATGCTTGGTTTGGTTTTGTAGTATTACTGTAATTTGTGATGGTCTGTTGTTGTTATCATGTACTGGTTATTAGTTTTTTTTACTGGAATTTGCATCTTGTTGTTATGTGGTGTTGCTGTGCATGTGAATTTTTCTGCAGGGATTAGTAAAGCTCTATCTTATTTTGGTCAAATTTCCCACACATCGGGGATGGCTCGGAGCTCCAAGTAAAGACTCCTCACGCACAGGGTTGGTGAAGGATTTTTATCATTACAAAAGATTAATCCACTCACTGAAATTTTGTTCTCTAGCTGCTGAAAATTGCTCCTAGGGTCCGGATGTCCATTTTTGGCTTTTGACAGAAATATTAAAACTAGGAGTTGAATTCGAATTAGAGTTATGAGTCCTCTTTATCTCAGTTTGTTTAAGAGGAATGACAGACCAGGAGTTTACATCTTCCTTGGAAACTTCCTGTCAAGTGATTGGCAGAAGGTGCACTGGAATTTCACCTTTTCCCTTTGTTTCTGAGAAATTTCCTTGACTGAATTTTGCTAGGTTGGAGTATGTTTCCTGTTTTCCACAACAAGTTCAGAATTATGAAAATTTGTTCATGTTTTACATAAATTTATGTAACGTATTGCTGTGCTCCTCCTTCTCGCTCCCAGATTTCACTTGTCCACACATCAACCACATATTGACAATGATGGCTATTTACCAAGTGTTCCCTGTTCATAACCACTTTTGCATGCAATTTACAGTTTGACCCATTTTATTTTAATTCACACAGTTCACTTACTGTATTTTTGTAAGATGGTTTGTGGAAGGTTTGCCTGTAGAAAATAAGTGCTGGTGCTGGTGCACACCCAGCCTATTTGACTTACTGCATCCCACTCCGTCCTTCATCCTGCCCTCTTGCTCTGTCCGTGTCCACAGTTCTGCCAGCACACCGGGTGGATAATGTCCCGTAACAGGCAGCCCACCTTCTTCACCGTGGTGCTGACGGATATGGAGTTGGACCGCCACTACTGCTTCTGCCTCACCTTCTGTGAGGCCGACATCAATCTGGTGGGTGTGCCATATTTTCATGTGCATGTATGCACACACACACACACACACACACACACACACACACACACACGTGTGCGCCTCCATGGAATGCGTAAAATGTGAAATTTGTAAGATGTTGTAAGATGTGTTTGTAAATTTGTGAGACCACATCCTAGAGTTTGGGAAGATTCCTCATGTAAAATGGGCCCTAGAAAAGGACACGTTGGACAGATACCAAAGACACTCTTTGCAGAAGAGGATGTCAAGTACACCCCTTCATGGCTGTCCATGTCCGATTTCAAACCGTCTCAGGGTTGGAGTGGAATTTGGTGGGTCGGCACGACCATAAAATGAACACAGGATCTGCAGTTTTTTAGAAGTGAATGCGATGAAGTGGAAGAATCTCTGAAGTCCATCCATCACTTCCCATGCAATTGTTCATACCGTAAATGTACAATCACAGGATCTCCCTGCTGTCTAGAAACCCCTATGGATAGTGCAGTTCAGAACCTCTTGTGCAACTGTGTGTCATTGTCATTTTCACTTATGATCACCACGGTCCACAGTTAAACTTACTGGATTTATGTTGTTTTAAGTCTGAAGACAAGTAAATTCCCAGAGCTCTTGCAACTCAGTTGCTATTATTTGGAAAATATTTGCTGAGCGGGAGATGTGACGACAGCTTTGGTGTCTCATTACTCTGTAAACTCCTGCATGTTGAATGTGCTCACCTGCTTGTATTGCTACTTTCATATACTTTTTCAAAGCCTTATTAAAATACATTCTGGAGATGTTAGTGAGCTGGAGATTGCACCACATGCAGCTCTGATTGGGAGGGGGGGCACTGCTACAGGGTGAGGGTTCTGAGCAGGGTCAGTGTCAGGGATTGTCAATTGTCCAGGGATTATGACAACACGGGGAGGTGCTTTAATATCCAGGGTGAGACTGACTGCATTGGCTTTACTATGTCCTTAAGTCACTCATCAGCTGTGCAGAATGCCGTGGTGATTGTGGCACTCATTTGCGGGGGGCGCGACTAGTTAATCTGAATTACTTGGTGTGGGGCTTGGGGAGGCGGGCTGTAATGACACCACACATTTTGATGTGGTGAGTACATACGGCTCTATTTTAGGCTCCTCTCTTAGCAATGCCATATGTGAGCTGTTTTCAGTTAAGTCTGGAATGTAAATTGGTTTACTTTATCATTTCACAGTGTATGAATTGCACCAGTGACATTAAACATCCTCCTGAGTCGGCATGCAGAGTAAATATTTGTTTTTTTTCTGCTGGAAAAGGAGTCTCAACTTGTTTTTGAGGTGACCATTTTTGATGACAGTATTGAATGTATTGCCAGTACGGGCGACTTACTTCCATTTTTGAATAGCCTGCTGTGAACATTAGCCCGTTGTTGGCATCTTAGATGACTAACCAGCTGTGGGTACCAGTTTGTGGCACACATTTTAACTTGAGAAGGAAACTGGTAAAGAAAGCAGGTTCTGTCTTGGGGTCAGAGCAAACGCCAGGGTAAGGAGGAAGCTACACTTAATCGTGGACATTGACTCACATCCCCTAAATGAAGCGATGCCCATGAGTGGTTTTAGTCACCAGGTTATTCAGCTTAGGTGCAATAAGAAGAGCTTCTGGGTTCTGTTAACCTGCAGCCATGTGCCTCCATAACTATTTACATGTCCTTAAGTGGCTTTTTTACCTCATTTGATTGTAAAAGTTATGATTTATGAATTATGATGTACAAATCATGATTTATTTGCAGTTTGGAACTCTTTTCTTTTCTATAATTATTTACTGGCTATTTATTTACTTGTTTTGCACCTCGTCGTATATTGTGTCCAGCTGCTCTATGAGCTAATTTCCATGCAGGAGCAGTAAAGCTCTGTCGCCTCCTTAATTGGTCACTTTGGTCAGTGGGTATAACTGGACAGCTTGACTATCCAGCCTGCTAACTGGTGGAGTTCTTCATTTGGGTTTACAGGGATAACTGCCCAAATCAAATAACAATGAGGTGAAGTTTCTTTTTGGCACCAGTTTCGGAGCGCAGGGCCCCTTGTGTCTTGCAATTTAATAAACAGAATAGCTTGTGCTTTGGCTGCTCCAAGATTGAAACCCTCAGACACATCTAATGTCTGACTGGTGATGTTTGGGGGACAGAAGGGCCCCCAAGTTTTCAGCCTGCAGGTTAGAGTGGTCTGCAGGGGGCGCTCTGTCAGAACAGTGTAACATCTGCAGCAAGAAAATGTTTTTGGAATTCCACATTTGGGTTTAGTTAAATAGAGGAATGCAGTTTTCTTGCTTTATTGACCCAGATCCTTTCAATAAAAGGTGCTTGTGTGCACTGTGCAACACAGTGTTGACCAATTGACAGAGGGGATAAAGCTGAGCTGATTGAATGTGAAACAGGGCGGCGACGCCCCAGTATTTATTGATTATGAAACAACAAAGAAATGAGTAAATGTATGAGAGAGTTCTTTTGGGGGGCTTCAAAGGGGTTGATTGGGGAGATGGTGACGAGAGCCACGTTGGGGATCCATCACTGCTTGCAGTATCACCGTCGGCCAGCAGAGGGAAGTGTCCATGTCCATTTATGCAAAACTTCCAACTCCTTGACTCAACAGGCTGATTTAAGATTGTGATTCTGTTTTTCATTTGATTATTGTTCCTTGGTTTTGTTGGCACTGTTGCTGTGTATTCAGTGCTGTCAGAGCACTTTACTCCCTCAGGGGAGGCACTGGGTGTTTAAAGCCAAGATGCAGCTCAACCTCCTCCTTCTTGTCTTGCTTCTTCCTCCTCCACATCTCAGTTTATCTCAGGAAATTCAACAGGTTTCTATTTTTAGTCATTTAGATTTGTCCTGGGGAAAATAACTCATTCAATTGTATCCCGTAAATGAAAGCTGCAAGTGATGACCATGAGCTATTTTAGCCCCTGAGTTATTCAGCTTAGGTTCAGTAAGAAGTAAGACTCACTTCTTACCAATACCCATCTGGCTTTAAAATGCCACACAAGGACCAGTTAGCTCCTCTGTCCAGAGACATAGTGTCCTTGGAGTCCATGCTTATTTGGCTGCTTATTGCACAGTAGTGCTATAATTTCTAATTGTCATTATTTTTGAGTTATTTATTATAATCACTTTATTATTTTTAGCAGTTATTTATTATTGTTTGCATTATTATTCCTAGCAGGAAAAATTAAAATTCTATCCTATCCTGAAATATAAATGTAGTCATTATCAAACAAAGTTTCAAAGGAAGATACATGTGTGTTTTTGGTAGTGGGTTGCTGTATCTGTAAATGTGGTGAGAAAGGTGACACAGGAAGACAAAACAGATGGTGACATGTTCTTCAGCTGTTCTGCTAATCTCTGGCTCACCTCTGACCTCAGGATACCTTAGACATTACTAGCAGCCCTGTTATTGTACTTTAGTAATGACCAACATCAGAAACTGGTTCACAGCCCTCTGAATGGACTGAAAGGATGTCAGGTGGTACAGAGTCTTCCTCACATGTCCTCAGTGAGGTGCAGCACCACACAAACTGATTTGTGAAAAGTCTCCTCTATCCTGCTTGAAGAGCACCAAGGCTCAAGGTAGTGCTGAAGAAGAGAATGACGATATGGCTTTGATTCAGCCAGCTCAGGCGATCACACCCAAAGCCTCATTCGGGTGTCCATAATGGGTTTCCCAGAAGTCTTTCAGATAACAGAATGCATTTATGATTCATGCATCTTGAGCAACACCCCCCCTTACCTCCAGGGCGCCTGTAGCAATGCCAGCCTGGACTAGTGGAGTGCTGTCCATTAGTGTTTTGTTTTGATCTGCTGAGGCTAGTTACCTGGTCACACTTTAAACTCACTGTACAGAAAGATCATGTCCATGGAGAGTTTTCATTTTAATCTGGACCCGGAGTCTCTGGAAAGAGAGACCTCGCAGAACCATAAATCTGTCTGTAAGACTTGATTTAATTAAGCTGAGCTCAGCTGGAAGATGGCCACATTATTCTTTGACATACTTTCATTTTTAACCAGTGAGGAAATGAAAAATAACAGGAATTTTGTATGGAAAACAAAATGGTAATGATGTCAATCAAGGCTAATATCATTTCAATAATGTGTGTGCGTGCATGCGAGGGAGGGGCAGCATTTGTGTGTGTGTGTGTGTGTGTGTGTGTGTGTGTGTGTGTGTGTGTGTGTGTGTGTGTTTGTTTTTCTCTCCCTATGAGTTCCAAGCTGCCTGGGTCTCCTCTACATGGCCCACATTGACTACTTTCCAGTGCCCCTGGAGGTGCTTGCCACCAGTGTCCTCACGTAGGTTATACCACTGGCCAGCGGTTCCCAGGTAGGGCCCCCAAGGCGAACAATTCCTAAAATACCTCCAGTATGCCCCCCCCCCCCAACTGCCTTGCAGGTCCCTGTGGTCAACTTCCTGGAGACTGATCATGTTCTGTCTGCCGCTGGGGTCGGCCAAGGTTAATTAGACACTTGGATTGGTTACTGAGGAAGAATGGCAACCATGGTGCTGATGTCGCACACGTGTGTTTTGTCCTGGGATGCTCGTTGTTCTAGTCTGTCAGCGAGTTTGGAGGAAAAAGAGGGGTGAGCTTTGCATGTTCTCTGCCGTTCCCTCTGAGCTCTAATAGATGTCCATACATACATCCATTATCATTAACTGCTGAATCCTGGTCAGGGTGATGGCGGTCCGGACCCTATAATAGATGTTCTGAACACTGCATTTAAAAAAAAGCTGTGAAGAGGGGATTCAGTGCTCAGATGACCACATCAGCATCTCCCTGCAGGCCCTGCAGAGCAGAGATGCTTTGAAAAAAGGTCCATTTTTGGTTGAAAACCAGGTCAACAATGAAAGAATGCAACTTCGTTAGAGGCCCTGTAAATAACTCACTCACCCACAATTGAAGCTCCGCTGTAATTTATGGTTTATTTTCTGGGATTCGTCTCCAGACCATTATTCTTTCCAGCTGTGACCTTGTGGAGAAGAGCTTGGGGACAGCAAGACTGTCACTTGTTGGGGCACTTGAATTAATAGCAGCCTAAGAATCATGAGATGTGTCATGTGTTTGTGTGGGCTCTAGTGCTGAGGATTTTATGAAGTGGAGGGTTGCCTGCTTGGTGGCACCCTCCCTGCAAACCTGCTGACCTTATGGGAGTACATTTG
This sequence comes from Arapaima gigas, assembly GCA_900497675.1. Taxonomy (NCBI): domain Eukaryota; kingdom Metazoa; phylum Chordata; class Actinopteri; order Osteoglossiformes; family Osteoglossidae; genus Arapaima; species Arapaima gigas. Next base: position 469,592 of record UFQX01000167.1, on the reverse strand, counting down.
GTTCCTGCAGTCAGAGTTGTGACAGTGGAGTTCGATGTTGGTCTTCCAGTGTGTTGCCACTTTGGGAGAAGCCCCTGTGTGTCTTTGAGCAGTTGCTATGCAAGATCATCCAGGTGTGTAAGCAGGTGATGTGTGAAACTCGAATAATGAAAGGGAAAATTTGGAACAACTGGAAGGTTATAGATCATTTGAGCATCATTTGTTGGCTCACTTTCAAACAGCAGGTCAGTGCAGCTCAGTGTGTGCGTGAGCATGTGCGTGCATACTTGGGTGGGTTTGTGTGTTGGTTGGGTCAGGCAGAATACGTTGTTACACTAAGGAAGCTATCCAGAGTTTAACATCTGAGGCAGTCACCCTCACTTGCATAATGGATGGCAGTGATGCTTCAGTTGGTATATTTGGTGGTTTGGTGGACATTGGTCCCTTTGAGTTCTTGTGCACTCTATTATTGTAGAGCAGTCAACAGAGTTGTTGAACATGCAGTTTTCTGAGTTGGGAGTTCCTTCATTTACATGTAGTTTTGCTTTAGGTACCTTTGCTCAGATGACAGGAACACATAAGCATATTGTTACCCTATCACTTGGTGCTGAGAAGGGGATGCTCTGACCACTGACAGCATTTTTGCATCTTGTAGAAACTCTTTTCATTGGGAGTAAGAGTCCAACAGCTGGTCCAGACCCTGTCTGAACACCAACCTGCCTGTCACCAGTAAAAGTGTTCCCCTTCTCTTCCAGCTGCTGGGTAAGAACATAAACCTTCAGACACAGTTTCTGTAAGTGGGTCCTGATTATAATCCCAGGCCTCTCTGCTGCAGTTTGACAATGAGATGATGTCTGTAAGTCTCCCTCACCTATTTGTATGCCCATGCTGCACTGTGGTTTTTCCACTTTCCATGATTCTGCTATGCTGATCCTGATTTCGTTAATGATGCTTTTCAACAGAATCTCTAGAGAATTTGTTAATGACTGAATAAAATTTAAATATCTTAATTTACTTAAATATTTCTTTGAAAGCCCAACTCCAAACCACTACCACAACAGCTAAATTTAATTTCTCTTTCCATCACACTGTCGGCAACTGTATGTTTGCCTGGCTCTTGCTGAGCTGTTCTAATGTGTTTGTTATTGCTATGGATCAGTCGGCCCTTCAGTGAGGACAAGCATCTTGCTGCTCCTTATTTTCTTTGCAAGTTTTGTGTTACAACTCCAGATTTTACTTATTAAAGCAGTGAAGTTGTTACAAAGAGCTTGGAGTGACTATGCGTTTATTTAGTGTTTCGCACCCTGAGTATTTTACAGCACCACATGGGAGAAACATCCTGCTCCTTGTTGTATTTTGTTTTTCAAGCATCTCAGCCATAAAGTCTGTAAACACAGAAATGTTAGCACTAAAGTTGGTGAAAATAAATGGAAGAGTCTCATTCAAAATAAATGGAAGTTGGACTGTGTGCCTTGAAAGGTGGAATATGTTTGGATTATCCCTTCTTTCCATTCCCTGCATCCTGTGCCCTCGCGTCTTGCACGAGAAGAAGCGCTGACCAATTTCTGGGCAAATGCTTTTGAGAAAAAGATCAGGACTCCCCTCCATAAACTAACCAGCAATGCATTTCAGCCCGTTTTTGTTTACAGCGATTTAGAGTGAGTTCAGAACCCTTCAGTGTTTGATGCCATGTTGCAGCTACATGATCTCTAATAAGCATCCTTTGGGGGTCATCCCTTTCCTCAGCCAATAATAGTTTCCTTTACACAGTTTGACTCCTCAACAAACCAACAAAGTCACAGTGTTTATTAATATCGTCCCCCAGCAACTTTGCTGCTCGTGCTGCAGTATAGCACTCAGAACTTGGACTGCTCAGCCTGTAAACATAACTGGGACAAAAGGTTAATAAAAAGATGCCCCTCTGGATAGCTTCTGTAAAGATCTTGAATATAGCTTTAATCCAAAGCATAAAATACTTTATATGAATAGGACTAATCTTTGTACTATCCTTTAGACAATTTCATAACTGCAAATGGAAATAAAAACAGAGTCCTTATCAGCGCTGATTATTGACCGATTCATCCCATAAATACATACAAGGTTCCTCATTTTGTTATTCATCACTAACACTCAGGAACACCAAACAACACCTATAAAAACTGTGAAAGTGGGTTCCCTTGCAATGCTGAATTATAGAAATTGTAGGACCCTCTTCCCCCAGCAGAGAGAGATCCCAGGATCCCATACAGTTTTGGCCACAGTTTATAGGAGCTCATTTGTATGTAGAGATGTGATGATGTTCTTCCTAGGAGCAAGAAATGCAGGATCCTGCAACTGTGTGGGAAGTATCAGTGTAGTACAGGGCATCGTCATCACGTGTTGCCCAAGATGTCTGCCAGCAGTTCCTCATTTACGCTCCTTGGGGAGTCCGTGGATATGATTATGTTTAATGCACTGAGAAACTGACACAAGTGCTGTTGTTCTACAGCTCTCGCATAAAAAGGGTAATTTGACAGGTTACAACTTTGGTGAAAAGCCCAAAACAGAGAGGAAGATTCCTGAGCAATAAGGCACTTCCAGAAGATGGAAAGGTCATGTATATAACTGTGTTTTCAGGCAGGTATGGCTTTTAGAAAAGCCCTGCTTGTGGGTCTCTTCTTTCACCATTGTTGTTTTTGCCTGTGTGAAGTGCCAGTGTAATTTTGAAATTGTTGGAACCTGAAGTGGAGCTAGAAAGCCAGATCCCTCCCATAGGCAGAAGGGTCAGCAGGTGGCACAGTGGTTAGGACTGTCACTTTTGGGCAAGTTTGAATGACCCCTCTTGCTCTGCTTTTCCTTGTTCAAGGTACTTATGCTGAATTGACAAAATTGATCCAGCTGTATAAATGGGTGAGTACATCACTGCCACTATCAGCACTGTAAGTCACTTTGGAGAAAAAATTCAAACAAATGAATAACCATCTGAATAAATAACTACTCCACCACTAATACCAGCCTTTGAACCCCATTGTCCTTGTATGCTGCTCTTGAAACCTTTCTTTGCTTTCCTTCCAGCTTCCCTTCCCATCAACCTTGAGGACTTTATAACTGTCATTCAGCCTAGGTTCCTGCCAGTCTGTTCCCTACAGTTGCTACAGAAGCTGTGCTTATGCAAATTGGATGCTTATTTAACTTAACTTGGTGTATCAACTTGACAGAAGCTCCATGGACATCTGGACAGTGATGTCAGTTTCCCTCATAATTATTTAGTAAATGTGAGACACGTGGTTTGTATGTGTCATGAGGAGCCCCTCTTCGTGTCCCAAGGTCACAGAAACATGCTGGTTCACGGTTATCCCGGTCAGTTGAGCATACAGGAGCCCTCCCTCAGAGAGATCTTTACCACTACTGTTTTTCCTGTGGCTGTTTAGGGTCAGAATAGAAACACCCCAAGGAGGATATCTGTGCCATGTTGTAACACACACACTTCAATCTGTGAGCCTTCTCACTCTTACTCATTCCTGACTCAGCAGGGTACCATTTTTACTGTATTTCATTTTCATAGTGTTTATTTTAATCCCACTTTCTGGAAATGTATTTTCATTGAAAGATGAAGCTCTTAAGCCATGTACAAAAAGTCACATGGGGAGATCAGTGGCCTTTCTGTCCTCATGCACGTGGTCAGGCGTGGACAGTAGAGCTGGGAGAACAGCAGAGAAACCACACAGATTCTTCCGTTTTTTTGTTAATCTCTCTGTGTGTTGTTGTAATATGTGTCTGATTATAGTCCCTTGGCAGCTCGACTGCCTCAGTCGTCACATTCCTGTCCATTTACTCATTTACATGACAGAAAATGTGGTGTGCAATTATGTCTGTGATTATGAGTTATTTTGGGCTATGTCTGTGCAATACTTTGCATAACTACATTTTTTCTAGACTTTGGGGGTCTCGTGTGAAAGTGTTCATGGTGAGGCTGTGTCTTCCCCATTCTTGCTGCAACAGATGTTCTGAATTCACAGTTAATGCTGTTTAGATTAGATTTAAGCTGTATATTTCTTAGTATTTATTATTGTTTTTATCTACAAGAACCATGTAAATAAAAGCCATGTGGCCATTTTTAGTGGAACTGTTTTTCCACTAGAGGATGTTTTTGATGAATTTGTTCTGTGAAACTGACAGCTGTTGCTGAAGCACCTTGTTGCTATTCCTGCCATATACCTCAGGCATCTACAACATGCTACGCCTCTTATGCACTGTCCTCACGGAACAGAAGGCCCTCTGCCACTCGATGACCTTTCAGCGCCTGATGCCTGCAGGGTGCTGGATTAAATTGTGATTCCTTTCTAGTATAGGTTTGTGGGTGGTGTGATGTGGTGCAGCCCTCACTGCCTCTTGCCATGCCATGGGCCAGCTCTTTTACACCAGAGATGATTTAAGGATCCCATTCAATTCAACACAGCTTTGCTAATACTGTATCACACTAGACCTTAAACCTCCTGCTGATTCATTTAGCTGATATACTGACTGTATGGTGAAGTTATTTTGCTTGCAGGGAAGACTTTTGGAAAATGCACTGTTCACATATTAATACCTTATATAACTGTTTTTTTTCCGGTTTCGGTTGTATGTAATTGTGCATCCTGTGTCTGCCAGCTACTCTTACATACCTGTTCTGCTCTCCTGCTTGCTGGACATGCTGAGCTCACCCACACTTTTTCATTGGGGTTTATTCCATTTAAGAGTGAGATCCAAGAGCTGGTAGGTCCAGGACACCCTCACAGCTATAGGCATGTGTTTGGTGTGGCATGGTCTGAGCACCATGTCTGGAGTTATCACGGATTGGAACCAGGTGATAGCCTATAGTTATTGTTATTGGTAAATGTCGAAATGTTTGCACCTAGGCTACCGAGTTCAGTGAAGAGTCATACCTCAACCACACCATGTTTAGTTACATATTGTATAATTCTCTGTATTTCTTTAGATCAATTTCAGGTCAATTTTTAAAAATTATGAAGGTACATGATTTTAATGGTGGATTTTCCCAAGTCCAACTCTGTCCTCAGCTGAGCAGAACTGGGGACGTAGGTCAGAGAGGTTCCAGGATACTGGTGACAGATACTGCTGAAACTCACAGGGTTGAATGTGGCCTTTGTCCTCAGCTGGATGTCGTTGTTGCTGATCTTGATTGAGGAACGATAAAGATCCCGGAGTGCATCCACCTATGCCACCTCCCTGAGCCTCTGCTGGAACACACCCAGGCTGCCCTTACCATGGTAACGTTGCAGCATACACCATGATGTCCAAAACTTTCTCCTGTTGGTAGCAGCTAGAAGCACAGTGGTTAAGAAAATTGTCTTAGGAGAGTTCAGTTCAGTCACAAACAGAAAATAATGAATATTCAATAATCTCTAGTCTGAATATTGTAATGCATTTTTCAATTAACCAAATGATTCTTGGTGTATCAGAAGTGTAAATCAGGGTAACAGTAACACCCAGCCTCTGGATTTACATATTTTAACTCCTCCTGTCCTTTTATTTTTTGCATTTAGACCTGGAGATAGCAAACGAGGCCTCCCCCATATTCATCCCCAGTCTCCCCCAACAGGAAGCAGTTGGTGATGTCACACATAGTGGTCACACTCAGTCATCACATACTCCCCTCAAAATTGTGGGGCATATAGAAATACTGAAGCAGAAGGAGGCATGTTCCTAAAAGGGCTTTTCTTGTGAAGTTGCTGTGCTGCTTGTGAAGGGGAGATATTACAGTTTGCCTGTATCTTGCTTTACAACTTAGCGCAATTTGTGCTCAAAGGTCAGAAAGAGTGTGGTAGGTATCTCACTCCCTCATCCTCACCTATGCCTTGCAGGACAAGGAGAATCCGTACTGTCTTCCTCTAGCCTTTTCCATAGCTCTTTCAGGGGTACAGGTCCTGCCAGGTGACTCACATCCACCCTGAGCTGGTTATCCAGTTCCATGAGGTAAGAATTGCCTCTTTGATCACATATGAGCAGACAGGAAGCCACTGGGTGGATGATTTGGGGTGTGTCTTTGAGTGTCTTACAGGCGAAGTCTGGTAGTTTTCTAGTTTGTGGCCGTACAGCTTGGCGACATGCTTATGATTAAGTGCTGTCTTTCAGGTTGTTTATATTTGTTTGTTCGGGAACATTCTTTGTAATATCTCCTCACATGCACAACCCTCCAGGCCCTGTTCCTCCTGCCCCCCACTGTGGGTTACATTCCTTTACCGTCTTCTGTAAAAGTTCCGTAACAGGTGGCCACCATGTGGTCAGGTTTGTCCTTCTTTGTCCATTGATAAATTAATGGTAATCAAAGGCTTCCTCAATTACTTTTTAATACATTTTTATTTTTCTGACTAGCGTGAATAACCACGGTTGCCCTTTGATGACAAACTGCAAAGTAGATGCTCTCACTCACATTTTTTAACTTGAGCAGAACCAGAACATGTCTGTGTTGTAAACAATGGAAAATTGGAATTGGTCCGATTTTAACAAAAATGGGGGAAATTTTTCTGCTCGGTTTGTTGCTGTGAAGAATCACCTTGGGTCTAGTTTTGGTTATAACTCCCACTTCTCCCAAATTGCTGGCCTGCCCCACTGCTCTTCCTCTGACTGCTCCTTGTGTCCAACAGAACTGATCTGGGAATGATTGGTTGTGCCAGAATTTCTCCACTATTCCACAGGCTTCTTCTCATGCCATTGGGGCTTCATTGAGAGTGATCTTCTCAGCAAAGTGCTAGACAGCATAGCATTTGCTGATTTCATCCCCCAGTGGGGGCCCCCCTATAGGACTTGTGATATTTTTGTTGATGTGAGTATGTGACACACAGGCTGTGATCTGCTTTTGGCTTTTTCCCCATCACTAAAAAGCACGGATCATCATTCTCGGGAAAGTTCTCCTTGGTCATTCTGGATCTGAATGTCACACTTCTGGCTCAGCTGGTGGCCTTTGACATGAAGTACTTCAAAAAGGAGGAGCAGGATAGAACTGGGCTTCACTTCAGTTGGACTTTTCCACTGATCAAAGCTCCAGAAGTGCTGCTCCGAGGTTGTGCAGCAGCTCTACAAAAACATGAGCAATATGCTGCTTACTGTCTGCTCACCTACACCTGTCACAGGTTGAGGATCACATGGACAAATGGATAAGCCCAAATTGACAAGTGAGGCTGTATCTTTCTTTCATGTGGTCTACAGGCAAACCACAACCCTCACATGAACTTCATTGTGGGCAAAGCAAGTGTAACCTTCCATGATGCCCAGAGGCTGGAGGTGGTAGGAAGGTGCATTGCACCCATCTTTGACAGCAAAACTTTCAAGAAGGGGAACATAACCTTACCTCTTCTGTCCACATTGTCAACACCCTGATTTGAGCACAGTTGCTCTCCTTCTGGTCAGCATTAGTCAGCATTAGATGGAAATTGATCCTTCATCCTGAGCAGATTACCATTGCTGATGGTTGTAGTCCAGTTTGGTTACTGGTGAGTATAAGGTCCTGGTCTCACTTTTGCTCTTACAGGTATACAAGCAGTCTGATGTTGTGATTCAGCCACTGGGTCCAATTTTCTGTGGAGATGGATAATTACAGCATGTGCTGAACATAATGAGAGTCACGTGAGAGTACAGCAGCTGAGGCTGGCATGTGAGAGATATTTTGCAGGACCCTGATTTCACCTCAGCAGTGCTGAGAGAAGAGATGTTTCTACAAAGCTTGCTGCTCACCGGCTACTTTCACACACTCATTCTTCATCTCCTGAGTGTTTATGAGTTTTTGGATGTAAATTCCTAATATGAATATTTTAATCATTGATAACTTCTCACAGAATGCCTGTTTGTGTTTCAGTATGACTGTGAGAGCATGAGTGTGCATATTAAAAAGTGCTTCCTTTGTGTTCACTGCTAGTTGGAGCCATGTGTGATCATAGCTATCTGCCACAGCCTATAGCATTTGCAAGTTTGCTGACAGTTGCCCAGACCAACCAAGAGAGAATGCTGGAGGTGACTGCTTTTCGAGGAACACCCACAAAAGCCATGTGGCTTAATGGAAGGAACAGATGACAATTCAGATGTTCACCAAAGTTGCTGTGAGACAGGTATTACAGTTTCCTGGTAATGACAGAAAAGCTCAGCAAAATTTCATAGGATTTAGGTCAGAATTTATATCAGATGTGCAGACCAGAGTCAACTTGGATTGCTAACCCATCAGTCAGGCAAGTATACCACATGATTCATGAATTTTAGTGGCAAAATGACCACTTTTTCCTATACATACAGCAGAGTACAGCTAACACGAGCCATTCCTGTCCTCACCTTCAGTTTCTTTGTAGGTCACTTTATTACGACAAAAACTAAAGTCACAGGTCAGTGGAGTAACTTGTGATGGGAGCCTCCTCTCTGCAGATTACTGCCAGTCAGATCCACCGCTGTGGGAATCCTCCAGTGTCCATTATGGGCTCTATTCTGAGTCTGGTTCCTAACCTGAAGCCAGGCACAGCACTTTAACTGACTCGTTTACTTAGTTTTTTTTTAATCATCTGTTGTTTCTCCCCAAATGCATCTGTACAGCTGATTATTTTATATATAAAATAAATGAAGAAAACGGGAATAATACCCTTGCACATAAAAATACTGTAAAGTTGCTACCAACCCCTGATATTATTTGGCAGAAGTAGAATGAGTGAGATAATGCTTGTATCGTCATCAAGCCAGATGTCTATCTCTGAATTATTACAGACATCTGTTTATGTTCAAATTGACACTCAGCGGTATTGTTTCATTTAAACAGATTTTGCTCTTTGGGGTGTTAAGGTTTGCAGTTTCCATCTCTCAGTTCAGTTTGACTTCTGATACAACAAAGTTCTATTTTTTCTGAAATAAAGGAGATTTTATACCTGATGTTAAGTACAGACTGATGGTAACCAGACAAATCTGAGTCAGCAGTCACTGCACTGATAGGACTTGGTCCTCTTGACCTTGACACCACCCTAAATCTAGTTGGAAGAGAGGCCAGCTGCAAACTGCCAAATATTTTCAGGCTTGCAGGAATGTTTCACTCTTCCAATAACAGGGTGTGTGATTTTCTTTCTCTTGAGTGTAGTTTAATGCAGTTGTTTTATGTGGTGGAACTATGTCCGTTGGCTTGTGTGTAGCGATAAGACAACTCGTGATTCAAGTGTTGAGGAGGCCTTTGGGGTCTAGATTCTTGGTCTGGATTCAAAGTCCTGTTGTGTACAGCCAGGCTTTAGGGTTAGTCTCAGATAGCTTGTAAAGAAGCACCACACTCTCAGATGGCCTTGGCCTTGGTATTCCCACCATTACTGCACTTTCACATCTCAGATTCAGTGGAGGAAAAGCAGACAGCCTTACAAGCTGGGTTAAATGTTGCCTAAATAAGTGCACCCATGTTTACTGTCTGAACTGAGTTCATCAGGGCTCCTGAGACTTCTTCTGCCATTATGATATGATGGGCTTTTTTTAAAAAAATTTTCAGTTGCCTGACATCAAGAAGTTGTGCTGCTGTTGATGCAGGACAGTAAGCAGTGGAGAGCTGAGTCTTCTTGGGACTCAGTGGAGTTTGTAACTGAAATATTGACATTTAATGGCCAAAATCAACTGTAAGGTTTCTTTTTCCTGCATGAAGAGAGTTTATCTCACAACATAGTGCAGCTTAGTCTCCTCTTCTTCTTTGGTCTAAAAACGTGGAGCCATGGTAAGCCCTCAACATCTGACTAGAGGCATGCACACTTAGTCACATTAGTGTTATCATCTCTGGAATTCCTACCAGATTGTTTGTTTGTGGGTCCATTCCTTTGTGTGGGTTGCTAATACCCCCAGCTGTTGCTGTTTTCGAACTTGGATGGGTTCTACACCAGCATAGAGGCAGAACGCATCCTGGCATCCCAACCATTTCCTGTCTGGAGGATTAGGGGCCCAAGCATTCCACTTTATTACTGCCCTGGACCCCATGATCTTGCTTGCAAACACGCTAGGCATGTTGGCCAGAGCCACTTACTCAGACCTGGGATGACTGCCGGACACCCTGTCCAGTTAACAAGTCTTAACAGGGTTGTTAATGGACCAGATGAATGACAACTGCTATGGCCAGAGGGGACATTGTTTCCCATATGCAAGGGCCACACTTTCCCAGTTACAAAGTTTAAAGGTCAGCAATTTCCCCACTGACTTGAGATCAAAACAGGTGAAGTGCAGTTCCATCCTGTTTTATTGACCATTTTCTCTGTCTTTCTCTCTGTAATGACTGCACTGCGTACTGGACCAGTCCAGCTCCGGAAGGCAGCACACTGAGCTCAATGCAACCCATTCTTGCCTAGGATTGAGAAACAAGCTGAATTGCAACATCATTGAGATCACATGTACATCTGCACAAGGAATTCTGAGATAGCAAGAGGGAATGTGAGAAATCAGCTTTTGCTCTGATCTTAGCCTGGCCTTCTATTGATAATCAATATTTTTCTGTAGGATGTAGAATTTCTGACCTTTTGACCTATTTGGAATGCACACATGAAATATGTGTGTTGTGTAATGGCTGGGCAATTGAGGATTGTATAATCTTATTGGAAACACATGCTATCAATCTTTCCTGAATGGCAAGAGGTTCTGCCAGTTCCCCTCAGAGAGCAAAGGGCTGATGTTGATCAGCAATTGCAGTATTTCATATACAATGAGATGTACAGAAAAGGACCTGTAGATCTTTCTTGGGAAGAGTAGACTCTGTCAGTAATCAAACTGTGTGCCTTTTATATTGAACAGAACACCTGCAGCCCACACTTCCAATCTCACCTCATTGACTGCAAAACCTGACTCTGATTATCTTTTGGAAAAGTCACTAGCCTAGAGGTTCACATACTTTTTCTCAGCCTGGACTGTGAATATTTAAATGATGCATTCAGTGTTGGCAAGAAGAACAGTTGTTTTCCATCTAATTCCTTTGGGTTCATACACTTTTTCTTGCAACTGTATATACATACTGGTCATAGTCTGTATTCAAGGGGGTCTTAAACAAAGTAGTTGAATGGTTCCGCATTGTATTTACCAAATAAATACCATCTGCTGCTTCAGGGGTCAAATGGGGCCTATAATGACTCTCACCAGTTTTTCACACAATTTATTTCAGTTAATAGATATTTAGTAATTACTTTTTTTGTTTACTTTGTCTATAAATACAGAAAATTACAGTATTTCAGCGTTTGAGGATGTCTGACACTGAGTGATACCATAAATTGTCTCCCTATCCTTCTGTCTCGCAGGATTATGGGCTGAGCACCATACATCATAACACCCCACCCCAAGACTACATCACAGCTGACTTCACATTGTCTCTGTGTCTACAGGATTGCTCCAGCATGGTGGAGTTCCTGATTGCTGAGGCACTGCTGCCCCTGACCGCCACATTTTACCAGGTAAGCCCTGGCAATCACAGTTGTACCATTTATCATACAACAATTGTATTTTATTTAGGACCCAGGTTTGAATTCCACCTCCTGCTGTTGTACCCTTGAGCAAGGTACTTACCATAAATTGATACAATAAACAATAATCCACAGTTGGTGAGGAGATGCAGCCAGGAGAAGAGCACCGTTGTGGTTTTTTGCTTGTTTTAACTTTGCGGTTGCACTTAAATAACATGGTTGCTTGGAAACAAAAGAAACACATCAGATTCCAACTAGCTGTAGCTATTGGTAGCGTGACTGGAAAACTGATGACACCATGATAGGCCGACATACGTGAATCAGCATGTCCATCTCTCTCACGTTGCTTTAAGGGTCCAGGGTAGAGAAGCAACCATTATTACCTGCTGGTTTTTAACGGGTTTCAGAGCGTCAGTTCTTGAATCTCTTTGGATATTAATTTAGTTGTTGCCTTTTGATTGTGGTTGGTTGCAAAGAGCCTTGCCCTGCTCCAACATATCATTCTTTGGGAAAGTTTTTGAGTCTTTGGAATGTCATTGGAAGCCCCCCCAGGTGATATGAGCACCTGTTATATGTTGTATGGTCAGAACCAGACTATGCTGCAGTTCCCTGTGTTGTCAGTAGAGTTCTGGTTTTCCAGAAAGCTGCAGTCTGTTAAAAGGCCAATTAGACATAGAGTCATTTACTATGCTGCTGAACTGAAAGACAAGGAAGAAGGTGCTGAGGATAGTGTGGTCATGGCAGACCTATATGGTTGAGTGGGATGTAAGTGAAGTGACCATTTTCCACTGAAGGTGGTGAAGTGGAGGTGGCCCTATTTGGGTCAGGGCCCTGTAGCTGAGATCAGTGTTTTAGTGCTGTTATTAGTGTGGTGGAGATGCCATAATTTGGTGCTAATGTGGGTTCATTTGGGATTGCCCTAATACCAGAGAGTCCTTATGATACAAGAGCAGTGAATCGTCAGCCCATGCCTGACTTGCTGCAGTTACTTTTCACATTGAAAGTATTAGTAGGATGTCCACATGATGAAAAAAATAGTTTACGTACTAAAGATGTCGGTTTCATTTGCAATCAAATGCTACTAAACTGATGGAGGTTTTTTTGTAGAATTTCTACAGAAATGTGGTCCGAGCGAAAATAATATAAAAATATTTTACAATCAGCATTGGACTAAGCTGTTGTTGGAGCATCAGTAGCATTCTAGTTCCAGCCTATGTGGGGCAACACAAGTCAGGTTTTTGCAGCCTGTCACAGGTCTTTGGATTTTCTCCTGGTTGTACTGAGCTTTTAAACTCCCACTGATGCTTGCTCTCAGGCCAAAACCTTGAACGATGAAAGCAGTAGACAGCAGAGAAATACCCAAGTGAAACACAAACACAACGAATGGTGGCATGGAATGTACTGTCAGGGGAAAGTGAATCAGTAGTATTCATTGACTCTCATATCAGAAGATCTCTCACTTCTTACCAGGCTTGTTAGGTTGCACACCTCAAGCTGGAATAAGATTTCTATTCTCAGACACTGATAAGAACGTGCTGCCTGTAACAATATGTATAACAGAGTGCCCCCTGGGCCTTGGTGGATCCATAAGCTCAAAAATCACCTGACAGTTCCTTTGTCTTTTTTTAATTGACCAACCCATTATACTGTCATCATTGAGAATTTGGTCTTGTCTTTCAGGTTTTCTCTATCATTTTTGCAATCATTAAGACTCCCACCTTATAGTGTGACAGTTATATTATCTGTTGTATCCATCCATTTGATTTATTTTTTGTTTTGTTGTGGGGGGAAAAACATTCATAAAACAGAAAACACAGAAAACCAAGATACATTTGTTTTCAGTTGTTTCTAGAAAAACTCAGCTTGTTCTTTAGGGAGTGGCCTCTGCATTTGCTGCTCTTCTGTGCGTCACCATGGAGCAGCAGAAGAAAATCACCTTTTATTGTACCTTAAGGCTGTTGCTTGACCATGTTCTTTATTGCCATTTTTAATTGCTGTTAAAAATCTCACTATGGTTTTAAATTAGTTGAGGAGAATGTTGTGACTGCTTTTTGCTGAAAGCGATTTTCACTCTGTTTTCTCAGTCTAATTATAAAACTGTGAGTGAAACAACCGCAGTTCTTTAATGGGGCATCAGGGCTTAGCACTGTGTGTCTCTGATTTAAAAAGTCATATCAGTCTCGCTAACTTGGCCACACAGCACTGGAGTAAATATAATATAGTGCCCAGAAGGCTCAGTGCCAAAGCTGGAGTGTCAGTCACACAGAGAAGTAGTTTGCATTCCTTCAGCGCACTGTGTTTAGTTCAGCAGGAGAACTTGACACTGGACACATTCCACTAACAAACTGGTTCATGTTAAAAAAGCGTCCTCAGAGAGAACAAGATCCCAGTCTGCAGTTTCTGTGTTTACTTAAAATATCTCATCATAAATTATCAAAACAAATATTTCAAAATTCATTCTCTGATGTGTTTTTCCTTAATAGTGTACTTTGTTGTTTCTGTTCTTAAACTCAGACTTGATCTTTTTCTCATAACTTTGTGTCATCCAGATTATGCTAGTATATTTCCTATTGTTGCATTTAATATTTTTTATTTTAAATTTATTTTAACATTTTTTATTTTAATATTTTTTATTTTAATTTTTGCATTCTATAATTATTTAATACTGGGAACAGTAGATGCATTTCTTAGAATTTAGTATTTTTGAGCAGCAGTGCTAGACTGTGATTTAGATAAAGATTTGATCCTAACTCAGTATATAGTTTTTATGTTTCTCCCCAGGTCCTGTGGGTTTCTCCTGGGTATTCTGGTTTCCTCACAGGGGTCAAACAACTTTCGGGTGAACTGGTGACTAAATTACCCATAGCATGCATGTAGGTGTGTACAGGTGGCTGAATGTTTGTAGGATATCTACACAGTAGTTACTGTATGTTGCTCTGGAAAAAAAATAAAATGAACAATACATTTTCAAAAATTCTTTTTAATGATTTTATTCAGATTGAAACAAATGGTTTTTGAAGAACTTTTTCTGTTTTGTTATACTGTGAAACAAACTAATTGTGTTGATTTTACTGGATAGAAGAGACAAGAGGAGTGAGTACAGTGTAGTGCACTGTAGTGCACTTCGCTGTTGGGTGGAAGCTGTGCAGTTTCCAGGAAGCAGCACAGACCCCTGCCCACTAACCCTCTGCCTCCTGGCGTTGTTTTCCCAAGCTGTGTGCTACATTCCCAAAGCCCCACATTCTTGCACCGGTGGTGTGTCTATGTGCATATCAGCAGCTCTTGACCACCTTGTTTATAGGTCTGTATGACATTGCCACCTTCTCACCCAAACATCCAGAAGAGCAGAGTGAAACCTCAAATACCTGATTAAAAAAAGCTGTTTAGTCAGTTAGGCTAACTAGGAAACCCTTCTGTCCAGCATAACTTGTACATCTGTATCTTTACAAGCTGGATGTATTTGCCAAAACCATTATGGTTGAATATCTTGAAAAACAGCAGCCCCCTGCCTGCTACAGATGGTTTCCTTTTGCTTAAATCGCCACTTCCATGATTTGTGGGACCTGAGACTCCACTGACTGTTATCAGAGAAGTGCATTTGGATGTTCCACCATCACTGTGGGATGTCTGCAACAGGCATCCACTGCCCAGATGCCACTCTGGTAATTGTTGTATGGAATGCTTGCATGTTCACAAACCTTGAAGCATGTGGATGGAGTAGGAATGTGTCCACGTTGTGTTCATAAATACATAATGCCTGTTCATGGTGTCAGATTGAGTATAAAGAGAACCACACTTTAGGCATGCAATCTATAGTTATCCTTGAGTGGGTGGAATATGTCAGTCAGATTTCTTCTGCTTTCTCAGGTGAAGGATGAAGTGGTGGGCTGAGAAGGTACCACCAAATATTTTTCAGCTATTGTCACCAGCTTCTTCTGGGGAGTCCCAGACTTTTCCAGTCCAGCTAATTCTTCCTGTGTGTTCCAGGTGTTCCTCATATGTGGTACAACTCCTGTGGAAGTTGGCCACAGAGACATTCGTAGAACATGCCTGAACCACTTTAACTGGCTCCTCTCAATCCAGTTGAGCACCAACTCTATTCCAAAGGTCTCCTGGATTGCAGAACTCCTGTGTCCTAGAGAATGAGTCCAGCGATCCTGCAGAGAAACCTCATTTTAGAAACATGTAGCTGTAATTGCATCTTTTTGGTCCTTACCCAATGCTCATAGAAAGAGGACAAACTTGTAGGCTGAGCACTAAACTAAGAGCTTTATCTCAAGACTCCTACTTTACCACCAGAGCAAGACAATGCCTGCAAAACTGCTGATGCTGCACAAGTCAGTCTCCTGTTCCCTTCTTTCATTGGTCATGAACAAAAACCTCCACCAGGCACAGCCATTCTCTTGAGGGGGGGGAAAAACTACCCCAAGGGCAGGCTGGAATATACGCGTATTTACCAATTTATTATTAGTAATTCACCAAAGAATTGAAACTCACCTCTGCCTGTAAAATGTGGAAGAATGACTGGTTGACTCAATATCGAGCAGTGTTGCATGCAGAATGCAGACATGAACTGTGGGGACTTCACTAGGACCTCAGGTGGTTCTCTGCTGCCCCCTAATGAGATGTTAACCAGAGGTTTTTGTGGCCATGCTTATTCTGACTCCCTTCTTGCTCTTTAACCTTCAAGAATGGTTACTTGCTTTTGCACAGTTCTTTTACTTGACTGAGTGGGAGCTTTTGGTTACAGACTCCAGAAAGAACCTCTGTTTCTTTCTTTGTTATCCTTTCAGCATTAGTTTGTTGTGCGCATCCACAGTAGTTTAATGGGCATCTTCATGGGCATTATGAGGTACCACCCTGAGGGTTTGATGTAAACCCATCTGCAGCTGTAAAGGATTCATCCTCCCAATGAAACATCTCATTCTTTATGCCAAAACATTCTTTAATTTCTGAGCTTCCCATATATTTTTTTAACCATGTTCCCAGCCTTACTATAGTTTAGATGGAAACAATTCATGTTACGGTTTCCAGCTGACCTGTCTATAAAAGCTCCCATCTGTAATGTACAGTTATTTTGAAACTGTGACTTGCATATATTGTCCCTTCTGGGTACGTGTACTGTAATAAAGTCTATCTGTGCCTGCGCTTGTACTGCACAATGTATTATACCAACCATGTTCCATAATGTCTGAATCACCAGCAGAGAAATGTTGAATAGCCTGCTGAGCATGAGTGAAAGGATCTGCTGTGGCTTTGTGTCCAAATGTCATTGTTGAATGTCTGTTGTGATATGAGAAGAAGAATGAGTGATGATGGTTTCTTTGCTACATAGGCATTTTGTAGAATTTGATATCTGGGGAAATTAGTTGGGATTTTCTGGGGAGGGTGAAATGAATTATAATTTCCCCCAGTTGAAATAATCTGAATTAGGCATTTACATTTTTTCTGGTTTGTCTGGTTTTCAGGAATGGATTAGGAATGGAAATGGGGGATAGGTGTACATAACACACGACTGATTTTTCCTGTTAGGAACAACCTTCTAAACTCAGCTGATTAGAAAAACCCACAGCACTGCCCGCTGCAGCACCACATACATACGAATAGGCAAAACCAAACAGGTGGTGGAAAGTCACCATCCACATAGCGGTGTACGTCGATTTTCACATGAAATAAACTGCTGATAAATGCTGCATTCTAGGCAAATGAAATATAAGTCCTAACTTCTTTCCAAAACTCCGCCCCCCGATACATGGACTGGCATTATTGAAGATCATCTTTGCTATTAAAGCGAAGAGGTTCTGAGGGCTTTAGTTCAGGTGTTAATGCTGATCAAAACCTACTGGTAAGAAATAAAGAGCATGTATGCTAACAGTAATCCAATTGTACATAAAATATATTTGAACTATACTGTACATCTAGCCATAGCCAAAAGGTAAAAAAAAAAAAAACACCTTATATTAAAGATTGAATTGATAGCTTTAGTCTGTATCCAAAAATAGTGGCATTTTTCATCTATGCTACATATATCAATAATTTGAAACTAAACACATTTCAGACAGTTCCACCCCTGAACCAAACATTTGGGCTGCGTTCTTTCAGTAAATATCCACTGGTGTGCAGGAGTGTTTCTCATCCAACATGTCTCAAATATATACATTAATACATTGGTCACCAAATGCTTTTATCTGAAGCATATTGCTATTTTCCACATAACCACTGCTGGAAGCTCTGGTTGAGTATATTGATGTTCTCCAAGGTCCAACAGCATGACCCTTCTCATCATTACAAATGTAAATCAATTATCTATTTAAAACATCTGCACAAACAGACAGTGCTGATATTAGTGTACCTTGAATTTCCTACAATTTTTTTAAATTGCTAGTTTATTTACATTGTTTTGAACAGTCTATCCATAAACATTGATGCATCTGGTGCTGTGTTTCTCTTGTTTATAACTGCAAACTTGTATATTTTGTATAGAGTTTTTATTTTAATATCCTAAACTATTGGTCCTTGGTATGTTGTTCAACAGGGATGAAAGTCTCAGTGTCATGAATTCAAACATCAGAATAATCAAGAAATACTGGGGGGAAAAAAGAAAAAAAACATTTTAGGGATTGAAGTTGGTTTACAGCATTCAGAAAACTGACTCATTAAAGAAAGTGTGCAGAAGGTCATGTTCCAGTGTCCATCCTCCAGTATGAGAGTGAAGACCAGGGCTGAAGAGCTGCTCCTTTGCAGCAGTGACCAAGCAACACCCGACATGCAGTTATAGCCCCTGAAGCAACTTCTCTCTATAGACACAGAAAAACCGAACCCTTAATTGTGTTGTGGTGTGAGAAGTTACCAAAATATGTCCCTCCAATTTCAGTGGCAGTTCTGGCAGTTGGGGTGGCAGAGGATGCCGTTGACCCTGCACTTGCAACCTCCAGAGGTGTCCCCTGGACCCTGGATGGGGTAAGACATGGAATGGCTATGAAGTAAATATGTTTGGATGACCTCTGCTCTCTCACCAGTGCTGATAGTGTATTTTATAATAGTTACAGGGAAGTCATGAGTCATGTCATAAATAGCCTGGCTTAATCAATATGCTACAAAATATTCAGCTGTATTTTTTGCTAAATGTTACATAGTGTTACCCAAAATAAGTACTCATATTACATTTAATTCACAAACACATGTAATTTGTACCGTAACATCTCACAAAACAAGCCAACACTTGAGAAACACCTCACAAGAACAAAAATGTCAAGCAACCTCCCCCTACTCGTATGCTGTAGCTTCTTCTGCACTTGTCCTTCAGTTGTGTGCTCACTCACAAGTCTTGTGGAATTTTATTGGAATGTAAAAACATTTATCATTATCAACCCTAAAGCAAAAAGGTTTAAGGAGCTAAAAGCTGAAAGGCAAAGTAAAGCCTTATGTATAAGCTTAAATCTTGAAGTGATAAAACTCATAAAACTCACTCGAAAGGCAGTATCATGACATTGCATGATTTATTGCTCATTTTTGCAAATGTTAATTTATGAATAGCTTAGAGAGGCATGACCATATTACAAGAAATTCCTCAATAAGTAGAGTTTTGATGTTCTAGACTTTTTTTTTTAGTTTTCAGGATATTTCCATGTTTGGTTTCAAAAAAGCAGAACCTTTTGAACCTCTCAAACATTATTTAATTTTTTAAAATTCATGGCACTGAAGAAAATGTTTAAAGAAAATTCAACTTAGAAACTGATATTAGGAGCTATTAAGCTCATTATGAGTGACCGTTAAATACTGTCTAGTCCATGCTGACTTGGTGACCACATTGTAGCATTTAAACTGTTTCACACCACATGACTCCATGATAAATGATGTATCTGATGGTGATGTAGCTTGAACCCAAAACGAACAAATGCAAGTTGCCTAGCTGAGCATATCTGGTGAGCGGTAGACAAATGGCAGAGCAACTTGCCTTTGGCCCCCAGCGTGCCTGACGGGTCACCCAGCAGATCTCAGTCTTGCACATCACGCAGCACATCCAGTCACAGCCGTCCTTCTTCTGCACAATGATTTGACACTTGGGGCAGTGCATGGCCTCACCCGTTTGCAGCATCGTCTGTCAGGGATGATTAGCATCGGATTCAGCATCAGTGATAAGTGTCAACGCAGCTAAATTTTCTCACTTTGAAGGGATCTAAACAAGACCTGGTGTTTTTGGTGGCTAAATCAGCATTTGCATTGAGTAGTTCCGTATTGCTTTCTCAGTAATTTTATGCAAATTTTTACTGCATAAAGATTTGTTCTTTCATAACGTAAAGTTATTACTGCCATCTCTATAAAGTTTAATCTCTGTTTATCTTTTTGTTCTTTATGCACGGCTTTGATTTCTTAGTTTTTGCATCGTCACACATAGTGAGGTGTGTTTCCAGGCAATTCCCAGTTAAGATTTAAGATGAAGACAAATGGGCCACTTCACACACACACACACACACACACACACACACACACACACACACACACACACACACACTCACCAGGGAAGGGTGAGGGAGCTTGCTGTACTGAAAGACTCAAAAGGGTGGAATAAGAAATTACACACACTGCACGCATTACTAAAGTAAGGATAATAAAGTTGTTCCATATACATTTCTACTTCCATTCTACTTCATTTTACTTTTACCTTTCCATTTTTCCACTTAACTATGACCAGCAGACATTGCTCTAAGCACCTTTCACTGACATGGGCAGCATTTAGTATCTCAACTAATGACATCATAAAAAGCAAATTTTATTGCCTGTAATAATTCTCATTGTCATAATTCACTTACATTTACATAAACGCAGATAAACAGACTAATAGGTGTTTTTTTGAAGAAACATCCCCCATCCCATGCTTCCATTCTTACGTTAAGCATCTCTGTTGTCTGCTTGGCAGCCGTGTCGTTTTCAGCTCGGACACGGAGGTCATCTTGGTACTCCTTGCAGTTCATGTTCTTGTGGATGGCCTAGGAGAACCAGCTAGAGGCTTAAGTTCCCCACCACTGTTCCCTCAATTGTTCATTTGGTAGATATACAGTGTGCAGCTAAAACAGTCACTAAGGCCCAGAGCAATGAGGGAACTGGAATCGGCCCTAAATCAGTGACTAATCTGTCACTGCAAACAGCAGCCTGGTGACTAATGCAGATTAGCTGAAGAGTTTAGCAAAGATCTTCAACATATGATCAACATATTGAACAATATGTTTGATGTAAATTCACTAACTGGAAACCAGGAGTTCCTGGTCTTTTTCCAGGTACAATTGTACTGTACCCCAAACATATTTTTAACCAAATTCCTTTCATAAAAATAAGGTATGTATAATAATCATATAAGGTGCAGTCCATCCTGGATTTAGTGGACCTCTATTTTACCAACTAAAATATTTCAGAAAAATACAGAAAAATCAAAGATTGGAAAAAAATAAGCATAAGGGAAAATATAAACAATGAATTAAAAATAATGAAATAAATATGAAATAAAGCATTAAATGATGTTTTAAAAAAATGTTGATACTGTGTGTCAAAAAATAACCATCCAACAATTTCCATTTGTTAGTGCCATGAAATTGGTGCTTATGTTCAGTACAAATTACATTGGGTCATAAAAGTGTTACTGTAGTACATAATGCAGTACTACACAGCACCAAAGCAAAAAATATTATGGTTAAATTATGATTTCAGTTTTCCAGATTATCATATCTGGACACCTCTCCTCCTGTATAGTCCATAAAATGAAGGATGGACTGTAAATTCTTATTGTACTGTAACCAAGATGTACAATAAAATGTAAGCTTCTGGGTTAACAATGCAAGAAATGTAGCATGTTTAGTGGATGAAGCTGGTGACCTGGTTGGTCAGGTGATGCTCACCTTGCAAAGGAGGCAGTTTGTCTCCTTGCACAGCTGGCATTCAAACTCATTGACCTCGTCCTCAAAGATGCACCAGCCAGGGCAGTCAAGGGTCTTGCAGTGGTAACTGTTCTCACTGCGAGTTTCAGCAATGCTCAGCCGCAGCTCCAGGAACTTGGCATACTCCTCTTGGGAGAGGAGCTAGGATCAACAGCAGCAACCAGTTGTACTTTTTATACTAAAATTTTTGCACATTTTTATGTATATTAATTGACCTTTTTGTCAGTGCTGATGTGTAGTTTCATTTCAAGGGTTAATTTAGGATTTTCTGTTGATATTAAAAACAAAGATCTAGAGGATTATCCATCCCCAGTGTTTTATGTAGTCTTAGGTCAGGAACATAGACCAAACTGTTTAAAAAAATTCCAATAAAAATGTGATGGTCAAACACAAAAAATGTTTTGAAGGTAATCAGTGTGTGGCTCACATGAATAATTCCTCTGTGAAACAATATTCTTAATAAGGTTTACAAACAACAAGCAGGCAAAGCAATCTGGAACAAAATTATATAGTAACATTTTCTGACACATTCATTGTACTCATATGTACTGTATATTTAGTAACACCTCGATTACCACTGCCTTCAAATAGCGTTGTTTTGGGATGGCACACATTTATCAGCCTTTTGGTAATTTATTATAATTCACCATCATTTTAAACATTTTTAAAAATATTTTAAAATGTTTTTCATTTTTTATTTTTTACCCATAAAAAGGGTTTTTCTGTACTTATTCACTATTTTTAAAGGTATAACTATCTGTTTTGTATTATGTTGTGCACGTGCAGTTTATTACATTTTAATGACCTCTTACAGTGCTGTTTCATTAAGCTCCACTCCTCAAGAACATGGAGACATATATACATATGCAATGAGTTAACTTGCACTGTGAGGGCCAGCCAGTTTTTTTTTTTTTTTTAATGACGATCTAAAATCTTTTGGTAATTCCAAGCTAATTTACAGAAAGTGAACAATTATATCTTTGAGGTGCAAAATAATATGAATGTACCTTTTGCAGACAATTGTGAGTGGAGAAAATGGGCATCAAAAACTTTGCTGGCACTGGCAGAAAGCTTGATTTCCTCAATCTTTCAATTATAGGGAAATGTAGAGATATTTCTGCAAGCACTCTAGCAGTGTTAGTCTAAATTTGTGAAGTGGGAGGAGGCCTTACGGCTTTTATCTCTCTGTCCTGCAGTTTGCAGTTGCAGGCATAGTCATCGTCCATGTATGGGCAGGCGACTTCTGCATCCATGCTGTTGTTGATGGTTCCCTTCAGACACTCTCTGTGATGAACAAAGAAAAAGTGCGTAGAATTGTTTCCTGCATGAATACAGTCTATCTTCAATTCAGAGCGGGGCAATGTCCAGATATGGCAAAAATCTGGTAAATTGAAATCATAATTAAATATATTTTTTATTACAGTATGCCACTATGTATAAGCTTAAATCTTGAAGTGATAAAACTCATACAACTCACTTCACTTATCATGACATTGCATTTTATAACCTAATGTGTACATGTGGACATGTAATGTAAAATTAAATAGTACTGTAACTAAAACATACAGTACAGTAAATTATTTGCAAAAAAGCACTGAATAAAGTGCTAATACAATTTGATCAGAAAGCTGCTACAGGGGGACTAGGTGGTGTTGCACCACCTCCATAGAGCTAACAGTGGAAACGGTTGGGTGGTTCTTCTATGGATGCAGTATCACAACTATTAAAACATTATTTTATGTATTAATGAGGTTTTATACAAAAAGCTAAAAATTAGTAAAACATATCATGCTTAAAAAGAGGTTTTTTTTAATATCTATGATTTTTCTGTTTTTCTGGAATATTTTTGTATCAGTCTTTGAAATCGCGGATGGGCTGTATTGAGGTTCTACGACATGTTTCCTCCAGGCTGCCTTTACTGATGCAGGAACCGGCTTACTTGCAGAAGTTGTGCAGGCACTCCCGAAGTGTTACACCCTCTCCAGGAACAATTGTGGAATAGCACACTGGACAGTCTATCACCTCTTGGTTGGGAACCAGGTTGTGTCCATCTGTTTCTATGAGACTGCGGAAGTTTTTCTGTCTCTCATCCTCCAGGGCCTTCAAAAAGGTATAAAAAAAATAAAATCAGTTTCATACATCACTGCTCTTAAGCTGAAACATAAATTCCTCTGGTTTTCCATGTTTCAATGATTGGAAACAACATGCCACAAGAGAAAACTCTCTGTTGCTATAAATTACTTTACAGCACAGGTAAGTCATAATGATAAAACTTCAGATATGTATTTTGACAATTTTTACAGATTTTCATATTTTTTGACCATGTGGTTGAAGCAGGAGTATAAATGCGATTAAAATAAACTGGAAAATGTTTCTCTTTGGAAAGTCAAAACTACCATTAATAAAAGTGCTACTGTAGTTCTGTTTATATCATCCATCTGGAAGAACGAATACAGTAACTGTGCAGTAAATGGTGAGATTAAGTTGGCCAATGTGAGCGCTACCTGCTGGTACTGCAAACAAGCCACGGCCTCTTGCTGAAGCCTGCGGACCTCATCAGCATCGGCTTCGTAGTCTTCAGGTACCTGGTAATCGGCAGGCCTCTCTGCCCCACACATCTCACACCCTGGCCGTGTGGGTTTATTCACAAATGTGCACTGAGGGCATGACCAGCCCACCTGCAGCAACACAAACATAGTTACCCACAGGCCCACATCTGTAGCAGTGCTCAAGAGGGCCACTGCTTGCCTTATTAACTGGTAAACTTTACTCATCCCAGGTTACTCTCTGGATATCTGATCATTGATATTAATAAGGTTCAGATTTTAATGTATCCAGTCTGGGTTGCAACATTCTGCTAAATGGCACAGTGAAAGAGATTGTGAGATGCAATGCATTGTGTAACCATTTATGTTCATGTGTCACATGAAGGAAATTTGCACATTGCTTGCTACTTCCCTATAGACTCACTGCACCTCAAAAATAGGAGCTATAAAATTAACTCATTTTCAGACCAAAATAATGAAAGATTTAAGTATAATGGATTAAAAAATTTTGTGTACCTTAATGCCAAGTGGAGACTAAAAGACTCCTGTTTTTATGTGCCTATGTACAAAAAACAGACCTATGTTTGCTAATATCATCATGCAAGATCGGAAAAAAAAGTTAACACATTTTAATCCTAATCTTTATCCTAACCTACTGTTCAGTGTTCTGAGTCAGTGTGTGAGAAACGCCTTATAAAAATAAATTGAATTGAATTTTAAATTAAAAAGTATTTAGAAAAATAAAAAAACCCACATTGTTATTGTTTATTCTACTTTAATGGGCTACACATTTTTTCCATTAGGTATCATTTAGGATGACTTGGGGTGAACTTGGGATGAGCTTGGAACAAATTTGCATTTTTCCCTAAAAAAATGAGCAATCATTTTTTAATTCATTTTTTCCACTATCAGGAACAAATTAGGACCAAACTGCAGCGGAAATAATGGCATGACACAAGCGAGCTGTAAAAAAAAAAATCAAGAGCCTCATAATCGCCGAAAGTTCTTCACCTGCAGCTTTGGAGGTGGAAGTGAAGGTGAAGGAGCAGAATGCATGGACTGTGCTCCTGGGGGATGAGTACCAGCTTCCTTCAGTGAGCTTTTGACCCTCTTCCTCACATCCAAGTCCCTGTCTTCTCCAGCATCCTGTCTGTTTATCTCCATGGCATTGATAATACCTTCAATAAAGAAATATGTGGCTAGATTTTATTCACCACTCACACCATTATATAGATCAGCAGTGGTAAGAGGAACTTACAGCAGCTTCTACAGTTCAGCTTCTGTCAGTAAATTTCAATATTGCAACACTTACATGTCATGTCAGTCACCAGACTGGCTTCATATGTAGTGAACAGTTGTGTTGAGTTATAAATGTTCAAAAATATGAATATTTTTAGGCTATTTTTAATTATTTTTTTTTCCACCTCTTTCTTTTCTGACATCTATTTAATTTGCTGCCCAAACTGATAGATGGCAGTGAAAGGCAACCAAATTCAACTCTGTTCCACAGTGTTTACAGCTAACGTCTTATGTTCCTTAGTGTAACAAGGTGAGAAGCACTGCTTGTTTAATGGATACATTGGTCAACAAATGGTACTGAATAGAAGGTTGTGAGAAAAATTAATTCTGCCAATTTATGCTTTACTGTAACATAGCTTGGAGTCAATATAAAAAATATCCTAAAGTTTTTATTTATTACAGCAATATTAGAGACATTTTCAGACAATAACCAATGAATAAATTGGCAAACATCTGTATTATTGTTTAATTGTGAAAGAGAGGAAAAGTGACGTTAAAATTACAACATTTTGAGATTTTTGCATTTTTATTTTTATTAATCACAGTAATGTTTACAGGCAAAGACACTACGCAGAATACTGCTGGTATTCTGGCATTTTTATTTTAATGTTCACAATGTCTGACAGATTGAGATTTCACACAATTCACTTAGTACTTTGGTTAGAAGTAAGAACAGATTAGGAAGATTCTTACCGTCCAGGCGACTGTTTTCTTCTTCCTGTTTCTGCTGCTCTTGGCTGAGCTGCACCTTGTGGGCTGACCTGATGTACAGGTAGGCAAGGTCACCGTCCTTCCGCACACCGTGACTGTAGAGTGTCTCGTGGTCTCGAGCCAGGCGCTTCCCAATCACCCAAGTTTGCAGCAAGGGGTGGAACCCAAAGTCCTTGTTCACCTGTGCAAAGAAACACACAGAGATGCCTTTTGGTATATTCCTGTAGGGAGACCCAAACAAATAAAACTCAGTGGCTTTGTAAAATCTGCATGGTCAGAGGGTAAAGATCAAGCAAACAATACAAGTCGACCGTCTCAAAGGTGGACATATATTTATTCAAAGAAGGGGAAAACCACACCTATCTGCAGTAAATAAATAATTTCCCAGAGTAATTTGTGGAAGACTGGACAAATTCTCCTTCAAACCTGCAGAACACTAGTACTTAAAAACTGATCAAAAATAAATATGGGAAGGCAGTAAAGATGTGAAGTGTCTACCTTCTCTTTCAGCTCTGAGAGAGTCATATCAGCTGTCACCTTTAGGGTAACGGGAATGGAGGAGTCCTGCATGGCATCTTCTACTCCCACCTTTAACCTGCACCACAACCACAGTGAGTGACACCATGTCCTGGTTGCTGGATTGCAGTCTAATGATGAGTTCAACATACGACACATCCACACACCGTATTTGGTTTTGAGGGAAGGCTTCGGGATGGATTCGTACGCACACTGGCACTCCTATTGCAGCCAGTTGCTGTGCCAGCCTCTGGGATTCCTCTTGGTTCCCGTAGCTGAGGGCTTCACTCAAGGACTGTGCCAATTCCTCTGCTGCCAGTGCAGGAAATAGGAAACAAAGAGAGATCCTTCATCATTTGCATTTATGAGTATTTACACCTGGAGACAACAACACTCATTAGTGCCAGTGAGGGGGCTTTGCAGCAATTATAACCCTTGATTTAGATACAGTCTTATTTTGTTAACAGTTTTTGGGGGGGTAAGTCAGTATTGCACAATTCAGATAATCTACAACTTGTAGTATATACAGCAGTATGTACACTAATGTGTGTGTATAAAGAATGTTGTCTACTGAACATGAAAAGTCTGGCTGAAGTGCTCACTAAAAAAATGCGTCACTTCTTGCTGTGTTTTTGAAGGGTTATTGCTTTAAATAGGTACACACAGATCTCGCTTGTATTCAGTGCTCAGGCAAAATAGCTTTTGTTTGCCTGACATATTGCAAAATGATAAGAAACAAGAGATTTACAACTGCACTTAACACAAAGGCCAATCGACAGTACACCTGAATGAGACCCGAGAAGCATCATGTGGAGTCTCGTGGCCGGAAGACATTAGCCTATGCAGCCTCACGGGATAGAATTACATAGGCCTTGACACATACCACGCATGGTGAGAAGTGAGATTAGTAGCTTTTTTGGAGAAATAACATGGTGGGAAATCTGTTCTGCTGCAGCATGTAGTGACATGAGTTTAGCGACAGGAGCGGGGGGCGAGAACTGGGTAAGACTGTACTAACCCTGTATTCCTCCAGTAAACATACCCTGCCGTACAAACAGGTAAAATTCTGTATTGTTACCTGGATAAACCAGTCATGTTGTATGTTGCAACTAGTTGTGTTGTGGGCTAACTAGTCCGTCATCACTCACAATACAGCATACATTTACATGAGTGAGTGATGACAGACTAGTTTTAATTTGTATCTTTAATACAATTGGGTAATTTAGACTACATATTTAGGTTATCTTGACTGAAGGCAGCTCTCACCACTATTCCACCTACTACACAGTGTAAGCAAATGGTTTTTTTTTTACCTTCTTTTAAAAAGTCTTTTTGTGACTCCTCAGATTCTGCCATTGTGTCGTAGCTGTGGTGATGCTATTAAAAAAAGAAAAATTAGTTATTTAAGGATAATTAAATTATTCTTTGGACATATAAGCACTTCCCGACAGACCCATATTCGTTATTACGTTTTGACAAATAACAGAAACGAAACATTACAAATACTGACGCTGTGCACCAAATAAATCACGCAC
Organism: Arapaima gigas; assembly: GCA_900497675.1. Taxonomy (NCBI): domain Eukaryota; kingdom Metazoa; phylum Chordata; class Actinopteri; order Osteoglossiformes; family Osteoglossidae; genus Arapaima; species Arapaima gigas. The sequence continues at coordinate 441,651 of UFQX01000167.1, read as the reverse complement.
AATAATCTGTTCCATTAACAAAATTGCTGTGAAATTAAACATTTTAACACAACATTCAAAGAAAGTTTTTAAACAAGTAAAACAACAAGAAAACGCTATGCAGCAGGGGATGACGGGAAGGCTCCCTCATCCCAGCGCTGCAATAGGATTTGTATATTTCTCCCGTAACTCACAGAATCTCTTTAGCAAAATAACACCTTTAAAGCAGGATTCAAGGTGGGAAACTCAACTACAATCTTAAAATGTGCCAGGAAAACGTCAGCGTGTCGAGCTTTTATCGCAGTCTGAAGTGAGAAGAAATGAAACTTACCAACGCCAAAGTAGAAGTTTGTGGGGACAACGGCTTTAACCGAATAACGAACAAACGTCCTATAATAGAATACAAATTATAATATCGTGTAAAATATAACATGACATAAATGACCATAAAAACGTAAACAGTACAAAATGTTCCAGTCCCGCATGTTTACGCAGTAATTTCCAGCAAATCTATGTGTTGTGCGTAAGTCAAAGGCGTCAAAACTAATGTCACCTGTTCAACCGTTACTAAAGTGATGTCCAGTGGATTTGGGCAGATTCGGTTCCAAACGTGGCCCACATGTCCTCGTTTACAGTCCAGGACAGACGGGCAACGCCGGGCGGTTTGTAATAATGAAAAGTGAAAGAACTCTAAGGTCCAGGAAGTGGAACCTTAAAGGGACCTGGTGCGGTTCGTACACGCGCAGGAGCAACGAGACACCTTCACACTGAGATCTCCTCATGCAGCCACACATGTGGTTAAAGCCCTGTGCAGAATTCCTCTGGGTCAGGAGGATAGATGGTCAGATGGAGTTTCGGAGCAGAAGTTGCAGGAGGGGCTGAATTTTGGAGTTGGGTCGCTGACTCTACAGTGGGGTGCTGCTATACTACCCTTTATTAGGGCAGATAATTTGATTTATATTACGCAGGAGAAAAATCATGGTTTCTAATCTGAAAAGTATACACGACTACAGGAAACTTGCATGAAAGCAACGTTTCTAGGATGAATTTCATGTGGAATTTTTTAATGAAAACAAATGACATTTGGGCTTAAAAACTAAACTAACAAAACTACTTATGCAGAAGTTTGGCCGGTATTAAACTGTAATAAAATAAAAGCGATGCAAAAATAAGATATTAATAAATTATTTGACTGCTTGCGCACAGTATGTCTGCAATACTGTATTCTGAAGTTCAAAATACATTAAAAATTAAGAAAACATCGGAGTTTAGCGCCACCTTTCGGTCCAACGGGCGAAATATAGTTTAATAAAAAATACAGACGTCAAAAGGCAGAAGAGGTCGATAACGGGACATATCGAAATAAGCGCAACAAAACAACATAAAACAAAGCAAACAAGCGACGAAAGGCTTTAACAGCCTTCGGTGTCACTTCAGACCGGGACTAAAAGCTGGGATGACGAATTTCATATTTCATTCCAGTTTGTTTAATGGGCGCTACTGGAAATTTCACAGTAAAAAGGAGGACATTTTTATTAGACACAGAAGTGCCTTAAGCCTTCGACAAAGATCGATAGCGCGACCGTAATTTTAATTTTTTAATTATTGTTTGTTGTTGCTGTTGTTGTTTCTGGCGAGTTTTGTTTCACTGGCGGCGATTCTGCGATGCTGCGGTATTCTTGAATAGTAGCAAGAGCTGCTTACGTCCGAGTCGGCGAGCTTACAAATCGAGCGGCTGGCTGCGCCGAGCGCACTAGGCCGCAGAAGCGCAGCGACAGCCGTTTTTCTTGGTTTCAACGCAACATACATAGATTGGCTAAAAAAACAGCCCATTTTAAGCAATAAGCACATTAAATGAATAAATGTGTGCGGAAGGCAGAAACTGTGAATTTTAGTCAAGCGACTTTGCCCGATGACAGTTGGCACAACTGTCCCACCACCTTCTGAGTTAACTGAGTTTATTACATAAAAAATATAGATATCAAAATGAAACTACTGGAAAACTCGAGCTTTGAGGCCATAAACAGTCAGCTGACGATAGAAACAGGAGATTGTCAGATTATTGGGCGGTAAGTTTTAATTTTTTACAAACACCCAGCTGATGTTGGCATTATTATTATTTTAAGAAGTCACTTTAGTCTTTCAGGGTTAAGTTTTGCACATTGTAGCTGTTAATTTCATATCTTTGGATGCCTCTTTTACATCACTAGCGCTTCAGCTACCACTCAGCTTGACAGCCCTCAATGTGTATGTTTTTGTCTTTAGGATTGAGAGCTACTCATGCAAAATGGCTGGGGAGGACAAGCAGATGTTCAAGCAGTTCTGCCAAGAAGGTCTTCCACATGTTATGGAGGCCCTATCACCCCCCCAGAGCACTGGGGTCAGCCCCAGCAGGTGAGCACATTTCCAGGTACACCACTCTCTCCACACACTGTTATTCTTTTGTCAGTTTGGTTAGTAGATATACTTTCCAAAGCAGTTTAAAGTAAATGTTTTACTTGCGGGCTCAGGTCTTTAACTGCTTAGTTTTCTGTTGCTTAAATGCTCTTCTTGGCACCAATTCCTTCCTGTTGAGTTTAAGCTCCCCTGTTTCTCAGCACACTCCTTTTGTCTGTTAACACCTGAAGACAAGCATTGGGAGGGCTGTTCCAGTTGCCATGGAAACAGCTTTGCAGTAGACAGTCAGGCAGATTGTTAAGTAGACAGACAGATAGATACACTTTTAGACAGGCAGCTAGAGAGATAGATAGATACACAAACAGATTGTTTAATCGCTGGTTAGACAGATTGACAGTCAGTCAGACCAATAAACTGATAGATAGACAGACAGACAGATAGCTAGAGAGAGAGATTGACAAGTTGACAGACAGACAGATAGGGAGACATTGGTAGATGGTAGACTGACAGATGGAAAGACAGGTAGGTAGACAGGTGTGTCCTCTTCTGTTGACATTTAAAAAGCAACATGAAGATTTAAACTCAGCAAGTATGTGAAGCTGTGCAGATTGGTGAGCATAGTGCTGTACAGCTGCAGATGGTGATGTTTGCCTCAGCAGGCTAAGCCGCAGTCAGAGTGGTGATGAAGGCGAGGGTCCCCTCTCAGACAAGTGCAGCCGCAAGACGCTCTTCTACCTGATCGCCACACTCAATGCCTCCTTCCGCCCTGACTATGACTTCAGCCGCACCAAGAGCCACGACTTCAGCAGGGAGCCCAGTCTCACCTGGGTGAGTCAGCATGTGAACTGCTGGGGCAGGAGGGAATTGGCTCAGGACCTGGTTAATGGTCACTGTAGTTGATCTTATTTTTTTTTTTGACCCATTATGAAAATGCCCAAAATAAAAAGTCTGTCAGTTCTCTGTTTTGCCCCCTGTTGGGAAGAATGAGCTCCCTGTGTCCCTCACAGCTGTTGAATCCCTCCCAGCATTCAAGAAGGATCCCAAACCCATTTCTGTCTGAGCTATTTTTCTCCAGATCTCCAGACAGCTGCATGAATATGTCCAACCAACACTGTCTGCTATGATTATTTATGTATTTGCTGTTTGAATGTCACTTTTATATGCAGCTACTTGAATAATGTGAACCAGCAACATGGTAGTGTCAAAGAAGCTGTGCTTTGATAATCCTGTGTCTGTGTCCTCTCTTCGTGTGTTGTTGATGCACTTTAGTTTACTCTCAATTTGGACATAAGAGGCTTAAAAAAGTTAAAAATGGTTGCAGTTGATATGTCATTGATGTCCGTTTGTGACCGCAGGTGTTGAGCGCCGTGAACAGCAGTCTGTCGTCAGCCGCGGGTGGCCAGTTCAGTCGCCTCCAGCCCCAGCTGTGGCAGGCTATTGACGAGGAGATCTGCTTGGCTGAATGCGATATCTATAGGTACGTGGCAGCCGCGGCATCTCAAAAATAAAACAGCTGGGCTCCTGCTGAGGTTCAGGCCTGAAATTGTTCGGTTTAAAGTGAGCTTTTTTCCGGTTTTGCGCTCAGCTACAAGCCAGACCTTGACTCAGACCCATATGGAGAGGAAGGAAACCTTTGGTCCTTCAACTATTTCTTCTATAACAAAAAGCTGAAGCGCATAGTCTTCTTCACATGCCGATCTGTCAGGTAAGTGTCACAGCAGTGAGGTTAAATTGACTCCACTTCGTGTGCTTATTACATGGAAAGCTCAATGAGGTGGCTAACCAGCATGTCTGCACCTCAGCTTGTTCATGACACCTCAGGATTCAGGCATCGGGAACGAATTTGATCTGGAGTTGGAAGAGGGAAGCTATGAAGAAGAAGAAGAGGATGAGAATGGGGACGAAGAGAGGCGAGTTCGACACGGGTCGGGGGATGTGACATAGCAATCAGAAGTTTGAGGACACCTGTGGAGGCTGGTTTGCCAGTGACATTGTGCTTGCCAAGCTGTTATTCAGAAGGAGGATGGCTGTTGTACAAAATTGAAGATGTAGTGACATTTGCAAGTATTTACAGAAACATTTGCAACCTAAAATGTATTCAACTGTGGAAAAAACTAGTTTCCAGAAAGTGTGCTCAAACTTTTGACTGGTACCATTAGTTTTGTCGGTGTTTGTTGTATTTTGTTGAAATGCTATTTTGGGTTTCTTTTATGTCAGTTTCTGAATTGTTTGTGCAGCATTTTTGCAGATTCTAAGATTTGATCAAAGCCTAAATCCTAGATTGTTGGATCCTAGAAAGATCCTAGATTTTTCTAACAGGCACTTTTATGTTTTTTTAATGCAGTAAAAGAATAAAATTGAATGAAAAGTTAACATTACCTACAGAAACATGAAAGCACAGAGTAGATTAAATCTAATAATCTAAAAGCACAGAACTGTTTCCTTTGACTCAAATGTAAGATCTATGTCTCAATTAGGTCAGCAGGTGACATAGCAGTTAGAGCTGCTGTTTTGTATTCAAAGGCCCTGGGTGCTTGCCCTTTACAGTAGACATTGGTCTGCTGTATTTGTGAGTAAATCAATCTAAGCACTGTACAAACCTCACACTGAGAGGTGTTTTGGAGAAAAGTATCAGACAAGTGAATGAACAACTGTAGCAATTATGTGAGGTTATTTGATCAGATCCCTACAGTTTGCGTTAGAGGCTCTATGATAAGGGCTGCTGAGGACTCACAAGAGGCCTTGTATTTAACATTTAATGCCCACTTGCTTTTCTCCTTTGCCAGAGGTGGTGCTCTGTGTACACAGTGAACCTGACTGGAGGGGATGACTGGAGAGGTCGGGGATGCTGGAAGCAGAAGAGCATTGAGCGTGCAGCTAGCGTGCTGTTGATTGATGTCAGCATTTCTCCCCTGTATGTTTAGTTTCTGTGCATTTTCCTGCACTTTCTAAGGGGCTGTGCTGTCTGCAGCTCTGGGCTGGGAAAATACGTTTGGCATGATGCTCTGAAGCTGCAGTGTCACCGCTGGGTGTCCCTGTGCTGTTTTGCTTTGTCTCTTATTCCCATCTTGGCTAACAAGCATGTTATTAATTTTTTTTAATCAATAGTTTTAAGTTAAAGTTGTTTTGCTTTAAAATGTGTGTGATTTGTCAGGTTACACTTGACTGCTGTGTGTGTGTGTGTGTGTGTGTGTGTGTGTGGCACACGCATCCTTGTGTGTCTGTAGCATGTACAGTATATACACACTGCAGATGAAGGTCCCTAGATTTTATGATAGTTCCTTCTTTAATATATGTATATGAGGCATATATTCCAGACAGGAGAACAGCAGCAGGATTTGCTGTCTTGTTTTACATTTAAGTTGCTTTTCTTCCATGTTTTTGTTCTTTCTTTTCACTGCAACTATTAATTTCTGCATCACACCTTTATCATTCCTGTTGCCCTACCTGGACGCTAGGTGTCACTAGATGCATAGTATATATTTTTAGACACACACTGGTCTCTGCATAGTTTTATGCTGTTTACAGTGAATGACCTGATATAAACGTTGCTATGGATTATTGAACTTTCCTTTTTATGCGTTTTACATTTTTAAAATGGTATTTGAGTTGTAAGGCAAAACATGAATGGGGCAGAGGAGGGGAGCTGTGGGAATGGCATGGGGGCTTAAAAGGAATTGTGACTGTAGGCATTCTGAGAGTCTCCGCCCTGTCACCTTGTGGTGATACACTCCCATGGCTGTCATTTATTTTTATGTATCATTCCTGCACTGTTAGAGGTATTAGTAAAACACTAGCCCTAACCCTCACCAACATCCACATCTGTCTGTCCATTCCTGCTGTCCACTCCTTCAGTCCAGTGTTTTGTCCCCAGTGTTGACCAGAGCCGCATTCCATTGGAGTTTGACTTTGCCCTGCATCAACATGTCCTCGCTGGGACCGGCGTTGCACACAAATATATTACACATCTGTGTACCAGCCTTCTGATGGGCCCCTAAATGGACTCCATTTGGTTGACCTCCAGGACAGTGTAAATCACACATTTATATGACACTTTTTGGTGCCACTCAGTTTGGGAGCACTTGCTGGAAAAGGGTCTATTTTTAGGGTCACCCCACCGATTTTTACAATTTAAAATGCAGATAACATTGAAGAAGCAAAGTTCAGGCAGGTTTACTGATACTTTTGGCAAAACCCCATCTCTTGGAGTATCACTGTCCTTAAGCTATCCAAATGAATTCTTCTGAACTTAATCTGAGTTGATGGAGCTCCTGAGGATGTGTTTTTTTTCTGCTTACAGATGTGAACTTGTCATTTGACTGTTGCTTTTAGTTTAACTTGTAAGAAATATTGCAAAGCCTTTCAAGTGTCACATTTTATTTGAGCCATCTTGCACTGAAGACTGTTTTATCCTATGCTACCCCCCTGTGCAGTGCTGACTTTTTGAAATAAAGGTATAAATGATGGAATCTGAGTTGTCCTTGTTTGAATAATAACATTCCTCAGCAATGGAGATGGATAATAGGTTAGTGTAATGTAATGTCTTTCAGGCGAAGTTGTGTTTTAATTGAGCAGTTTGTTGTTAGTATGTTTTGTGTGTGTCCCTCTCTCATGCAAAGTGGCACAAGGTAGGTGTCAAAACAAAGCAATAGGGTGCGGTTGCTAGCACATTTATGCTGTTACCATGATAAAATACCAGCACAGGATGTTTAGAGCTAAAGCGCTTCCTGTGCTGTGGTGAGTTTGGACTGTTTGATCATCAAGGATGTCCTTTGCGTCCCTCTGACTCAGCTGTGGTGGGAGGAGGAGGGTTTCTACACCTGGTACCTTTGGCTGTTTATGGATATGTAACACTGTTTGTTACCTCTACAGTGTGGCTGCTGCTGCTGCTGCTGTCCATAATGCACTGTCCTCTCTTTGCAAAGAACGGTGTCGCAATGACAGTCTCATTTTCAGCGTCCTGCAGAAGCATATTTTTGACCCCTGCTGCATCTAATTTGGTCACATAAGAATCCAATATTAACACAATACCTTAATTTGACTGGCTTTACCCTGTTACAGTTTTTAAATTTCCTCAAAAAGTGTCTGTTTTACGGTAGAATTTATTCACTGACCAGTCCTAAATAAAATATGCAAAATAACTTTTATACTAGTTATTTAATCCCAGCCATTTGTATTATTTCTTTGTGATAATGAATATGTAATCAGTGTATGGGGTGTGCATTTTGGTGTGAAGAGGTCAGAGGCCTAATGGTGGTGCAGTGGTCAAGGTAACCAGGCTTTCCTGAGCAGGTCACTGTGACTCATGGTGATGAAAGAATTATGCAACACAGTGTTACAGTGAAGGCACCATGACTGTATTCCACCTTTGTTCTCTGGCACAACAAGCAGTCTTTATGAAAGCAGGAACTTTCCAGCAGCACAGTGTGTAACCAGTAAAAATACTGCAGCATAAGCACCTGGGGAGTGTTGGCCAGAAAACATAAATTCATCTTGGGGAAAGTAACAGCCAGCAGCTGCTGGTTTAATCTTAAAAAATACAAATATGGTTTCTTTACTCTGTGGCAGAAAATTACTAAACAGTAGAATGTTTAGTGAACAAAGCTCAGGCATTTTACAAAGGATAATATTAAACAGTGAAAAGGTAATAGAATAAATAATAGGAGACAGCAGGGGGCAGAGTGATTAGACCTTCTGCCTTGGCGTCAAAGGTCAAAGCCTCCAATCCTGCTTCTGCTGTAGTACCCTTGAGCAAGATACTAACTTACCTGCCCTGGTGTAAACTACCCAGCTGTATAAATGGGGTGAGTAGTGTGAGTTACTAAATAAATATATAACAATATCTAATGACAGTATGTGCTGCTCAGAAGTTGTTTGTTGCTGAGTTTTCCCATCCATAGTGTTCAATATTTTACCCCACCTGAAGTGTGCAATATACTTCAATGCAAAAAAAAAAAAAAAAGAAAATGAGATTTCGAAAGAAGCGCATGTGATGTTTTCCCATGAAAGGCGTGTGGTTCTTGTAAAACTCGGGGGCCGTCTGACCTGCCGCTCATTCTCAGTCTGGTGTTGTGTAAGCGTGCGACACACTGTTTGCTCACTGCCTGCTGAAGTGCTTCCTGACCCCCCCACATGCTCGAAAACGACAGTGTCAACACCAATTGCGGCTAAATGCTAAATCACAGGATACAGCCTTGTAGATGTTTTCGAAATGGTTGAAACCTTGCCACATAACACACCCCACCATCACGACCACTTGATTATTGCTAACAGAGGAAATGACTTCTATTATCAGCTGAAATCGTGCAACTTGAGACGAGGGGCGACGGAGCCAGTGACAGTGTTACTGCAGGTGGGTGGGGGAACTCTTGCTGATGGCAAAACTCGAATCTCAGTCTTCATTGCAGCATCTAAAATGTTCAGAAAAATAATGGGCCTGGGATTGTTCATAGGGAGCAACAGCTTTACCAGCATTTAATTTTGAATAAACTGTACTTATTGTTGCATGCATGCATTCATCAGATATTTTTTCCAAACTGACCTAAAGTTCAGAGTGAACAGGAAAGTATCAGCAAGAGCTTTTATACACAGACACAAGATGATCAAAGTGCAGCTTGTCTGCCTGATACTGCTGTGTTGCTGGTTTGCATCCCTCAAATAGCTGGTTATAGAAGTGACATTCAAACAGCAAATACATAGATAATCATAGCAGATGGTGTTGGACATTTTTATATAGCTGTTAGGAGATCAGAGGAGAAATGGCTCTGGATTTGAGAGGGTTTCAGCAGCTTTGAAAGACACAAGGAGCTCATTCTACCACCTCAGGGGCAAAATACAGAACCCATGCAGCCAAAGCATGGATAAATAAAGTTATCAGCCTAATAAGTTTGAGACCCTTTAGCTAATAGTGTATAAGCCAGTGGGGAGTAACACCCATGGCAGGGCCAGGGCTTGAACTGATGCACAAGTGACCATTGCCTGCCCCTGCTTTACCTAAATGGGCCTAATGAGGATCAGCTGTTATTACTTAAAGCCATTAAGCCCAACTGCTCTGAGGATTTGGGATGACTGCACAGGAGCAGGTGGGCTTCCAGCAGGGGCTTGTGGGGATGTAACCATGTGACACTGGCTGGGTTCCTGTCATGGCTGGCTTTAAATGGCTACATTTCTACTTGAGTTGTTTTTCAAAAACTCCTTTTGAGTGAATGCTTGACCTGCAACTTTGTATCCCACCTGTGTTGCTGCCTCTGTCCTCCAACTGGCCACAAATGTTAACTTTTATTGTCTCTCAGGAGGGAGTGGATTTTTTTCTGTTTTTTTCTATGTTGTGTTAATAAAGAAACAAATTGAAATTCCTGTCTGCTCTACAATCTTTATGAGAGGAGGAAGATATTCTCACTTTCTGTCAGAAACAGTCATTTGTTTCAAATCCCCTAGAAAATGGTGAGTCTGGAATCACTCAGCTTGTCATGTGTGTTCAGGAGTGTGGACTTGCCTCTGGCTGTCAAGAATTTCAATAGATGCAATTATATAAAGTGTCATTTCAGAGGGTTATTTTGTGGCCCTTTCCTGGAATTTTTACAGTTATTAGATGCACTTAAGATGTCATGTTTTCATTATTTGTATTACTGACCTCTGTTATACTTTAGTCAGAAAATGACAGTACAGTGCCAGTTCCTGCCACACTGAGTATTTTCAGTTTTTTTTGGGGGGGTGTAGATGGGAGAATTTTATCATTTGAATTTCCCTTTTAACCCATTACTTAATGACATGTGCAATGAACTGAAGTTTGTGCTCCTAACTATACTTTCCAAACGTCTCTCACAAGAGATCTGAGGCTTGTAAAGTTTTTAAAATTTTGGAGGCTGAAGCGGTTCACTGAACTGTTTTAAAATGGTTCCACAGCTGCATCTTTTATTGTAGCCATGTATAGGTTAGTTACTTATGATGATTATATGGTATTGCGTTTTCCACTGAAGGCAGTCAGTTGCTAAAAATATATTTATCATAGCTTTTGAGATTTTATATATAGTGTATGTGTATATATGCACACTTTCTGAAAACCAGGTTTGTGGGGAGAAATGTGGTGCTTTATGCCTTGAATTAGTCCTTTCTGATAAGAATGTCTTTCCATGGAGGAAGACTAAAGTGAATCAACTTTTATGTATATATTTGGAAAAAACTACACAATACTGCAGAACAGAATCAGTTTATGAAATAGAGCAAAAATTAATTGCACAATGTTGATGGTTTTTAATAATCTGGGAATGAAATAAAAATGAGCTCATTTTGTCTTCTTTCTTATTTATTTAGTATTAGTAACAACAAAAATACACATTTTCCAACATCCTGTCTCTCAAATCAATGTAAAACCCATGTAGTGTGCATTCCCTCTGCATGATGACGCAAGTCTATTTACAGGTTCACAAAACAGGCTGTGGCTTTGAGTGAGAACAGTAAGCAGGCGGTGGGGGGCAGCATGGGGGGGAGAGGTCACAGGACGTTAAGCACGTTTCACTTCTGACTCCATAATGCCTCAAGCTTTTTTCAGCTCCACACACATAACACCACCACACAACGGGAGTCCTTATAGGTACAAGTTCACCAGAAAGTTCTTCTCCAAACCCTGTACCACAGCAGTGACCAGTGGTCAGGGTCAAGCAGGAGTCGTTGGGCCCGAGCCGTTGCTCAACCATTCCGGGAACGGGGGAGGGTGTAACATGCACACGAGGACACGGCACACATTCTTCATAAACAAGGAGCCCTGCATCTGAGGAGGAGGTTTTGTGTTTCTGCTTTTCCAGAGTTATGGGCAGGATGTGATGGCGCGAACCAAGTGCATTTTGCCTAGATGCCCAGCAAAGCTACACATTGCTCTTTGGTTGAAGTAAGCACCCCATATTTGGTTCTGCTGATGTCCGGTGAGGATAAATAAGGAACACAAAAAAATACCGTAGACAGGAAGGCACTTAGAGGGGTCCGATTTAGGATTTCACTGCAGAACTATTCAAATGACAGTACAAAAAAGGCACAAATCTTCTTGTGCATCAAGTATTCCAGGATTAGGTGAAGTTCGAGGTATCTCATGCTGGCCACTTCAGACCTGTACAACTCCTCTGTGGGTTGTTTGCAACGGAATATGAAACAAAAAAGGAAAATACTGGTAACAAAGCAGATGAGTGGGACGAGAGACGCAGGGGTGGTGCGCTGCTTTTCAAAGGTTTTCACTGAAATGAATAATGCAAATCAACCCTCTGCTGAGCCCATCTCATTTCCTTCTTCAGATCATTGCAACTTAAAATAAAAAAGGGGGATTAAGATGCAGTAAATTGGAGGTGAAGGTCAAAGTGAAAATGCTCCCCCTTGTGTTCATAATGCTTCTTACTTCACTGGCTGGTGGAGTTGAGTACAAGTGTGAAGTCGTCCCGTCTGGTATCCAATTCCTTTCCTGAACACTGCAGATACCAGGTGTCACATCCTTCCTACTGCTCCCAAAACTTGCGGTGTGCTGCCAGCCCAACTCTGGGCTCTGCTCATGGCAGACAGGAGTGGGTCAGAAGGTGACAGATGTGACACTCCAGCACTTGCTCGAGTGAAGCCCCCCCTTTATACCTGCACCCAAGTTACAAAAGGTCCTCACTGTCGTTTCCGCTAAAGTCCGGGACAACCTGGTCCATGTCGCTCCTGGGCGTCAGATGTCCATCACCAGGTGTTGCACCTCCGGAGCTGAGCCAGGGGTGAAGCAAGATCTCAGCCACCTCGAGCCGCTCAGACGGCACTCTGCGCAGCATACAGCGCACCAGGCACTTGGCCCGTGGGGATAATGAGTCCGGCACTGTGAACACGCCCCGGCGGATCTTCCCAAAGAGTGCAGCAGGCTCAGCATCCTGGAATGGGTAGCGTCCCACCAGCATGGTGTACAGCACCACACCGAGGCTCCACACGTCGGCTGCCTTGCCTGAGTACGAGTGTCGTGAGTTGAGGATCTCGGGTCCCACATAGGCCGGGCAGCCGTGCTTGTCAGTCAGAGAGTCATCCTCCCCTTTGAGGATACAGGAGTCCTCCAGGTCCTGTAGTACCAGCTTGGTCCTAGGAAGATGATCAGAAGAAGGGAGTGAGCTGGTTGCACCTCAGGGCATCGCAGTAAACTCAAAGCCCCAACACCCCACTTCATTTACGGAAGCACAACCTCATCCTCCTGGGTGCAGTGTACACTTTTCAACAACCATCACCATCCATCCACCCAACTATCATCAGTTACATTGTGTCCACAGACCATTCAAGAAGCACAAGGTGTGAAGTAGACCTTGAGTGGGACACCCAGGCTCACAGAGCAATTATCCACAGACACACTAATAATTTATAGTCAGCAATCCACCACCAAAACATGTTGCCTTTGTCCTGTGGGAGGATACTAGAGTCCCAGGAGGAAATCAACATGAACATAGGGAGAAGATGCAAACTCCACACATCCATGTTCAAAATTTCTTTTCAGTCTTCATCTAGAAATACAGTCACTGGAATATGTGACCACAACACTGGGTGCCTACAGACCATTGAAGTTTCTATATGCACAGTGAGATGACTTGAAAAAGAACGATGACTGCGCACACTGAAAATTCCTTCTGGACAGTGGCTTTACAGATATACAGTGTGAATTGTGAATCATGCATACTTGTTCACTCATGTAGTGAGCTTGACCACTACAGTTTGGTTATGAAACTACAGGTAAGATGTGAGCAACTATACATCAATGTCAAATATTACACTGAGACAGAGTTAAGCCGATATAATTTTGGCTCCTCTCCACCCCAGCTGAGATACTGCAAATGAGGAGAGGATTTCAATCGTTTTGGTTTGTGCCATGGCTGCAGCTCAGCAGGGGGATGCCTTGAAACGCGACACTCTCTGAGTGATGACTCAACCCTGAATGGAAATACACCTTCACCCACACTGGGGCCTTTTGTTTTTGTTCAAATTATGAGCTTATTTTTTAATCTCTCTCTCAGTGGTTTGACATTTCTGTTACATTATCAATGGAATATCTACAGCTACAAACAAAGAAAAGATTGAACAAAATGCTTTGTGTCCAGAGGCTGTGGTCTAAAGGTCCACCATCCTACATAAGAACCTGGAATCCAGTTGTTTTTTATGTCTGTTAACCTCAGCTTTGTGCAGCTGGATTCGTGAGATCAAAATATTCAAAATGGACTCTTCCTTTCATTGACATTTTAACTGTCAAAAGAGATTAAAGGGAATGTACAGCTACCCAGCATTAGCTACCTGACTGAAACCCAGGTAACTGAATTTCAACCTGCATTATAAAACATGCATTTGTTTTTAATGAAGCCAGTTTTCAGCCTCAGTTTGAACAACATGAAAGGAACATTAAATCTAACTTTTTGCATCAGATCTGCTTCAGCTAATAATCAGTCGGTTTCATTTTCTGTAAACGGAATATATGTTTAAATTATTAAAATTCTTATTCTTAGTGACAGGGTCACCCTTTCCCACAAACTCTCTTTATCTTTTATAAACTGCATTGCGTCACTGCAGATTCACACTTTCAAACAAACCAGCAGGCCTATAATATCATCATCATTACCATGACGAATTCTACCAGAGAAAGGAAATTGTATTAGTAATATACATATACACATTTTACAAAATGATACATGGCACACCCACATGCTAATTCTAAATAAAACAAATAAATAAAGCAATGGGAACTCTGGGTGCTTCCTACATTATGAAGACACAGATTTCAAGATATCTGACAATTTCACAGAACACCCAACCATCTGTACGATGACCCTTACACATCAAGCTCCTCTAGACTCACTTAGACTTACCCTGTGACCCACTTGAACTGACGGAGGGATGGACGGATGGATTGATGAATATGTGGATGATACTGTCATAACGCCTTAGGTTTCATTTAAAAGCAATGACAAATCCTAGAGGGTCCAGTTTCAGTACCCCACCACCCTCCCCCAACATGTGCAGGGAGAAACATCTGCTGAGTGTTCAGCGAGAGACGAATAAAGGGAACCAACCTCTGCTGGTCAGTGAAGACAAACTTTCGCAGCTTGAGGTCACGTAGGACAACCCCACGGTCATGGCAGTGTGCCACGGCCCGTGCCATCTGGCTGAAGAGGTGCGCAGCCTCATCCTCTGCCAGGCGCTTGCACGTGCGCACATATGAGTGCATATCGCCGTAGTTGCGCTCAAAGAAGACGTAGGCGCTGCGCTCTCCTGTCACCACCTCAACAATGTGGCTCACGTTATCGTGTGGCTGCAGGTGGGCGTACGGGGCAATCAGCTGTTGGTACTTGTTCATGGGGAACACCTGTGCATCCCAGGGAATAACAGAAATGAGAGTGGAGTTAGGGCTTTGTTTACCATATTAACAGAGTTGTACACTTGGACATGAACCATGGTGCCATCCCTAGACTATCACAGCAAGAGGCCACCTCACATTTGAACTAGCAGCCTTGTATAAGTACCATCTACTGTATTATTTCTTTTAAAGGCCAAGGGTCTGAAATATATGTATGAACCTACTTGGCTCAGCATCTCTTTATCTATCTTCTTAACTGTTACTCAAACTACTGCTCTACTTGAAATTTTCATAATCCTTCACTCACATTATTAAGAAATAAAAACCCTATCATCTTATTATTGTCTTATTCCGTGTGGTGAGTAGTGACATTTCCCAAATCTACTGTACTTTATACTGAATGGTTCTTTACATTAGTTACCAGCATTGTGGTACATTTTAAAAAGTGGTGTTCTATACTTGGAACTAATAAATCTGGATTATGGGAAACCCAACTAATGAGAAGCGTGAACAAGATGGAAAGCTTTTGACACAATGCTGTTAAGATTTCTCCACTGCAGAGACCACTGAAGTGCGGCAGCTCTTTATGAATCAAACCTTTGCATGTTTTGGTTAAAGAAAAACTAGGACCCCTGCCCCCCTGTGAGAGTAAACATCCCACAGAACATGCATGTGCACCAGGGTAACCCAGCAACATGTGACTCCAGTTACTGGAAGGCAGAGAACAGCAGGATGGACTTCCTTTTTCTCTCCTTCCTTTTCCAAATGTTCCTATCAGTGATTTCATACTGAGCAAGTGCATGTGCGTGGGGTTTAATCTTACAGAGAGATGGGGATCTAATCTCCAACAGGTGGCACTTTACCTTGCACGTGTACTCCTTCTCTGTGACACTGTGGATGGCACGGTGCGTGTGAGTGCCCTCAGTCATCTCCAGCAGGATGTAGGGTCCGATGCGGGATGCACAGGGTGGCTCGCTCCCCCCAGTGCTCGGGCTCTGGGTCCGTGGACGGAGACACGGGGCGAGGCCTGGTGAGGGTGGCTGGGTCAGCCGGGGGCGCTTGCGCTTTGGAACATTGCCGTCCAGGGGCTCCTCAAAGTCCAGCCGCTTAAGCCGCAGGGGGAGGGTACAGGGCCCACTTTGCACGTTCACACTCATCTGAGACGAGAATCATAACTCCATGTCAACACCTTACACACTTTGCGCACCTTCAGTAGTGTTTATTAATATTATTACTCTTTAGGCAACTTGTAGTGACAGATAACTTACTACTGGTTTGCTCATTTATGCAGCAGGGTTAGGGTAATTTGTACTGTATCAGTTCAGATTAAGCAGCCTGATTAAGTGTACAACAGCAGAAGTGAGAATTGAACCTTCTACCTCCTAACTGGGAGCAATCGGTGCCGTTTCACATGCAGGCCCCTTATGAATTATAAATGTGCCCCCCATTTGGCGGGACCGCTCCCGGCTGCAGTGTGAGAACTTGCAAAAGTTTACATCATTTGAGAGGTATTCTCACTGCAGCGCACTAAGAACACGTGCACCCCTCACTAGGTGACGTCAGCGTTTGGGCCGGGGATGCAAGGGGGGGTAGTCTAGCGGCCGGACCAGTGCGCGTGCGCAGTGTCCTCCTCAGACAATGGGCCCCTGCATGAGGCCCGGGATGTGTGACCTGTGCAGCTACTGCTCATGCATAACTCACTACATCGAGGTGGGGTTGGTGCACCTAAAAATGCCGCTTTAAACGGTGCGCAACGGGAACACAATGTTTCAGGCAGGATAGTAGGAGTTCAGGAAGAGGGGATGAGCATGCCGGGAAATATGGAGAGGAGAGGAGTGAGTCAGGAACTGAAGTGGAGCTGTGAGTAACAAAGGAGGAGCCGCGAGCGGAAGGTGATTCACACGCACTATTGTGTCCAGAACACACACACACACACACACACACACACACACACAAGCAGAAAGAGCACCACAGGTGTGACTACAGAGATGTTCACAGTGACTAGTAGCGCCTCCTCATGGACGTCGCGCTCATAATGCCCCATCCTTTAAACATAAAACAATAACATTAACCTGACGGTTCGGGGCCACAGCCGCACTGCACTCGTGAACGCAAAAGGACAACAGCATCCTGCTTCCCTGTATGCGGGCCTGGGTGCGTGCATGCACACGCACTTACCTCGTCCGTGGAAGACAAAGGCACCCGGAGCCAGAGCGTAGACACCTGGGGGAGCTCGGGGAGGGGAGGGGAGGGGGGTCAGTTCCAGAGGGTCCCTGCGGGCGATCAGCGGCGCACCATCCCCAGAACAAAGCCGGGAGAGGAGCTCAAAATATCCGGCGAATGACGTTTCAATGGGCGCCTCAAATAGAGTGAAACAATGGAGAGGCAGGGGAAATGGGGTTAAAAGGGGGTGAAGTCCGAGTAAAGCGGCTCCGATTTGTGCGCTTTGCTGCCCCTGTCCCGCTGGACGCGCGAACCGCGCCGCCGGGAGGAATGGAGCCGCCGTCAGTAACTGTCGATCCGGAGAAGCTACTTTCTCAGCTACAACTGAAAAAACAGCTGTTTACTGTCCCAGGAGGCGTTTAAAGTAAATGTCCCGTCAGAGAGGAGGCGAGTAGAGTTTGATCCAGTCGCTTCGAGGTGTGACCGTCCAGTGTGGCTCGCACCGACTGCGCCGATCTACTCGAGAGCGCGAGCCTCTAGTAGCCCGTCCTCCC
This sequence comes from Arapaima gigas, assembly GCA_900497675.1. Classification (NCBI taxonomy): domain Eukaryota; kingdom Metazoa; phylum Chordata; class Actinopteri; order Osteoglossiformes; family Osteoglossidae; genus Arapaima; species Arapaima gigas. The sequence goes on along the minus strand of UFQX01000167.1, from coordinate 424,218 downwards.
TCCGCGACGCCACTTTCACAGTCGGTGATGCTGATCCGGCCGCGATTGCAACATCCAAGCTCCGCCCCCAGCCTGTCTGATGACATCGGCGGCGACAAGAATTGGGGGGCGACCCCATAACCTGCTGGGGGCTGCAGTGTATGACTACGGAGGCGTGGCGCCGTTGCCGAAAGCGTCTCGCGTTAATTCAAAAAGTGCCCCCCATGGCCACGGCGGGGTTTATTGTCCCATAATGGCACAAAGAACGAGTCTGGGCGAAAGCGAAAGTGCGCACTGCGCATGTCCGACACTGTCAGAGAACCCGCTTCTCTTTCACAATCACACACACACACACACACTTAATAAAGGCACAGCTCTGTGGCCACATTAAAGCAACGACGTATACAGGCATGTTATTTAAGAACTACTAGCAGGTTATTATCAGTATGAATTAACTGATATTTATTAATTGTTATTTTCAACTGACGAGTCCTACAGTAAGTTTACTGAGATTTACCCGATTACAAAGTAAGGTAATTTCTACTGTATCGATTCGGAGGAAGCGTCGCTATTAAGGGTGTAACAAGAGGAGTTGTGGGATCCAAATCATCAACCTTTACGTTAAACTGGGATGAGGTCACCGGTACACACCGCACAACACGACCTGCAGTGTGTTCACACACAACAGATGTGTTGCCATGGCGAGGTTACACAACCTGGCGCAAGGCAAGGCCGGAATGCGCCTCTGTTGCGTCATATTCCTCTCAGTATCCCGAGTCATTTTATTGATCGCGGTAGGTATAGATACAGGTACCGCATGCTCTCTGGGAAAAGGTGGAATCATAATTAATAATTGAATAAACGAAATGTAAAAGCAGGAACCTTTATTGTTAATTTATTTGTCCAGCAAATAAAAACCAACCATATTTTATTTAGGAGATGCCTGCGTTCCCAGGGTTTAATCAGGAATTCAAACCCAGCTTCTGCTATAAGGCAGCAGCTTTAACAACTGTGCTACCTGCTGCCCGTTGTTACAGCATATTTTGATATTACTGTATGCAAATAAGAGGTTTTTGTGAATGTCTTCGGGGGCTGCGGGCTGTAGGATGTTTTGCAAGTGTGGAAACAGTTTGCGATGCATGAAGTCATCAAGGCTGTGCGGCCTGCTGGACACACACTGCGCAGCGGCCCACGTGTGTGTGTGTGTGTGTGTGTGTGTGTGTGTGTGTGTGTGTGTGTGAGCAGCCTTACACAATTATTACACTTCTGAGCGCAAAAAACGCTGACATTACTTTCCGGACGCTGCTTTCACAGCGTTGCATAAGAAAGGCGTCTGTTTATTTAAATTTAACTTCTGGGGAACAAATAAATAGTTTATAGCAGATGGATTAGGTGCTGATCCACTGTGGAAATATTGTAATTATGGGTTTGACTGAGCTGGGGCTGTAAACTGTTCATTACATGATCCAACTCGTGATCACAGTCAAAGAAACTCATGGTCATAGAGAGATTTTGCAATCGGCAGCTTATATAGTAAAATCAGAAACTTCAAATGACTCATAATTACATTGAAAATGGCATTAGTTCATAATTATTTTACTTTCATTACTTTTTTTTACTGAGCTTTAAATCTGACCAAATTAGTGCCCCCTCTATTGCATTGGATCATTTCCTTTGAGCAGACATTTCCCAAATAAATTCTGTTTTCAAAAAATTTTAAAAATAGAACAAAAATACTACTAACACGATAAGATTATTATGAAACATCTAAATATTAACTGTACATGGGATAAATTCACTTTAACGCCTGTGTAGAACAATGTAGGTTTTTTAGAGCCAGATGTATAACTGTTAAGGACTTGTAAGCTGAAGGTTGCTGGTTCAAGCCCCATTCTGAAAAATGTTACTGGCATCACTAATCATGGTATTTACGTTGATTTCCTGCAATCATACATTCCCAGCTGTATAAATGGGTACAAGTACTGGAGCTCCCTTTGGATAAAAGTACCAGCTAAGCAACAGAATTATTGTAATTCCCACAACTGGCCCCCAGCTTTTTGGGGCCCCAGGTGAGGTGGGCCCTGAAAACACTCCCAGTAGAACAGTCTGGGTCATTACTGTGTTTAAATGCATCCAGCATCCCACCTGAAACGGTTTCCTGCCACATGGCAGTCATCAAAGGCAGAGTGATGATGCAGGGAGACGTTAGCTACGATTACGAGTTAAATGACATTATAAATTCTACACAATATTTAATCGCTCTCTTTAGCTGAATGGAACATTTCTTGGTGTGGGGCCATGTGGCTGCCATTCCTAGGTTTGAGGATTTGTTTGTTGGTTATTTAGTCTGTTTTACGTCAGTGCGGATGCAGGTCCGATGCATCTGGATAGACCAGCTTGGGGGCAGGCTTTTGACGTCAGAGCCACCCTTGCATGGCTTTAGGGAGAGTCTTAATGGCTCCCTGTTGGAAAGCACTGTCAATCTGTGAAGCACCCACACATAAGGTGTGCCACATATAAAGGTCATGACCCCGCAACATGCTGTGCGTTACCATCCAGTGCAAATGGGATCATGCTACCTCTGTGTGTCTGGGATTGGCACGTGCAGTGGAGAAGCCAGAAGCAGCTGCTGGACCTGTTGGAGTTGTGGGCACTCAGACACATGGCTGCTATATTTAGAAGAGAATTATGATTGTGAATCATGTAGTCACCCAGTTATTCCTGTAGACTCTGGCCAGCAGATGCTGTCATGGCTGTCCGCGTTGTTCTATTATGGATGGCATCCTTGCAAGAGATGAACATATTAAATCAGCTGCAGAATTTAGTCATCTTTTTCATTCATAAAATGTTGATTTTCCTGTAAATTTATCTTTTTGTGGTTTTATTTATTATTATTTATTTAACTGAAGGTTGTCCCCAAAGTAATTTGCTGAGCTCCAAAAGATAGTTTACCCATTTATACAGCTATGTAAAATTTACTTTAGCAATTCAGGGCAAGTGTATCAAGGGTATTGCAGCAAGAGGTGGAATCTAAAGCCAGGTTTTTCAATTGCAAAGGGATAGTTTTAACTGCTGCACTTGCGGACTAATTATTTTAAATTTACAGATTAACATTATATATTATCTATGTGTCTGAAGATAGTGTTTTGTAAAATTCATATTTAAAGGCCACTATAGGTCCTTTATCATTTTTAGCCTTTATGAATTACTTATGTGGCATTCAAGAGGAAGATAATAAACATCCCCCTCCTACACACACACACACACACACACACACACACACACATTATATGAGGATAAATAGATGAACACTGATATCAGACTGCACCTTTTTCTGAAAGATTGTCCCTGGGACTCCCTACATGTTTTTCAGTAGACAGAAAAAAAAATCAACTCGGATGGCCTAACCGGAATAGTGCAAATGAACCAGTTTCACTTTCCTATATACAATAAATAACATAAATGTGGTTAAAATTCTCGGCACCCCCAAAAAAAATCTTCAGAAGCCGCAAGGCCTTTCATGCCAGGCTTTGAGCTCTTACTCTGGCATTCTGGAAAAGACTAGTGTGCTAACTAACTAACGCACTAACTCATGCACACTTCAAAGGACAGTCTTATCGCATCCTCACAGGTTTCTGCTGCCATTGCCACTGTGGTCCCAGAGTGTGTCAGTGATGTGGGGGGTGGGGGGGTTACACCTTGGAGGCAGATTCTGTGTGGGAAGGCCTCCTTTTTTTTAAGCAAAATACATGCTCATGTGGTCTCACATGAAGCTGAATACACATAATTCTCCCCAGCCTGTGGGCTGTCCAGTTTAAGACGGAAACACTTACTGTACCATGCTCTGCACTGCAGACTCCACTTCAACTCACAGTTTTCTGGTGTCTTTAACCAAAAAAGACAACCAAAAAAACCTCTTAGTGCTTAGCATCTGCAGACTATATTTCCCCTCATGTCTTTTAGCAAATAAGGAAAGAGTTTCCCCAACTGATAGCTGATCAACCACTCATGCAGTGTTTGCTTATGAATCATCTTTTTTGCCAGAACTCTAAATATCATGGCAAGTAACTATGAATTGTCATATCTTCCTCTGCCTATGTATAGGGCAATGGTACCATGCTTGGTGGTCACCAGCTATTTGTGTTTAGCGGTATAGCTTGAAGAAATAGGCCTGACCCAGACATTTAGGGCTAGGGAACACTTTGCGTATGGGTGTGAGGGTCAGCCCTGGTGGAAAAGAATACACAAATCTGTAGGGTGGCACATATATATGAAAGCTGGGGAGCAGAGGATGTGTCCTCATTAGCTTTGCATGCTGTTGACACTGCTGTGACAGTTTCCACTAGGTTGTGATTAAGAACACAGATGATCAGACTGCAAACATGGAATTGCCCCAGCTGTCCTACTTTAGGTGGGGCAGTGGATTAAACCTGTGGAGCTGATGGGATTAGCTTGGTGTGAGGAACTTGGAAAAGGCCAGTGTTGTGAAGCCTAGTTGTGCAGTCTGTGTTAGCAGTGGCATTTAGGCTAATGCACTTAGTTCTTGGTCCATTTGAAACTTTTTTTAATGTGATGTTTTATCAAATCTGATTGTGCTGATGACACAAAATCATCTATAGTGCTTACAATAATTGCTCAAAGATACCTTCTAATGCAAATTCCAGTTTTCAAACTTTTTAGTCTGCGAAAACTATTCCCTCAGTGATTTAAAATGTCTGAAGATCTAAGTATCCACAAATCTAATTGCTTAAAAGTTCAACTATCCTGGAGAAGTTAAATTAAATTTTTGGTAGGAGATGGTCCATTGGAGTGGGAAGATTAGAGGTTCTCAGGATTTAGCTAGTACAGACCCCAGTTTAAAAAGTCTAGATATATGTAAAGCATTTCTAGGAAGTTGTCCAAGCCCTACCTCCCAAACATCTGGTATCATTTTAAAGTATAAAATATCCTATAGAAAGTGCTTTATGGCTCAACACTGTAACATGAGCAGCTTGGGAGATATGTTTTAAAAAAAGACGACAAGAGTGGCAGGGCCTCTAAGAGCACAGTAAACACAATGTACACAGTGTGGAATGTTCAAAGTACGTGTATCACAGTTTTTACCATGACTGGGAGCAAGAAATCATATATACATGGGTCATGTGACTTGAGAGAATCTCAGAAAAATGTTGGGATTACCACATCCATGGGAGGGGCAGGTGGAGTGGTCATGGAAGGGAAGGAGGGCACGTTCTTAGTGCACTTCTAATCCATTCATGTACTCTGCTGCTTGGAGGGGTGAAAATTTGGCAGCTCACTGGCAGTTTAATGAGCTGAAGTTGATCGGTTTAAAAAGCAAATCAGCTGGGTTGTTTCCCAACCCTGCCGTGAGCAAAGGGCCAGTGGAACACGGGGCGCTTCCTGGCCCATTGCGTCACGGCGCTTTGTGCAACCACTGTGCTAATCAAAACATCAGAGAGAAGCATTTCGGTGGCAGAAAAGGAGTGGGTGGTACTTCAATAACATGCCATCGGGTTTCATTTGTCCCCCAATCACCTCCTGCTCACTGTGTACATGGGGATGGGGGGGTGATCAGCTTGTGAAACTCTGGATTCCAGGGACGCTTTGGCCCCTTCAGGGTAAACAAGTTGCTGTGGCGGAATTTAGTGTTTGGCAATCCTGAGGACTGTACCTTTTATTTATTTTTTAAAAAAGGTTTTAGGGTTTCCTGGGAGGCCGTCAATTTCTAAGGATTGAGAGGCAAAGCTTTGCATTCCAGTGTTTTTAGCCTCAAATGTATTCAGTTGGTAAATGTTGTTTTGTGCAGATAGATCTTGCTCAAGGCAAGCAAGCAGTCTGCCCCCTGTGCTGCAGTGCTACACTAACAAAACACTGTTCACAAAACATGCATTATGATACTCGGTGGTGATTATCATAACAAAGGGGAAAATTAGATGAAATGGGCAAATTAGCTGAGCAATGTGCATCATCCTCTCATGCCCCGGGCAAAACTGCATGACCTTAAACCCCTACTACCGCTAGACGACCTGCCCTTTCAAGTCCTCCCAGTTTGAGTCAGGCCACAAATTTCTTTCCTCTCAACTGTTTTGCATGTTATTTGCTGTGATGGAGGAACCCTCCTCTGCTCTTCTCAGATGGGTCTTTAAACTCCTCTCCTGGACAGCCTGTCTAGCTTTCTGCGGCAGCAACACAGTCCGGGAAAAGGAAGTGTGTGTCCTACTTTCTCACGGCTTGTTTGTCCTCTTCCTGCGAGGAAATGCTCTCATTAACCCTGCCACCCCCACCCCATCATGCTCTCAGATGCACATCCTCCCCCCACACCCTTTTGTCATGCTTCCAAATGCCACGGTCATGACTGTAAGGATAGAAAAGCACATTAGGAAGGCGACTCACTCAGACGGGAACTGCACAACAGGGTGCGCACACTGGAGTGAACTTTGTGGTTGTGGTTACGAATCTTTTTAAATCACACTACGTCACACCCAACACTACATTTATGCTTAACACACACTTTTTAGGGTGCCAGTTGCTGGTCAACATTTCTGGGACTGATAGATTCCTTTACAACTAAAATGCTTCCAAAATTTCCAGCAAAGTTTTCTTTTTATATATTTTTTAATAAACAAGTGTGATGGGGTTCATTCCTAAGGAATGACACCAGGTTCTTATATGGATTAGCAAATCCTGATCATCAAGTTCTGGATGCTTTTTTACCTCTTCCTTTTTTAGTTGTGTGCTGTAATGTGTTTATGTACTGTTTAGATGATCTGTTTATTAATTTGTTTATTAATCTTATGTCATTAATCTCATTTGTCTCAGGCTGCATATTATTATGATAGCCCTCATGCTCTGTTTCATTTGAGAGGTTTCAATTAAAATCAAATACATTTTCTGGTGGTTCATGAATGCACAACAAGGTCAGATTGATCTTTGAGCAGGAAGTGATTTGTAGGACATATTTTTGCAGGTTATAAACCAGTTTGTACGAGTCAAAAGACACAGACTGGATTTCTTCTTTAGTTTTCCATACTTCTGCATAAACAATGCAGAGGAAACCTTTGTGAAGAATGAATAAGGCAAAAATGATGTCACCCCTTTGAGGCTCTTGCTATTTGATGTGTATTGTGTTGTAATGCAGGACACAGGGTTGCTGGTGGCTTTGTAGACTAAACAGTTTTTCTTAAATTCTGTGTTGACAGTTCTTGGAAAGGTGAGCAATAAAATAGAATTAATGCTATATGAAAAATCTCCAAAATTGTAACTTTCATCAATTATCCATGGTTTGGCTGTGGTTGCAGCTGTTTAACCAGTCTTAGTTTTGTTGTGATGCACTGCTTCTCATTTATGCTCCTCTGGAACGTTGTGAAGTACATTATGAAATGCAGGCAGCCTTATAGAGTGAAAAGCAAATGCTTGGCCTCATACTGTGTAACTGTGTTTTGAACTGGCAGTTTGGTTTGAAAATGTGGCAGAAATTCCATCTGCATTTGGTAGTTCCCACAACATGCTCTTGCTTTACCAACAGACCTTGGGATTTCACAATGTAGTTGCTTAACATTGCGCTTTATGCATTTTTCTTGTTTATTTGACAGTTGTTCTCCAAACAGCTTACAATGTAAATTTTGTATGCAGAACTACTTAGTTATTTACCCATTAATTCACGAAGGTAATTTGTATTGAATTAGGATCAAGTAATGTAGCCAAGGGTGCTACCAATTCAGGTCCTTCAGAGGGTGACCATTGGCTCTAATCACTATGCTGCTAGCTGGCCCACCTATAAAGATAAATGTTTCATTGGAGCAGTTCATGTTACACACGTTCCACAGAGATACAAAACATGGGATTGTCCTGGATTCAAACCATTCTACTACCTGTTGTTCTTGCATGACAAAAGATTTCTGGGTACCACTTTGTTCTAAATGATTCAGTGCTTTACTGCTGGCGAAAGCTAGGAAATCAAGTGTCAGTTAGTTTTTTATCGGTAACTGTGACAAGTTTTATTGCAAGGATGCAACTGTACAAAGATGAGTTTTAAATACGTTCTTTTCACCTCTCAGCCCAATTTCTGGGAACTCACTTTTGAAACTAGCCTTGTTTTTTAAAATATAACCAATAAGCAATTCAAGGACCTGCAGCAAAAAGCATTTCATGTCACACAGGAATACTTTCACTTCACTGGAGAGGATTGAATCATATCTTTCCAGCCTGTTAAGAAAGAAAGTGCTCAATCTGTTTGTCCCCTTTTGGACTAGTTGCACAGAAAACCTTTCAATCCAAGCCAAGTGGAAATCAGGACCAAATTCAGCCATCACTGTTCATTCAACTTTGTTTTATTTTATATATAAAACAGTACAGTATGGAGTATGTGAAACAATAAACAATAGAGTGCAATGTAAAGAGAATAAAACAATACTGTTGACACATGAGTGACAATAAAACAAAGAATGCAAAGGAAAAAGGAACATAAAAGGCAGTTTGCTAATCTACAGCACTAGAATGAGCCAACTGACAACCAAGAAGAGGAAAACAAAAAGTTTCCAGGGCCTGGGAAACAATAAACCTTTTGGAGTCTGAGTACCAAGGGGTAGACTACCTTCCTGGGCAATCTAATGTTTTACCATGAACAAGAGCCTGGTTAATCCATCCTTATATCCAACTGACACTTGTGAACCTACATTAAGAAAGTGGGGACTGCATAGTTGAGGTATCATACAATTCTGGGAATGGAGAAAATATTTAATAACAATCTTTGAAGGTTGGAACAGTTGGATTATAGCATTTATCAATACATTTCCAAGTTGAAACAGAAACCTTCACATTACAAGTCCATGTCCTTAATTGTCACTTAGCTTGCTGTCCAACAGAGACTGAGATTTTTTTGTCTTGGGTTTAATTTTGAAATTTCCAGAAATTTTTGTTTCTTCTAAAATCTACTGTTGACTCCAAAGAACCACTGTTCCATTTTTAAAACAAGAAAAATAATTTCTGATGAAAGCAGAAACTGCACGCGGTGCAGATACTGAGTGTTGAGCAATTTGACATCTACGCTGGAATGCTGAAGACAACAAATTACTTAATATTCCAACTTCTGCATTCCACATTTTGCACTATTTCACTGTTGTGTTGTGTTCTGATGAAAAGTCCAGAGAATGATACCAAGCAAATGTATTCACAATCCAGTGCGGAAAGCACATGACTCAGCAGTTTCTCCAAAACGTTTCCCAACAAAATACCCTGCCTGTTTTGAAAAGATGGCCATCAGTGGCGCAACAGTGATGGCCTTGGTGTTTTGTACAGCGATCTTCCTTCAGATCACATGGTTTCTAAGAAAGGTTAATGTTTTTACAGGCTAAATAAATGTAATGGCAGGTAACATATATTACCTTTAGCATTATTGTTCAAATTTCATAAAGACCTGTGGTTGAACTCATTCCATAAACTTAGTGTGCAAAAATGTGGTGTTGAGCTGCTCTGCCACCAATGTGTACCCATTTAACCCAACAGATTCAGTAAAATTACCCAATTCATTGTGCTTGCTATATTGTCTGTCTATATATACACGTACATCAAACCTTACAGTTTTGATTTTCTCAAGGAAATCTGTGGCCCCTGGACATGTGTGGTGCAGTAAGACACACACATACAACCAGCACACACACACACACACACATACACACACACAGCCTCCTGGGTACCCTGGGTTTGTTCCAGCTAAGGTGTCCATTAACTAAGTATGTGGAAACTGAATGTGGCACATTAAAATAATCTCTCCTGCAGGATTAAACAGAATTGGTTGTAAAACTGGTTGTTAATTAAGGAATCATTTAAAACAATTATTCGTTTAGATGATGATTTTTACCAAAGTGACACAATATTTACATAATGTTCTTGCACTGATGTACCTATTTATACAGCTGGGCAATTTTTACTGTAACATTTCAGGATATGTACCTTGTTTAAGGGTTCTACAGCAGGAGATGGGATTTGAACTTGGACTACCAAGTTGACCTTATTCTAATTGTTTGGAGACTAACCAATGCAGCACAACTTCTGCCTGTTCAATATTGCTGAAGTTTCATGAAAAAAATAAGTGCAAGATATTTTAATGTTGGAGAAACACCTTTAGACTTAGACTTGTTTAATCACCAGTTCAAATCACAGTAGAGTAATTGAAGTCAGACAGAATTAAATACCCAGTGCAGTCAGGGGATTTCAACGGCGATGTGTGTGACTCTATGCTGTAGCTTATTTGTGGATCTGTGCTGCAGTCTGACACCCAGAAGTCATCATGCAGATTCGTGCACTGGTGTTTCACCACTGTAACTGGCAAGCCATTTAAAAATTGAGTAAAAATTGAGTGCTGGAGTTATGCTATTTGAGTAAATTGCATTAACATAGCTTGGCACATAGACTGAATGTGCCCTAAGAGGTACCCAAAATGGTAGGGTGCACATGTAACAGAAATATAGCATCATATTAATCTGGTATTTACAGAGGTAGTGGATGATGCTGAAACCGATGCTCACATGCACGTGGGCTTTGACTCAGCTGTATTACTCTTTGAATCACACACCTTTCATAATGTGTGTGTGAAGCAATCGCAGGCTGGCGTCTGAGTCAGCTGTGGTTTGGCGTTTAGGCCACAGGCTGGCTGATAGGAAAAGGTTATACGTTGATCCCGCATGCAAAAAAATGTTTAGAAAAGATGGGCCTATGATTCATCTGACCATGGAGCCCACTGTTTATCTTTTTTGTGCAACACAGCATATGGTGTCTTGAAATCCAACACATGGCAGGGTTTCACAACCCCCAGGACCTCAACCCCTGACCAGCAGCCTGCAATGGTCTCACAACCTTGCATACCACTTTTCAGAGTTCAGTTTTGCTCCCCAAGACTGTTTTCCCAGTCTCTACATGCCCCCCTCCAAAAGTATACTGGTGTGGCTCTCTCCAGGATGCCTTGTGATTATTAACCGGCAGCACTAAAGGGCAACCAGCCATCTTACTTCCCCCCTCCCCAAGGCACACGTCTTGTTTTGTTTTTGTGCCAGATTAGCAAGACCTACAGTTTATGCTTCCTCCCCCCACAGGACCTGTAGAAGTTCAGGAGACACTTTCTATAGCACGTGTTTGGTGCTAACAGTTAGCACAGTTGCTACCACACGTTTATTTGTACCTCCTTTAGCACACTGTCCTGTACCTATCAGTGTGTGTCAGGAACAGCTCAGAACCCTGCCATCAACTTCAGACAGAATTAACTGAAATGAAGAAACACTCATGGTAGTGATTGGGTAGTGAGTGACTTACTCTGTAACCAAATCAGATCAATCTTTTGCTGTCATGGACTCACTTTCAAGTGTAGTTAAGAAATGTAGCTAAACTACAGCGATTCTTAAGTAGGCAAGATGCTGAGAAGCTGGTTCATGCCTTTGTTTCAAGCAGAATCGACTACTGCAATACTCTACTATCAGGCTGTCCGTACCAGACTATATCTAGGCTACAGTTAATACAGAATGTGACTGCTAGAATTTTCATGAACCAGGAAGTATGACCATACAACACCGGTTCTTAAGTCCTTGCGTTGGCTTCCTCTTAAGTTTAGAGTAGATTATAAAGTCTTACTTTTGACTTATAAGGTAGTTCGTGGCAATGCTCCTGCATGTTTTAGTGCAATCATTGACTTTTATGTTCCACACTGTTGCCTACATTAAATACCGGTTATCTTACAGTACCTGTGATCAGTAAGATTACAGTAGGAGGATATGCCTTTAGCTACAAAGCACCTAAGATTTGGAATAGTCTGCCTTACGTTGTCAGAATCTCTGCTTCTGTGTCAGCATTTAAATCAAGGCTTAAAACTCTTTTGCCCTTGGCATTTCTGACATAAGTAATGTTGAATCTTGCTGGTTCACTTCTGCATCTTGTCTTCACTGTATAATTATGTTGTCTTTTAATATCAATAAATTCTAACTTCCTCTTGTGCTGTTTGAGTTTCTTTGCACCACAAGCTCAGATTATTGACTACCCTCCCCTGATGAGGCCAGTTGCGACCAGCAATGTGTCACGCCCCCTGCTCTACCTGCTGTTCTGCCCAGCCCCACAATTGCCAGCACCTGCCCCTCATTTCCCCGAACAAGGTATAAAACCTGTGTAGCCCGACATGCTGGTGTGAAGTATTGCTCATGTTACCATTGAGTGTATTGAGCAGTTTGCCTGGCCCTGACTTTTGATCTAGCGTGACCACTTCTGGTACTCTGTTGACTTCTGGATCTGACCCTTGCCTGTGTATTGACCACGATTCTGGAACTTATTTGCCAACTTGCACCTGCACACATCTACTTCCTGCCAACAGTGTCACACAATGAGACCAGCATTCCCTGCTCCTGGGAGTTGAGGACCCCCTACCATGGCGATGCAATCAGGAGGCCTGCTCCTCAACATCACTTTATTCAGCTTTTACTAGCCTGCACAATACTGTCTTAGCTGCTACTACTGGCACTATTTTGTATGTGTAGAAGAATAGGAGGTGGGCAGCTGCTAACACTTGGACCTTTTTTTTTTTTTCTCTCACCTCCTGGTTGGGAGTTTTTGTTTTCCTTTCCTCAGTTGCTGGCAGACTTATTGTATTGCAGTTGTACTCTGTACAGTTGCTCTCATTAACACATAACCTCTATCTGTAGCCTTGCTATATATGTAATATCTATTGTTTTATGTTAATCTACTGTTTAGTGCTATGAGTCACTGTGTGAAAAGCAGTGCTCTATAAAAATAAATCGAATTGAATAGTGAATAACTTTGGAGGCTTGATTTGTGCACCTTATTCTATTTTAACAAATGCTGGCAATATCTCCTATAATGTTTTGAAACCTATATAACCTTTTCCTAGGCATCCTGGAGCAAAACTTTATATTGATCAACAGAATCTACCTTTCCCCACGTGTCCTCGTAGAATGTTTACAGGGACGTCACAGAGGTGTTTTAAGTGCAAAGTGGCTCCTGGCACTTTGATACATCTATTTTGGGACTATGACAAGATACAAGTTTATTGGAAGGGAATTCACTCAACCACTTAGAAGATGTTTGATCTGTCACCATTCATTTTGCTGTTAAACCATAACCCAAACTCTTTTTTTTTTTGATGAAGTCATGGAATGTACATTGTTCAAACTGACGTGCTTAGGAAAGAAATGTACTATAACGCTGTGGTCTATAACTGAAGTTCCCCCTTAATGTGGTTATCAGAATTGTTTAAATTTCTTAAGCTTGAAAAATTTGACCTAAACAATAATTCAAAACAGTTTTGGAATGTTTGGACACCTTTCTGAAACCTATTAGACATTGTTGCATGATCACACCTGTGACAGTAACATTTGACCCTTAAATCCCACTGTATATAGAGGGAGGAGCAAAGTCTCAGTGTACCGTCTCTGTACATATTACTGTGACCTATTTAAAAAAAAAAAAAGCTTCCTACCATTATACCATTGAGAACATTGCCTGAAAAATCATGGTGGACAGGTACACATTTACATTTATTTCTTTAGCTGATGCTTTTCTCTGTTGTGTTATTAGGCTTGTATGTTGACCTAGTAACACTGATTTACCCAGCTAGATAATTTCAGGGCAGTCTTGATCAAGGGTATGATAGAAGGTGTTTTCAAACTTGAATCCTTCAATTACACGACCCTGGCTCTAACTGCTACACCACCTGCTGCCCCTGCTTTATGCAGACGTTACCAGAGCTGGGCCTCCCATTGTGGGGCATCAATTGACATGATTTGACCATCATTGTGGTACGTTTTTGAAAACAAGAGGAGCGTGAACAGGTTCTTCCTCCTATTTTAACACAATCCATGTTTATCACATTTACTATAAAGTTACAGGTAGCCCCCTTTGTTAAATCCTAATAGCTGAGATAAGCATAGAAAATTGCTGCACTGGTGTTTATTTGATATATCACTGCTGAACAGATGGTCTTATCTGGAAATCTTTAGCGATGGAGAAAAAGCAAAGATGCACTGTGTAGAAAGAGGGTGAGGGAGATAAGCAGGCAGTCCACTCATAACTGTAGCAAGCTGTAGGCAGATTGACACGCTGATAATACACTGATACCTCATCTCACCAAGTAGGAAGTGTGTCCTTCTTGGTCTACTTATCCTCCTGTATGGCATAAACATATGAGGCTTGTTTATATTTGTTAATTTTTGTACTTAGTTGATGGGTTTTATTCAAAAGTGGTGTTTAATTTTATAAAATTACTAGACACATTTCACTGGAGCAGTTCAGAGAATGAAAACCACAATGTTGCTCAATTGAAAGTGCTTTTCAAGTTAAAAAGCTGTGTCCATGACCATTTTGCAACTTGCAACATAGTTTTGAAGGCATAAATGTTCTGGAAGTCCCTGCTTCTGGAAGTCACCCATCAACACACAATCCAGTCAAATTAACAGCGTAACCTGCAACCTGTTACTGGTCCATTACTCACTCCCCAATACTGCTAAAGTTTTCTTGACCAAGGTACTTTCCTGAGTTATTCTGTACAGACACCATGCTGTGTTAATGGATCAGATAACTGTAAACTTCTTAGTATAAAAGCATAAAGAGTAATACACAGCAAAAATAGCCAAGGTCATGACTAAAAATAAATGTAAGCACTTGCAAATATCTGTCACCTTCGAGTTAAGTTTTATATCTATCTATTTATCTATCTATCATTTTGACCATTTTGACACCTTTGTTATATTTGAGACTTTTGTTTAAAGCACAATATTCAGTAAACAATTTGGCAATGATTTATCCTTTTATACTGCATTTTAATTTTTATCCTGAATCATTTAGGGTAACTAAATACAGGTCCCTAGAGCAGGGTTTACATACTGACACTGCAAAAGCATCAACCTTAAACCCCATGCTGTGACATTATTATGGTCCAGCTGAAATTACAGTATTGTACAGGGACATTATTAAATAGTTGTTTGTCCCATACAGCCAATTCACTCCTGTTCTTCTCTGCTGCATTTTTTTCCTTTCAGTTTCCACAGCACAGGAATGTTTGAGGAGTATCCGGCTCTTAGCTCACACAGGATGTTTTTACCGGGGAGGGCTTGTCCTCCTGACCGCAGGACCAGTCTGGACTTGCTGTGGACCGCTGTGAGTGGCACATCCCTGCTGCTTTGCACAACTCTCAATACACACACAGTTAAATACAATTGTGCTGTGTTGGAGCACAGAAGCAGGCCACAGACAGTCACCCATACACCAAGTTAGTACTCTGGAGGTTGAGACTGTGCATATTTATGATTTGCCTCTCTCTCTCCATTAGTTCCGCATGGATTTGAATTATGAGGCTACAGGGGATGGTGGGACCTCAGCGAATGACTTCAGCCATAATTGGAACAGGATGTCTGACAGTAGGCGCTAATCATGTGGAGACTCCTGGGTAAACAATGCCCGGTCTGGCACGTGGAATGAGAGCATCCACTGCTGCTTTAGTGTACCAATAGAACCTGTCCGAGGAATTTTTTCAGCAAGAACTCTAAGACTGTTTCGTGTTTGTAGGATGCAGGAGTCTTTACTTGGTGTTCATGTGCATGGGTGAGCCTCCAGAGGAGAATCACACTGAACAACATTACAGCACAGTACTTATACAGTAGATACAGCCATAGTAACAGAATTCATAGTAACAATAAACAAGATATTTTGATGAACGCAAACAATGCAACAATTAAACAATATTGATCATTAACATCTTTTTATCATAGCAGCATCCTTTGAACATTGTAGCGTTTAGTCACGTTAACAGTCTTGCAACAATACACTTGTTTAAGCAAAACTTAGCAACAGCTTTTAATGATACATTTGTTTGAACTGAGATATCAAATGAAATGAGTATTGCATGTAAATCAACACTGGATAACATTATAAGTGTATGTTTTACTCTCACAAACCTCACAGCAGGGCCATACTTTGCATGCAGATGATTGTGTAACTAAAGTTGAGCAGATGGAAGGAGAAAAAGATGTCCATTGCAACACTTGTTCCTAAATGAAAAAGCTGTATATTTTTATCCTTCTGCAATATTATACTTCAGTTACCCTATATTGACTCATTCAGACACTTAAAATACATAGTGGATGTAGAGAGTATTCACCCCCCTGCCACAGGCTGCTTCTGTAATTTTTTGTGTTACAATGGAGAGATCAATGCATCTGAATGGGATTTTTTTTAATGCTAAAAAAATATACTTAACATATTGATGAGTTGTTACTTGTTTTGTTACAAAAGCAAATAAAAAAAAAACACAAACTGAAAAATCAAGCTTTGAAAACTGTTCATCCCCATAGCATTTACCATCATTAAAAGCTCTTCCTCAACCTACTTCCATTAGAATTTGCACCAGCTGTTGATGGGAAACCAGCTGTGTGCATTTAACCACATAGTCTTTGTGGGGACTTCTTACACCCACTGCGTATATGTATTGGTTTTTGCATATGCGTATATCTTATGTTGCTTTAGTTATGTTGTATTTTGTAAGAACAAAGATTACTATAAGATTATTATCACATCAACAAGTACTTGTATTTATTCAATCTATGGCAGTAATTGCTCATCTAAATAAGGGAGGTAATGGTGTGGATTTTATCTTGTGCCATAAATTTATATTATGATAAAGAGTTGGACATCCTTAGATAACTTCCAGCTTTTTCTCTTTCTTAGGGAAAAAAGTAAACAAGGGTATCATAATACTGAGCACTGCTGTGTACAAAAGCAGTGTGAAAATGTCTTTTTTAATGGAACTGCAGATGGCGTAGTGGTTAGAGCTATTACCTTGGAATTAGAAAGACTTTCAGCTTTTACCTCCTGCTGTTCTGCCCCTGGTCAGGGTACTTATCCTGAATTGATACAGCTAAAACCGCCCAGTTCTATACATGGGTAAATCACTGTTAAGCTGAATACTTGACTCGAACTCAGTTTGGACAAAGGAGTCTGATAAACAACAACAAACACTGTGGAAGTGTGGGTGGCCTTTCTTCTCAGTGTATCTGGGCATGAGTTTGTGTACAGCTCTGTTCCCAGAGCTAGGCTTCTAAACCCATCAAAAAGCAAGAGACCAACATCATGTGACATGTACAGAGGCACGTTCTTTCAGCGAAACCCTCAAATCAGCAAATGACAGAAACAAGGATGACATGTGAGAAAGTGGTCAAAGTTCCCACTGGAGACTGTAAACAGCAAAGCAATCTGGGGGAGGGTACGAGAAGTTTAGCAGCGTTGCCTTTAGCTGGTTCAGCAGCCAGGATTCGAATCTGGGGGCCACGTTTCATTTGAGTGAGGATTTCCTTCCAGGGCTGCTGGGGTTTACCCTTGTTGGGGGGGGGGGGGGGG
>UFQX01000167.1:390632-406792 GCA_900497675.1 Arapaima gigas | reverse complement strand
GGGGGGGGGGGGGGGGGTGCAATCAGAGCTTGTGGTTTTTGGCTCATTTCCTGTTTCTGCTCACATGTCTTATAACTTCTAACTTGTCCCGAGGCCCGGAGAAGCACCACAGCCCCCTCCCGGCACCTGTCATTGTGGCCACCTGGAGGAAAATTGAGGGATGAG
Source organism: Arapaima gigas (assembly GCA_900497675.1). Taxonomy (NCBI): domain Eukaryota; kingdom Metazoa; phylum Chordata; class Actinopteri; order Osteoglossiformes; family Osteoglossidae; genus Arapaima; species Arapaima gigas. The sequence continues at coordinate 406,627 of UFQX01000167.1, read as the reverse complement.
TCACTGGGGAAATGCTTCTAAAAAAGAAACACAAAATAAAAAAGGGACTCAAACTCAAAACAGCAAGAAAAGATGCAGCAGAGGGTGGTGTGAAACATGAGTGTCGGGTCTTGGCTATGAGAGAGTCTGTGTAACTGGATCGGACCTCAGTGAGGATGAAGGGATACAACCCTTCCAGCTTTGAGGATAAAGATCTAAGCATAAAAAAGGGAACTTTTTTCTGGCTCTGTAGACGGTGAGAACCCCCTCCTCCAGAGTGTCTGTTAGCGTCTGGCTAAACGGGCCAAGTGATGCGCTCTACTCACTAGTCTGCCGCAACTCGGGCCCTGATGTAACATTTGGCAACATGGGGCGTCAGCGGGGATGGTGGTGGGTGAAACCGCCGTGTCGGCTCAATAAGGCCCCAGGGAGGCACAGGGATGGCTGGAGCATGTGGCGTCACTGGCGGACTCCAGTTAGCATGCTGCATACACACGGACACAGTGTGTGTATGTGTGGGTCTCTGATTTCACACAGAGATGCTGTGGCCATAACCCGAATAGACTAGTTTGAGAGATGCTGCCAGTAAGATGCCAATGGCAGGGCAGTCTGTGATTTAGAAAAGTATAGGCCATTTACAATAATCTTACATGTCTGCCCTTTAAATGGCGTTTTTAAAGACAAAGTAGCACCTCTGGGTACTGTAACAGCAAGTAGCTTGGATGTTATGGATAGAGTTGTAATTGGAGGGCTGCTGTTTCAAGTCCCAACAAGGGGCCTCAGGTGGCCCCCATAGGCTGAATTTCTCTACAGGTTAGATATGGATGTGTTTTAGCACCATTGATCCTGAAATAATACAATACTTCCTCTGCTGCACACATAGGTAACACAGGGTAAATAGATAAAACCCTCACATTGTAAGTTGTGTGAGCTAAATGAATAAATAATATTTGCCAATTTTGGGTAACTGTTGTATAGCATTGGTTGTTTTGGAGGTTCACTTGGAGGTGGAGCACAGGGCTCCTTACCTGAGCACACACCTGGTAAAAGACTAGGCTCCTCCCTCTCCGCAGCTTCTCATTTTTTAAGCATGTGTGTCAGCTCCCCTGCTGCCAGACCCCCCAGTTAGACTGAGTGATGCAATATCTCCAAGTACCTAGAGAACAGACAAGCGCTGACAGACTATTCTTAGGAGTTGCATTCTTTGTCTCACACCACTGCCTTACTGCAATATGACCTTCAAACAGCCAAATTCGGCTAAAGCTGTTCCAACTCTCCATTATGCAAAGTCCCATATTAGACAGACAGATAGACAGACAGATAGATGGATGAATGGATGGATTGTACAGGTAGTTGGACTGATAGATGGATAGATGAAAACCTGATTGATAGATAAATAATAAATGGATACATGAATAGATGGAAAGATAGATTGATGGGAAGATGACTGACAGATGGAAATTTGGGTAGATAGATAGATAGACAGATAGATGATGTGCAGAGGGTGACACTCATTGTTTCGTATTGTCGTATTGTTTTCTTCCTCTCTGTTTCTTTTCCATTCCCAATAGTTACAATTCCCCCCCCCCCCGGTTCCTGTAAGATCATGGTGGCCATCTGACCTGGAATTTGCCTGGAGATCAAGTGATCGTAAACCACAGTGACACGGCCAAAGCAACATAAGGAGTTCCCCAGCCCCCTCAACTTCGCCGTATGGCCAAAATGAGGAAATCCCTGACATGCAACTGGCAATGTGAGAGCAAGCGAGGACAATTATTTATAGTATGGGTGTAAGATAAGGCGTCCACCTTGGTCCAGTAAAGACTTGCTGTGTTCTTGGTCTGAAGCGGCCCCCTGTTGCCTCACAGCAGTGATGGCTCAGACTCTTTATAAAATGTGATGACACATCGAAATGCGGAACATGTCCTGATGCGCTCGTGCCTAAAAACAGAAATGTCATGGATTGTTCAGAGGCCTTACTAATATATAAAGTGGAATTATACTAACATGTTCTTGCATGAAAATAATTAGTTAACCTTTTGGGAGATTGACACAGATAAGTCAAAGATGGTTACGGGTTCTGAATGGTTTTGTAAATATTTTAATTGTGTACTTTGTGTAACCATAGAAACAGAGTGCATATAAAATTATCAGGCTGATCTCATGAGAAAAACACAACCTATTTACAGGTTTGCAGTAGCTCAAAAGTCTTTTTATGAGTCCAAAGGGCAGACTATATATACACGTATAATAAAAATGAATGTACAGTCAACCGCAGCACAAAAACAGACTAAAAGTCATGACTCTGTAAACTGTTTTTACAGCCTTATGACCATAAATCAGCAGAAGTATTTTCAGTGTCTGAGCAGCTCATAAATTACATGTATTCACTTATTAGGTCTCTAGAAAGCATATTTCATCTCTGAGTGAACAAACATGAACAAAAGCAACAGACAAAAAGCTTTAAACACAGGATGATTAAGACATAACTTGCTCACATCTCTCAAGTTGCTACCTATAGAAGTGACATTCAAACAGCAAATACTTACCAACTTATGGCAGATGGTTTTGAATACATTTATTTAGCTGTCAGGAGATTAGATCAGAAATGACACTGAGATAGATGGGTCTGGGACCCTTCTTGAATACTGGGTAGGATTCAGGAACTCAGAGGGACAGAGGGAGTTCATTCCACTACATTTGGGGACAACTGAGAGCTGACAGAGATCTGATGTTGAACCCCTTCTGAGTGGGACCACCGAGGGACCAGTGGTGGGGGTGCACAGTGCTCTTGTTGAGCTGAAGTAAGTGATCAGGCCTTGTAGGTGTTGGGGTGCAGACACTTTGGCTGTCTTATAAACCTTTGCCAGAATGTTGAACTTGAGACTGGAAACTAAAGGAGATGATGGAGGGAGACAAAAATGGGTGATAGATGGGAACACTGACAGGTTAAACAAATGAAATATCACCAGGGTCTCTGTAGAGAGTGTTGTGAATTACACAAAGTGGTTTTGTGCCACAAAACCTCAATATTCTTTAAAGTGAGATTATGTCTGATGTATTGATGGGGAAAAAACTGTCCAAAGTTAATACTGAATAAATAACTCCATGCTGAATCTAGTGCGGTGAAGGTAGAGATACTGTCCTGCTGGTCCTCAGTGACTTTGGACCCAAATAAATATCCAAAAAAAAGTCAGTTTCTCTGATGCTCCAAAGGTGAATTTTGATGAGATGGCTTTGAAATGAGTTTCAAAACTTTGGTGGTCTAGTGGGTTCATCTGTAATTTGTGGAATGGGGGAGTTTTGTCTTTGGGGAACATGATGCAGAGATTCATGCATGTATATTCCAGAAATTGCACGTCTGTCTGACATGTGCTTCAGATGTGCTCAGTTTCAGTTTCACTTTGCTTGCTCTCCTTGCTCTCTAGGGGTAAGTGGACTGTGGGTGGGTTCCAGAAGGGATCCAAATTTATGCAACACAATTCTACCTTCAGGTGTATCAGTTTTAATTTGTATAGCACAAACAGGAAATGGTCCTATTTATGGATCTGTTTTTACAAGTTCATTTCTTGTAAGTTTTCATAGAACTAGACTTTTGTACTATTTGCAGGAAGAAACAGCACATGAAAACAAGGGCAAAATGTGGCACAGTGAGTGCTGAGCATCCGCAAAAATTTGAACGTGGTTGCTTGTCACCTGACCCTTGGCTGGAGCATGCAACTTGACACAAAGCAGGAAGCTCTGCAGGCATACTGTGGATTAGATTTTTTACCAATAAAAATACACCAAAATGAACACAGATGAAAATCCATTTCAACACATCACAATTAGTGAAAACTATGAAAATACTATTTACACTCATTCGCAATGAAAATACATTATTTCAAAAAAATGACAGGGATGTTCTTTAGCTCACATATATTTAATACTTTACATTAAAAACATTTCACTACAGAAATATACACACAAAATAAATATCAAAACATCAGTAAGCACCAGTACGACTATATAAATTCCTATAGTACGACTATATAAAATTTATAAATCTATTGCATAAATTAACATAATCAAAATCCATTCTTACAAAACATCACAAAAACATGAGTGACAATCACAATACACTCATATGCAATAAAAAAAACAAATTAATCAAAAAGTGGTTAAGGATAGTGGATGGATGATTAATTCATCAGTAAGTATTATCAATAAGTAACAGTGATTATTCATAAAACGCTTTCCATTAAAATCATTTTTAGATCCACAAATAGAACGACAACCTAAAAACATGGCATAATTCTAACTGTAGAATATTCCATCTGCTGCCCCCATCTGCTGCTTTCTCTTTTCCATAGTATTTTGTTCAGGGAAGGAATGTGAGGAATGGCCGCTTGCACCGGTGCATTGACATGACTGTGAGAGGGCAGAGAGGAAGGCGGGGAGAAGATGAGTTTGGTTGCTCAATCCCCACCACCGTTGCGCAAACCGGCCAACTCTCAGGTGCGAGGCCTCCTGGCTGTAAACGAGCCGCTTCTAGGAACATGATATGTTTTGGACTGCCCGGTGAGGTCATCAGTCTTAAATAGCCGGGGAACCAGCGGCTGCGTGACAGAGAGGAGGGCCATTGCGCAACATTCCCAGTCCAAGCCTTCAGCACCTCTCTGATGGGCCCAGCTGCATCCTGACTGCCGATTACTCCAGAATTCACTATTGCAGCAGCCTGTGGAGAGCATGTCATTGGAACTTGGAGCAGAGTGCATAACTAGAGTCTGACATCAGTGAGCTGGTTTATTTGAAATCCCTGCTCAGAAGTGTGAAACAGCATTCCGGTGACAGCGCTGCTCCTGTGAGTGGACACTGCGTGTAACTCCTGGCAACAAGGCCCCCGTCCAGCTGCAATAATGTGTGGCTAAACCTTATTGCGCCGTAACAACTGGCAATTGTTCTGCAATGCCGGTGATCCACGCTTAGTAATCAGCAAATGATATAGTTGCTTCTCAAGGACGGTGAACTGGAGGAACAAAAATGACAGCCTGAAAGACCGCAGGGGTGACTGGGCACTCAGGGTCAACCTGGCGTTGCTGCAAGACTTCAGCGAAGTGACCAGCCAGCAAATTTTTGAAACAGCTCAGGAGACCTGAATCATTAGATGCCTTCAGTGTGAGGGTTGACTCAGAATTCATACAAAAAGAGTCACGGCCATGTTTAAAATTAATATATGAAAGTTTGTTTCCCATCAGATACGGAGTTAAATTATCACATACCTTCAGTGTGAAGATTGACTAGTAATTCAAACAAAGAGAGCCATAACCATGTTTAACTTAACATGCAAGGCTGTGGAATCCATCAGAGATGTAAATAAATCGTCACAGGTTTTCAGTCTAAGGACCCATATGTTTCTTATAAAGGAAAGTGTACATAATAGTGTAAATTATTTTCATGTTTATTAATGTTAATGTAGTATATTAGTATATAAATTTCATTTTCATGTGAAAGAGATGAGAAAAAGAAAATCTATTATAAGAAGATTTACCTGGAGTAGCAGACATTTGGGGAACTTAGAGAGTTGGTGCTAAAGGGAACTGGATTTATTGATAGAATATGGTGTGTTTGTGACCTTCCATTTTAACCCTTGAGTGGCACATATCTAGTGTGTAGAAATAGAGACGCTCTCCTCTTTCTTAATCTTCTCTTCTACACTTTGGATACACACCAAATCCCAAATAAGTAACAGGACAGTGCAGGTGTCTGTTAATTTACCATAAGTACGGTATATTTACCCTGAGGAGAAGCAAGGGGAAGCGTTTCTCTGCGTTTTGTGGATCTGTTTTTAAATGGCCATAATTGATGACGCTGTGGTTTCTAGAAAAAGAAAGTATTAACAGGAAAAAAAATCTTTTTCTTCTTTTTACTGTGTGACTGCAAAGGAGAGCAAGCCGAGTTTCCGAGGACAGTGGTATTCCCCAGCAGAAAGTGACAGAGTCAGCTTGAGGCAGGGAGGTGGAGCGTAGGTGGGGTCCTATCGTGGGAGGTTCCAGAATCACTGGGGAAGTTAGGGGACTGTTAGGGAAAGGTGCCAATGGGAGGGGCTTGAAGACATCATCACTCAAAGTCACTGCCGAGTACCAGGAAGCCATACTAACTTGAAAAGAGGTCTGAACAACAACGGCGCTCTTCTTCTACAAAGATTTCAGCTATTTTTGGGCATCTTCTTTTGGAACATCTAAAGAATAGTTGCTGACCTTCCCTGACATAGGGTAATTCTTTTTAAAGGACTTTGTGGAATGGAGGGCTGGTGAATTTCCTTCATTTTTCTGTGTCATTCTATGGGATTAAGATGACCACTACATTATTTGAACATATATTACACATTTTATGTGCTTCTAACTGTTGTCTTTGCTTCTGTCAGCCTCATTATGAAACACATCCTGCCAATAATGCACTATACAAGTAATACACAGGTCCACTACTTTCAGTATTTCTGTATATAAAGTAACTTGTAGCAGTCAAAACAATGGATACACTACTGAAACCATCCACATTTCCTACCCATCTCGAAGGCACAAAAACAGGGTTCATTCCTTAGTCCATCATCTTTCAAGTTTCAAGATCACTTCTGCTACCATTATACTATCTCTGACTGCAGAAATAATGCAATACTTTCCTTGAGTAATTTAATTACTTTTTATAGGCTAGCCATTTGCCCAGATGTTGTTGCTACAAATACAGATAGACATCAGAAAATGGTCAAGACTTCTTTTCACTCCGAGTGATTAAATAGTCAAATATATTGCTAAACATTGCGCCTGCATTTATGGAAGGTAAAATAACCAGCCTACCTTATGATTAGTGCAGGCTAAGAAGTTTCATTGTGCTAAGCCTTACTGGAACTGGATAAATATTACAGAATTCGCCTGCAACGCAAATATGACACCATGTATTTCCATATTGCGTCAGGCAACATTTCTTTCTCTCTTGTTTTCCTGAAGGCAAAGTTCTCTGACAGCGGTGCTCAATACGCAACGGCATGACTCACTGTAGAAAAAAACAAACTTGGAGAAGTGTAGCCATGGATACAGTTAGATGGTTAAACACAGGCCTGGAGTCGCTGAGCACCACAGTCCTGATGAATTTTGCACTGCTGTGTCTTTGTGTCTCATGACCCGAAGCTCAGAACACAGATTCCTTTTTGGGCCATGTAGTCGTTCCTACCGCAGGTATTCAGCCCTGCTGATTTCTGCTTATTATGGCATGAAGAACTTTTTGAGTAAATATAGAGACATGAACTGGAATTCATATGAGAGCTGAGGTTATTATTATTATTTTTATTCTTATTATTAGCAGAAGGTAGCAGGAGATTTTGTCCAAAGCAAGTACTGTGTAACATCCAGGTTATATATACAGGACAAGTCAAAGGTTTGAATGTAGCTCCTTGAAAACTATCATTCCTGGGTAAGAAATATAGAACCCATGTGTTTGCAGGGGAGGTCTATGTTATGGGACAGTGAGTCAAATAATCATTTATCCTGGTCTGCAAACCAGGAATTTGTAAAACCCATCAAGGATGAATCCTTTAGTTGTGCTGTTGTTTTTCCCACTGTTCAGTATTATGGCAGCAGTGTCATAGTGTGGGACTAGTTTGTTCATCCCAGTGTTGACTTTTACCAGTCCATGGAAATGTCCACCAGCATGGTCGATGATCTGGATGTAAAACATTATCAATGAGGGAAAAAAACCTCAGTTGGCATTGTATGGTTCATATTGTATTTATGGTTCTTGATAGTTTTGTTGAATTTGTGTTTGTTAAATTCTTTGAACTAAGAAACTTGACACTTTGGAAACTGGGCATCTTTGACACTTGTTCCTTAACACAGTACCATAACAGTTATACACAACCTATATACACATTTAAAATTGTCATATGAATAACTTTTTTTCACCAGAATCACTGTACTTTACCCCTGTGTTACATGCTGCATCTGAGAAAAATCTACCATCCACTTGCATGTGTTTTATAATAGATATTGATCATGCTTACAGCACCCACAGTAGCAGGATTGCAGTTCTGCTTAACTCTGAGGTCATTTGAGGAATCCTCTGGAACTTGCACAACGGTTGTAACCCCGGGGAGAAACCTGTCTGTGCACTAAAGTCGCAAGTCAGAAGAAATGGTGACCGCAGATTTAGAAAGAAGCAGCACTGTGTGTGAATTCCCCTGTTCCAAGGTATGAGATAGTTCCTTCAGATAGCGGATTGAGGGTGGATGGGCTTCTTGCTCTGTCTGAGGAAGTGCAGCTGCGTGTCTTGGTGCCTGTCCAGGTTTTCTCCTGTGCAAACCCCTGGATGGAAATGCAGAAAGCACCACCTCTAGTCTTGGTTGGGTCAGAATGGAGGGAGATGAAAGACATTACCATCCATGATGGGGTAAACATGGGTTCCTGTTCCCTTTCTGAGCTGTTGATCAAGGTTGACTCTTGATCAAGGTACCCTGAACTAGCACAGTAAAAATTAGGCTGCTGTATAAAAGGGTAAATTGCTGTATGTAGCATAGCATACAAACCTCATATTAAAAATAGCCTTGAAGAAACACGTCAGGTAAATAAATTAATGTATATGTAATTCAGAAAGCTCCCATCTTTCCTTAATTTAAAGCAGGTTATTTTAATAATACTTCAGTGATATGGTTTTTTAATTTTTTTTTTTAATATAAATTGCTGTATGATACTGCAGTTAAATGTTTCCATGAATGTTTTCTCCTTTAAAGTTTCACTACAGGCTAGAAGCATGAACTACACTTTGAAAAAAGCATATTAAAAACAATCATTAAAAATAATTAAAAAAATTATGGAGTATGCTATTAATATGTTTGTCAAGAACCATTTGGACTTGGTGAGGTTATGAACCCCGAGGTTTATTGCGCAAGATACTGAGATACACAGAGCTTGAAGTGTTAAACACATTGACCTCGAAAACATGGTTAGACTGAAAATAAACACAGAGTAGGTAAAGTACTCTAAAATAATTTCCGTCAGAAGCAACTGTTACACTGAAGACAGAGAAGCTTTGTACTCAGATGAGGTTCCATATTGACGTTCTCTGCTGGAGTTCCTTATGTTTTTAGAGTGGTTTTTAGGGTGTACAGGTGCAGGTAGGTTTAATCAATAGTGTCAGGAATGTTTCCAGTGGCATAACAGCATCCCTGCCTTACGTATAGCGTTGGCTGCCTGACGACTCTGAGATAGTGGACGGGCCCTAGGGGAAGGCACCTGGCAGTCTGGATGATCCTTGTGGAAATCAGAAATCAGAGAAAGGTTAAGGAGGACATTAGCAGGTACCCAAGAACACTCCTCTGGACTATAGTCTTCCCAATCAACCAGGAAAAACAGATAGCCACTCCTCCAAGGGGAATCTAAGAGACATTGACTGGATGGGCAGGAGCACCATCCATCTCAATGAGCAATGGAGGGGAAGCCATAGCTGAGGATTACAAAACAGAGGTGCTATGAGACTTCAATAGGAAAACATGAAAGGTCAAACAGATACAGTAATGGGATGCCAAGAGTAACTGAGAGGTGGCAGGAGTGATTCACCAGACAATCCGGACTGGACCAAGATAATGAGGACTGAACTTTCCAGAAGGGAGGTTCAACTTCATATTGCGAGTTGACAACCAGAACCTCTGACTCAGCTGGACCAGTACCACGTGGCCCTATCGATCAACATAGTTCTAGTAACGGCCCCCATAACATTGTACATGGACATGAGCTGAAAACCACACTTCTCCACTACGTTGATACCAGCCATCAATGGGATTTCACTAGGATTAGGTGATCATGGAAAAGGGGTGCTTCATAAAACAGCATGCATTGAAAAAGAATTCAATGTGTGGAGGAGCAAATTCTGTGCATACACAGCCTATGGGAGGTACCAACTCCAGTTAGACTGGTTTGTACTACAATAACTGTGTAAATATTGGCTAATTTCTTGATTCATTTTTTTACCTGTCCATTCGTACAGGGTGGTAGGAGGCAGTTAGGCTCATTGACACTTCCAATCTTAACCAGAAGGCCTTCCAAGTGAACTGAGGCCGTAGGTCTGAAATGATGTGCTCTGGCAACCAGTAGAGACTAAACACATACTGGAAAACCAATTCTGCAGTATCCAGTACACAAGCCTTTGAGCAGGATGAGGTGAACAGCCTTAGAATGTGCCACTTAGTTGACATCAGCTCTTGTTGACTTTGAATTAAGAAAAATCACGCAGTATGATGTTCATGTAACGTCATCCTAAACATGCCACTTTGTGTAGAGTAAGAATGGGGAACAGGATGCACTACAAAGGTTAAAGAGCAAAGGAGTGTAGAGTTTATAAGTTTTTCCTTTGTTATAGAACTTTACCTGACCCTACAGTCCTCCAGGGACATGATCATTCAAGCCCCACCTTAAAGCATGCTACTGTGAAGTGCTTTTGTTGAATGGCAAATACGTCAGCATACAGGTGTACAAGAGACGCAAGTCGGAAGAATTTCGTCCGGGTGCCTAAAAAGATAATTCATACCAGAGTTGAGCAGCCTCAAAGTATGTGGTGTACAAATGTGTCTTTAATAACAAACGTATGGCCTCACAGCATTCTGACTGCAGGCCTTCATCAGGAAGAAGATTTCACCATCTCTAATTTTTGGAAGAAGAAAAAATGTTCCTGTCAAAATGTCAAGCTGTCATTCTGCCTATGAAACACATGGAGCGTAAGGCGATATGTTACTCTTGTCGTTTCCCTCAGAGTACAAGGAAGTGGTATGCTTTCTACTGACCCCGAGGGCCCCCCTGACCTCTCAATGACAGAGTTCCCAGGATACATTGTAGACTTACTGGCAGAGCCCTCCATGAAATCTGTCAACGTGAAACACACACAACACAGGGCTAGAACCACATACAATAGCCAACTGCCAAAATAAACTCATCTGTTTTCTTACAAACAACAATTTTTACAAATGAAATTTTCTGTTGATTTTCAGTTTTGGCCCTGATGTAGTAGAATCTGCTCCTGCTGTCTCTCAAAACTACTGAATTCCACCTAACCTTTAAGAGAGTCCTCAAAGCCATTTCTTTCTTCATCTCCTGAAAGCTATATAAATGATTCCAAGGTGTCAAACAGGTGTGATTCTCCCATAAATAAAGTCACTCTTTTTAAGGGAAACAACCACTTTCAGGTGAAAGTACCACATAACAGTGTTGAAGAACAGCTGAGAAAACAACAATTACCTAACTACCTGTTTTCCCCTTCTCCTTTCGGTGTTTTATTAATGACAGGTGATTCATGGCTCTTCCGTCAAATCATCATCTGAAGAACGACATACCTTTGTGATGACTCCATGAACAATTTCTAAAGAATTTTCCAACTTCTCTTTTTCACAGAGCTATAAATGTCTCAGGAACAATTGTGGTAGAACACCATTCCCAAGGGTATTTCCTGGGGTTTGACCTGATTGCAAGCTTTCTGCTGTTACATTTATTTATTTACTATCTGAGGCATGTTGTGTTTAATTACTTACAATGATTTACCAGTTTATACAGCAGGGTAATTTTGCTGTGTTAATTCAGAGTAAGTACCTTGATCAAGTGTATTGTAGCAGAAGGACAAATATGATGTTAGGTCATTCAATGGCAAGTGAATGGGGTCTAACCACTACACTGCTTGCTGCCCCTCGTACCTCTATGACACTATGACTGTCCAGTTATTGGATGTCTCAGGTGTAATATCAGTACTGTATACTTATTTTCTGGACAACTTGGATGTGTGCCACTGTAGATGCAGGTAATTTTAATTCATTTGATTTTCTGTAGTCCATTATCAAGCCAAGTGTTGCACTGTTTTTTTTGTAGTTAGATACAAACACTGCTGTTTTTAGGGCTGTAACCTGCAGAGATCTTTGGAAAAAGGATTAAAGAAAGACAAAAAGTAATCTGAACAGAACTTTGAGTGAAGTGTGTAGATGTGACCTGTTGGAGTTTGAGGTTGAAATCAAGCATTTGTCGCCTGTGAAATGTACACGTTTTTCAAAGTCATCTTTTTGTCATGTTTTGACAGCTCGGCAGCGTTGCCTGCCAACGATCGGAAGTAGGAAAGTGAAGCCCCGGGTTTATTTTTTTCACTGACTATTTTTAAACAAAACAAGTCTTTCTGGTTCAAGAAAAACCCCCCTCCTTTCTCAGATACACCCACAGACACTTTCGGTCCGGTTCACAGAATGGCGCTCTTCCTTCTGTTCTCCTTCAACTCAGAACATGAAGTTTTTTTTAACAAGATCTCACCTGGGTCCCGATATCTGTGCTGGACCCAACAGTTCCCGACAATATCAAGCTGTATTAAACAACCATACTATAAAAAAAACTGTCATACTGTGCCAAACTGAGCAAAACTGTGTGAATCTGCGGTAAGCTGTGCCAAATCTTGCTGTTCTATACCAGCCACTTGATTGAACAGAATTAAGGTTATGATTGTGTTTAGGCTTAAGGCTCAGGTTTGGGTTACTGAAGCTGTGCTCAAGTATAGGAAAGTGCAAGGAGGGAAGAATCCAGGCCCTGCTGACAACCTGAGCTTTGTTAATTAAGCCTGAAATTTAGAAATGTTCTGAAAACTTTTCACCTGCTTAAATGTAACAGAAGCAAGTGGTTGTCTTACATGTTGGTTTCACCATGGAAGAGGGTTTTAACTTTGGAATGAGCTTTCCACCCTTGAGAAAGGTACTTAATTAAACACGTGTAAATACATGGAGGAAGCGTGAAACAGCCATGAAAGTATTTAAAAGTGTTGCTCATTTGGCAATCCGGCTCAATGAAGAAAAAGAAAAGACACGTCACGGCTCAGGTAGGTTGACATCAAAAGCCCAGCATGTTGTAAAACGTACGAAACTCCTATCGGTGTAAAGGGTCTCTGGCGGGAATGATTGGTGCTGCTCATTAAATGAAGTGCGAACCGCCCTCTGTCTTCCTTCCTGTTAGATGCATGACGCCTTGAAAGATTAAACAAAGGAGAATAATTAGCATCAGTTGGTGTGACTTCTCCATGGTCGGTAATGGCGCCTCCAGACAGCTGAGGAGCTGCTGAACTTTCAGGAGAGAAAGAAACGTATGTTATCACATGCTATTGCTTAACAGTTGCATAAGATTCTTTAGTCATAGTGTCATTCTTCCCTGGTGTTACAGCCATATGTTTTGTTCTATGTTCCCTCATGAGATTATTTATATGCAGACCCCCCCCCCCCAGGTTCTTACTTTTGGTCCCAATATGGTGGAATCAGCTCCCTCTGTCCCTTAGACTAGATGAAACCCTGTCAGTATTCAAGTTCTCAATTTGAAATCTTTTCGGGTCACTTCTGTTTACAGCCCTTCAGATTCTGCTGCACCTACGTACTAAATGTATTTTCAGTTTAGAGGGACACTTGAGACATTAATCTGCTAATATCTGACATGCATTTTTTGTGTCCCAGATTCTTCACATTTGTATTGGCTTCAATTCAAGGAACTGTGGTTGAGGTTGTGTTATATCCCTTAGGTGATGTTGCACCTCTTTTCTTTTGAAGCTCCCTGAAAGCAATCAAGTAAGTAAGCAAAAGATATTGACATTTCCATGCCCAAAATTTTTTTAAACCCTTCTCTCTTCCTCAGTAGTCTATGACCGCCCACCTATGGTCAGTCCTGCTCCCACACAGTGGCGTAGAGTGGCACTCTGTTGCAGCTCTCTGCCTGTTGAAAGCACCCTACTGTGGTACACCACCAGCTCCTGATGCAGCCCTTGCTGGGTCAAACACATGGCCAAATGGAAGGATACCCTTTGGTGCAGAACTCAGCTGAATAGAAGCATTAGTGCACAGCTGCCTGATTTACCAGTTATGGCACCTGAGAGAGTGGGGCCATGTGCACAAACCTTAGTGTGGAGGTGTTAGGGTTACGCACGAAGCACATACAGACCTCAGCCATCGAAGGGGCCATATGATTAGAGATATGTGCAACCCCCATGGTGGCCTGCTTTCCACAACCCTCAGGGAATGGTCCTTGAAGCAGACAGACAGGCATCCGGGTTGTAGCCAGTGCATTATGGCCACTTACCCTGTGGACCACAGTTACCGTACTGAGCAGTATGCAGGCCATGAATCTGGGGTCATGCCATGTGAGTCCAGAGCTCTCGGTCATACTGCCTTGGGTGAGGGCGGACCTGTCCTCCAGAGGCCCCTGCACACTCAAAAATATCTTTAACCACTTCCCGCTTTAATTACAGAGATGGGCTGGGGGTAAATGGAACCATCTGGGGTTTGTGTCTTTATTTAAAACTCACCACTCAGTGTCTGAAGGCATGAAACAACCGCGGCTTCCTGCCGAATGCTGCCATTCAGTAGCTGTTGAGCCCCTGTTTCCATCAGAGCTGAGCCACCCACACCAGAACATGGCTTCCTCTTGAACCTGCCCCCCTTTATGTCAGGCTGACCTTGGCGTGCTGACTCAGCTCATTTTCCAACCCCAGCTTTGGAGGTGTGCGGGCGTGTTTCGACTGCGTGGCTGACGCAACCGCTGCAGGCTTGACCCGATTCACCGACACCCATCACTGCACCTGGCTGGCTCATCCTCTGCACTTTGTTGGTTGGTTTTTGAAATTTAGCAGAGGAACTGGAATGCTGGTGCTTAGCAACAGTGCCAGTCAGCCTGTACAGAGCCACAGCACCATGTTGTGTACAGTGTGACATCATACTTTTCCATTCATATTTACATTTGTTTAGCTGGCTTGTTTCTCCATACGGGTTAGAAAAAGTCACAAGACTGAATCCTACCTCCTGCTGCAGCTCCCACAGTCAAGGTACTTGAACTGATGCAGTAAAAACTACCTAGCTGTATAAATGGGTAAATCATCAGCTAAATAATTAAATGTAAATGTAACTAACAGTGACTTAAACCTGGGTCTGTTGAATGGGGAAAGGCTGGTGAAATATCTTTGCAATAAGCTGTGGCCTAAAAAATAAATACAAATTATATAATGCTATCTTGATCAATATATATATATAAATGCGACAGGCTTGGAGACATATCCTTAAGTTCAGCAAAGTACGCCATGGAGGAGAGCTGCAGCTCAGACGTAGCCCAGTGGAAACATGCCATTAGACTCCAGTACAGTAGGCTGATGTAAGCCTCTGAAATTCTGCTGAAAAAATAAAAACATACCCAAGACAACTGTACGTCTGTTTATATTCGCATGGCGTCACCCTCTCCTGGGCGGCACTACATTAGGC
Organism: Arapaima gigas; assembly: GCA_900497675.1. NCBI lineage: Eukaryota > Metazoa > Chordata > Actinopteri > Osteoglossiformes > Osteoglossidae > Arapaima > Arapaima gigas. The sequence goes on along the minus strand of UFQX01000167.1, from coordinate 391,371 downwards.
ACCGCGACTAATAGCTGCCTGTGAGACACTGAGGTGTAAAATGATATATATCTGGCAGTTTCCTGTTGCATTTCTTAACTGTCAAGTAATTTGCATGGTAATTATAAGTAGGCTACAATAATAGTGCATTTTAATAAAAATTCCCCTGCAGTCTCATCCTGTTAGCTAGTATGTTTTTTTAGTCTTATAAAGCAAACACAGTAAATGTGGAGTCCGACAGTCATAGTAAACATCCATGAAGGAGGTTAGGAAGTTTGAACTGTTTTGGCAAACTGCAGTTTTTTTCACAGGTCTTTGATTATTGTTTGTTGTTTTTGTGGGTAACATTGTCTTTGGCGGTGATTCGCACACCCAGATATTCTGGCTACCGCTTGCTTTTTTTTCACTTGGAAAACAGATCCCAGTTGCACTCCTTCATTTTGCATGTTCAAACACAAAGGAAAACTTTTCTCTTTGTCTTCACCCAGACAGACAGCCAACATTTGTTCAGTGCTGCCCCCTGTGGTGGGACTATGGAATACAGCAGTGCATCTAGTTCCAAACCCTTGCAGATTTTCCTGATATGAATTTACATAAAAGTTGCATTTAAATGTAGGTGCAAGGGTCTGACAATTTGTCAGAGGTAGGAAAGATATAACAAACCAAATGGAGTTTATGCTGTCTGCTCTAAATTATCATTATCTGACAATAACTCTGACAGCAGAGGAAAACAGACTGCCCCTCGGGGGGGGGGGGGGGG
>UFQX01000167.1:200654-390577 GCA_900497675.1 Arapaima gigas | reverse complement strand
GGGGGGGGGGGGGGGGGGCTGTGAAAGACTGCAGGGGCAACACTGGGGCTCTGGCTTGCACTGCCCCTCGCAGAACTAGGCAAGTTTATTGTCACCCTCTCCTGGTGATGGCAGTCACTGTGGAGGCAACATTGTGCAGGTGGCATAACAGAGGGGTTTTCATACTATTTAAATCCTGGGTTCAGATTCCTATTCCTGCTGCATTTCCTTTGATTAAAGTACTTACCCTACATTAATACAGCAAAAATGATCCTGCTGTATAAATGTGTAAATCATTCTGTCACTTTAGGGAGAAATGCTCATTTTATTATTTGCAGATAAACAGGATCTAGTAGGATGGGATTATAAATGTATGGCAAATTAATTAATTAATTGTTGCAAAGCAGCTGAATCCCACCCAGCATTCAAAAAGGGTGTCAAACCTATCCCTGTCTCTGTCTCTCTCTCTGATAGCTGCATGAATGAGTCCAACACAATCTTGCTACAATTGTCAATATTTTTGTTGTTCAAATGTCACTTCTATAGGCAGCTAGTTGTGGGATGTGAATCAGCAACAGGGTGGTATCAGACTAACAAGCTGTACTTGGATCATCATGTGTCTAAGTCCGAAGCTCTTCCTCTGTTGGTGATACAGTTTGGAGAAAAGTGTCTGCTGGATGAACAAATGTAAGTACTGTAAATGAGTGAGTCTTTACTAAACAGTGACATGTTGAAGCCACTGTGTGCCATTAACTGCAGCTGAGTTTCCAAAAGCCTCCCTGAGTCACATGCTGATGATTGCTCTCTGGAGATAGAGTGCATCATGGGAACAAAAGCAGTCTGACAGTGAGGGCTGCTGATGACTCTGAAAGAGTGCCTCTCCGGATGCTCCCTGCAGGCATTAGGGCTCATCGAGTGACTGGTGCTGGGTTTCCAGGAGACAGGAAGTGCTCCTATTTCCTCAACTATTTTGAGTACATGGCGCCCCGGATGGGCAGCGGCTGGAGGGGGGGGTGAGAGAATGAAATTCTACCCCCCACAGTGCTGAGTATTCATCAGCTGGACTGCTACTCATGTGGCACTGACACAGAGGCACACGCACAACATCCTCATCTCCCGACTTGGTGCTGTCACCACTGTCACATTACAGTCACTTTAATTATCTAACACTTTTCTTCAAGGTGACTTATACTTTGAGGTTTGTACACTAAGCTGCTTACAGTCATTTACTCATTTATACAACAGGGTAATTGTACTGTATCAGTTAATGGTAAATATCTTGATCAAGGGTGCTACAGCAGGAGGTCAGACTGAACCCAGGACATTTGATTGCAAAGTGACGGCTCGGATCACTGTGGCCTCTGCTGCCCTCATATTGCTTTTCCTGTGTGTTTCCACTGTGAGGCTAACTCCACACTGCTCTGTACTGTCTCAATGGGATACCCCCCTGTGGTGTGTCTCTGGCGAATCATTACAGTCTGGAGCTCAAAGTGCGTAGACTGCATAGCTACATCACCATAGAAATGGCAAGCTGCATAGGAGCTCTATAGTGGCACCACTGAATTGCTAGAGATACCCCAAATGCAGTGGTTCTTGATTGCACCTTTATTGATATTAATTCAGTCATTTGATGTTTTCTTCAAGGTAACAAAGTTCTAATCTAATTAGAATTTTTACAGTATCAGTTTAGGGTAAATATCTTTATCAAGAGCACTGCAGCAGGAAGGGGATTCCAGTCTGTGTCCTTTAGTTTCAAGGTGGTGAGCCTAATAACTATGCCACCTGCTGCTGCTGCCATTGCATTGCTTTAGATATTTTTTACCATGGAGATAATATATTTTTGTCATTCAGTTAAAACAAGCCGTGGCATGTTTTAACTGAATGACAAAAATATAATATACGGCATAGCGATGATTCATACATTTTCAGAAAGTGAGGCCAGATGTGCTCATGTTTCAAGTGATGGATGGACTCAGGTGGGGGAGGGTTGCACATCATAAAACACATATGTTTAAAAATCAGCATGGGTGAGGGTGGCGGGTGGTGGGGAGAGCATGGCATCTTTCTAAAACTGAGAGGACGGTCAACCCCACCCCATGCTGATTGTTTTCACAAGATATTGCACTTCTTATAGTAGGAGAATGAGTTTTATTTATCTGTGGTTTTAAATGGGCTCTTTTTATTTTGTATTCACACACAAAAGCAAACACATGCAACACACAATCATATGGTTCAAACTAGAATTGAGAATATAATAATAATGTTTTCATACTGCGTTCAGCTATGTGATTTGATGGTAGTGTTAAGGAATGACAAGTGAGTGAGTAAGACTTCCTTGTACTCTGACTGTTTTATTTCTGTTGAAGGGCTGTCTTGATTAGGATGAAGCCATTCAGCAATATATTGTAACTGGTTTGCTAAACAGTCACAGTAAAAATTGAGAGCATCTAGTCCTCCTTGACTTTTGTGTTTCTGTGGTTAGTTTGATGCTTGACTTTTTCCCCCTTCCAGTAAAATTTATTTATTATTCACTCAGGTGTTTGGAAGTAGCAAGTACTGGGTTGAGTTGGGATTGCCGCAAATAGATAATTAATTTTAGGTGGGATTATTGTTTTGAGGGTTGCTCTTCTCCTCATCATGGAGAAAAGTGAATTCATTCAGTAGAGTAAGTCATCTTATATTCATTGTAGCAGTGATTAAAAGTTTAATTGAAACAGCTCTGAGAGTCTGGAAATGTTAATACCTAGTAACTTATGATTACCAGTGGAGTGGGTAAGAGATGGTTCTTGAGGTGCAGTATTCCAGTCATCCTCATACAGCGATAGCACTATGGATTTAGTCTAGTTTATAGAATAAGTAATTAGAGATTTTTGAAAACTTATCATAGCACATAATAACTACTCTAATAGAGACTAATGGATCTTTCAAATATAATAAAACACCATCTGTACCATCTGCAAGACTATTTTTAAGCTCTGTTTGGAGAATTTGGATTCCTCTGAGTTTATCAATTTCTGTAATACAAAGAGCAAAACATTCAGTAGAGACAGCAAATAAAGAGGGTTATAGAGGGCATACTTTCCTAATTCACTATGTTTTGTGAAACATTGTGATATTATTTCACTTATATGACTGGCCTTAGGTGATCAAAAATTAGCAGGATGCATCAGCATTATCAGACCTGAGCTGAGACCGCTGGTGTCAACATGTGCCACCCGAGGGCCCTGTCACCCACACGGCCATTCAGGACAGCAGGATAACTGCATTAGCTCATTCTGCTCAGTCTGTGTGGAGTTAGCATGTTCTAACCATGTTCATGTGGGATTCCTCTACGTGCTTTGGTTTCCTTTGACAGTCTATATGTGTTTCAGGTGCATTGTTAACTGAAACTTGCTCATAGTGTGTCACTCTGATTGTTTTCAAGGTAGACTCTGGGCCACCGAGACTCTGGGCCTTGCACTGGACAGGTGGTTATTAATGAGAGATGGTTTATGTAAAAGTGTTAGCAACTTAATAAATGTAAAAAACTTTACACTGCGTAAATTTACACCCAAATCCATTTGTCATCAAAGTGTTATTCTGATGCAGCCATATGTTCTTTTAGTCCACATTTCAGCTACTGGCCAGGAGTCCAATGCTTAATGGCAGCTGTGGAATAGCCAGGGCTCCACCATGTTGTGTGCGATTCCCTCAACATTTCCCTCCTGCAGCTGTAACTTTCTTCTTTCCTGTTTCATGGGCATTTCTCCTCCCTGCTGTGAGGGAATTGGGAATTTTTTTCATTTGTCTGTTTGCTTTGGTGAGGTTGTTCTTGGGAAACGGATACTTTATAGGGAGATAACCTGACAAACACTGTAAATATTGTGTTGTTTTCACTAAAATGGTCTCTGACAATGCAGTTGGTCAGAGTACAGTATGGAGAAGGAGAAAGCTTTGGGAAATACCTGCCTTGAATCTGGGAGTCTGTTGCCTTCTTCTGGACAAATCACACAACTGCGGCTGACAGAGAACTGCCAGCTGGACCTTCGAGTGCCTCTGTTGAAAGGCCTGCACTTACAAGTTGTGGTCAGTGTGTTTCGGTTTTATTTTTCTCAGAGTTTTCAAGGTCCTTATGATTTCCCATGAATTCCATTAAAAGCAAATTTCTCATAATTCATCATTAATCGTCAAACCCTCATTTGAAATTAATTCTTATCACATACTTTAAATCTAGACTCGTGTGTAGATGTAATCCATTTTCATTAGAATGATCATGCTCTCCCACATGTCTATGTAATGTCTCAGTATTGTACATCATAACACCTGCTTTCTGTTGCTCTGTATGAATGTGTCATTTCTGATTCTGTATAAATAATGTTGCCTTATTTTTTCATGCTAGTGTGTACTTATTTAGTTAAATCTCAGTTTTTGTCTGAAATCTTAATCGCTTTTTTGAAACAAGACTGAAAATCTGTTTGTTCTCTGACAAAATGCATCCTTTCTTTCCAAGGAATTGTAATGTCATCACAAGGTAATAAGTCCATCCTGTCATCAGCAAACTGCAAAATGAACCATAAGATTCTCAGCTGTTTCAGGAAACACTTGAAGCGCCAACAGATTATATTTCAGAGAGGTGTGTGGCCACCTAAACAGACTAGCAGGTTCACACTGGCCACAAAGCAAGGCATATTAAATCTATGCGTAGCCCTAAATTATTTCTCATTGATATGCAATTGCTTTCTTCATCTCCTCCAAAAAGAAAGCTATAAGGACGTCTGAAATCATTAAAATGTCATTGAATTTGGACAAACTGTATCAATCCTCTTATTTGTGTGCTGTAATTTTACATTATTTTATTTAATGCATTTGTAATGTTGTTTATTCCAAGTTGCTCATATAATTTGTAATCTTGTTCATAATGCGAGTGCTTATATTTGCAGTAAGATAAAAAAACTCATTAAAATGGTTCAAACTGGACTTCATACTTCCTGTTTTACACTGTGCTTCAAGTTCTACACTGGGCTTCCTGTTTCCTGCATTTACGGTTAGACATTAAACTTCCTTAAAAGAGGTAATTTAAAACATTTTTAATCCCTATTATTGTTGCAAGCAGTACTTAAGTAAATTCATGGAAACATGTCACTACTGTCTTCATTTTACTTCATAAAAAATTTCCACATTTTAAATATTTCTGCGGTCAAATTGCTGTAGCTCTTTTCCTCTTGTTCCACTGTCTTCTTAATGTTACTGTCTGGTTCCTTTTCATGCTGTTGATACTTGCAATGAGGATTTAAGCAATGATTTAAGTCTCATTTGTATGTTGGGCAAATTTCATATCCAAAAAGTGAGCTGTACAAAGTCTAATCCTTACTCCAGTTTCAATAATCTTCCCTAATAAGAAAGCTGTAAGGACACCCTAAATTATTATGTTTATAACTGTCGTCTTGCTTATTTATCTATTCTTTCCTTTGTGCTCCTTTGACACCAGCTCATGTTATGCCTTTTTCAGCACTTTTTGTCTTCTGTTTTTAACACACATATTGCAGCTGCTTGCTTTTTATGTTCATATTTAAAGAAAAAACCTTTCTGTGCTGTACTTTCTGCTTCCAACTTCCCAGTAGACTCCATTTTTCCTGTTGGGTGTCTTGAAATATAAAACGGACTTTTATCTCTATATTATTTGTTGAGTTCAGATTTTCCCAAATTAACAGTTGTATACATTTGCACAAATGTCAATTTGTTTTTAGTGCATCATTTAATATCTTACTAAAGGGTACCACAGCAAGGCAACTTATGGGACTGCAGTCAGATTTCACCACCTACTCATCACTATGTGAAAAACCATGGTTTCAGAGAAAATGGCCACTTGGTCTCTGATGTTTCATGTATTTCACATTACAGTAAAGAGAAAAAAGCTACTGTCAATTTTATGGTGGCGAGAGAGAATTTGCTGGCAATCCTTAATGGACATTTAGAGAAGCAGCAGTGAGTTTTCTTTCATTAAATGTGTTCATTGTATAGAATTAGAACCCTTTTATCATCATGCTGTGCAGCCTGTGGAATTTATTGGTGATTCAGTTAGAAGTGATTTCATGACCATTAATTTCTTTGGCCCTTTTGTTCTGAAAAGCTTCCTCATTTAATGAAATTAGAGACATGAAAGGATCTGTGCTTCTGTGGTTCAATAGATTAGGTTGTCCAGGTGTGATTTGCATTCACTTTCATTCAGGGGATGCCTTGTGGATGGTATAAAACATAAACCAGTGCCCCTCATTTCAATCTAACACAGCAATTTGTACAAAAAATTACTTTTTCACTATTCTGTCACATTTTCCCTCACACTGTCAGGCCATCACAGTCATGTTAATAATTTTCAGTGCTCTGAATTCCAGCAGTAGTGCATATTGACCAGTGAAAAATGAGGTACAAACATTCACAATGGTAACAGAAACACACACACACACACACACACACACACACACACACACACACTGCCTAAAAGAACGACAATGAATGTGTTGAGCATAAGCGTCATCCTGGCTGCTCAGAGTCCTGATCTCGGCTGGACGTTGAGTGTCTGTGACAAGCTGATGGGCAGCATGGAGTGTATGGGCGACACACTGCGGACAGTCCGGGAGGCTCCAGGTGGGCTGGGTCTGTGGGTATTGTCATGACGACTGCTCCAGCGAGCCACGCTACAGACCAGCAGCATGGTACCCCCCAGCCCCAGCAGAAGCCCCCCAGCAGTGCGGCAGGCTTCCAGGGCACCATTATGCCCTGCCGCACGTTTGTCCACCACCTGCAGCTCCCCATCCCCAAAACCCTCAATCTGGGGGGGCAGCAGCAGCCCTGCTCCAAGTGCCACAGCCCCTGATGTCATCAGGAGGATCCCTGCAGCCAGACCGGCCTGTGGTAAAGTGTGACAGAAGACACAACACTGGCACTTATTCATTTTAGTCTGATGCATTTACAGATTTGTACAGCAGGGTAAATTTTACCATATTAGTCCAGGGTAAGTACCTTGATCAAGGACACTACAGTAAGAGGTGGATTCAAATCAGCAGCTCTAATCACTGTGCCCCCTGTTGCCCCTATTTGGGCTCCAGCATATCTTTTGCCTCTTCTTTACTGGCATATACACAGCAAGAGTTTGTGTGTGTGTGTGTGTGTGTGTGTGTGTCCATCCAGTATGAGTCAGAAGTGTGTTAGACTTAGATGTGTGTGAATGGAGTGCTCTTGCTCATTCTTCTCCCCTTACCATCCACAGCAGCCAGGACCATGTCTCCCGGGTGACTGCTGCTTGCTTCATCTCCACACCTGCATGGTCTTCCTCCTCCTCATCCTCCTCAGGTTTTGTGAAGGCACACTCCTCGTAGAAGAGGTGCAGGTAGGAGCGCACGCCAAACACTTGGCTCCCAGCTGCCATCCGGCCAGAGCAGCGTGGACAGCAGGGTACCTCCATCAAGCCTGCCATAGGCCTCCACTGCAACAGGGAGTGCAGTGCTAGGGATCTGCAGGGAAAAGTGCAACAAGTTTGGGCTGCTGTCTGCAAACCTCAGATGTGCCTCAGTGTGCACTTGGGTCACCTGGGACATGGCACAGAGGGATGGTAACACCTTTTTAGTGCACCTGAACACATAGTAAAGAGGAAATCAGCATGAAAGAGTGCTGCTTCCTGGGATTATCATCACTGCTTTTCCAAGTGTCTGTGAAAGGTAAACTAAATGCTTCAAGGCTGCATACTCGTTGTCAAGGCAACTCCTACAAACTGTCACCGCCTCTTGCATGGTTTTAAGGCACCGGACAAATGGTGTCCATAAAACATCTGCCTACAACTCATGACCCCCCCTCTCCCTCCAATGGGATCCTGAGGAACAGTAGCTGAGCTCAGTGGGGGACCACTTGTGGGGGTGCAGGAAGGCAGCTGGAACCTGATGGGGACATTTCCTGTGTGGACAGTGAGGGTGACTCATGTGGAACCCCTCCCACCCTGGTACAGCGGACGCAGCTGCTTACTCACACTCTGTCAGAGACCTCAGAGTGCTTTGTTTGTTTTCCATGTCAATCACAGCTCCTATCTTTGTTTTTCTTTTAATTAAAAAAAAATTAAAACGACGCAGTGATGTGTCATGGTTCCAGCAGACGTTCAGTAAATCCAGCACTGAGCCGTGTACTGATGTGGTTGCATCCTCACGAATGAGGTCACGCTGTACATTGCTGGCACGTGTGGTGTGTGCCATCAGTTGTCTCTGTCTGCTTTTGGCAAGCAATCTAAAAATGAGGCTGTTCTCCTTTCATATTTATGATAATTATCATTTTAATCTGAGATATGAGAAGCAATAATCTCAGTTGCACTTGAGCTTCAACAAATCAGAGAATCAACATCCAGCATCTTCATGTCATCAAACAGCAAACACAGCACAATGTATGACAACATCCCAAAATCTTATTAATATTCACTTTGCAAGGGTGCAGAACTGCAAAACTACCTTCTTATAAACTATGCGCCAGGGGGTGCAGTGGTTCGAACCCTTATCTTGCAACTGAAAATCCCCAGTTTGAGTCCTACCTCTTGCTGTAGTGCCCTTGATGAAGCTGATACAGTAAAAATGACCCTGCTGTATAAATGAGTATATTAAACAGGTCAGCGCAGAAACATCACACTGAAAGTGCTAAATAATTTGATAAATTACTCAGAGGCATTGACACAAATACACATACAGACACATGACGGTGCTGTTGTACAGGTGCAGAGACACGCAGGGTTGCAAACTCTCATGGAGGAGATGGATGCACAGATGACTCGCTTACCTGTGGATGTGCAGCTGCTGCTCTGCTTGTGCTGGCAGCCTGGAAAGCTCACCTGCCAGGGGCTGGATCTGTGGTGCAGATGGCGCAAAAATAACAACAATAATAATAACAGTAATAAAAAAAGGCAGGAGCAGAGCAGCCAATGGCATGAAACCCCTCACATCCCCGGAGCAAGCTAGAGAGAAAAGACGGAGGGAGGAGGGCTTTTTGCCTTTTCTGATCCCACGCAAAGTGTGCGACTGAGTGAGAGAGGGAGGGAGAGTGTGAGAGACAGAACGAAAACCTGTGGAGGCATCGACATGTCAGTCGCACTCCTTACAGGGTGCCGCATGCCACACCCCCTGTCCCCACACCCAGGTTCACAATAACACACAGATTGGAAACACAGCAGTGCTGAGTTCACATGGGGCTCAGCTTTGGGTCATGTCCCACAAACTGACCAGGTCAGGGTTACTGTAGTGCTTAAAGAATTGTGAAAGTTCACACTGGGAGATGGGCCGTGAGGAGAGCATTAAACTCAACAGATCAGCAGCGAAAGCTTATAGACATATTTATATTGGACTTATACGGCAACAGGTGGTATTATGATTTGAAGTGTTTAAGGTTCTTTGTTTGAATCCCCACTTCCTCCTATTGTACCTTTGATTGAGATGCTTAAATTGGTAAGGAATGATACCATGATGTATGAATGGGTAAGTCACTGTGAAGTTGACTATCTAACACTGAACATCACTTTGGACAAATATGTTACCTGTATGACAATAAATATTAATAATGATAATAATAGAGTTAAAAATCCATCTATATTCATACTGAAAGGCAGAAGCTCACTATTTCAGGTTTATATGGTAAAATGCTGCAAGTCAAGCGATTTTGGTGAATTTTCCAGAATATATGACAGTACTTATTACCACATACTGTGGGCATGAGCAAGAGATGAGAAGTGACTGAACAAGGGAATATTTTCTATGGGTCAGTGCTTCATATATGACTCAGATTGGATCTTGGAGACATGTTGCTATAGTAGCAATGACACTGATTAGTGCCCGGTGTTCACACTCCTACATGTGACAGGATGATGTGAAAAAAGTTAGATGAGGAGTGTGGATTTCTCAGGTGAAGTGCATAGATTCAGCACAGGAGGCCTTTCATTTTTGCCCACTTTTCAGGATGTATCTAATAAGATGCACTTGCTGTGATGCTGAGTGCAAATATTCCACAGCTTTAAGCAATACCACATGTTTGGTAGTAATGCTTAGGTAACTTTTTTAGATATCCAAAAAACAGACCCAAAACCTTTTTAGTTGGATTATACCATGGACTGATACTAATATTTACCATGATTATCTCCTTTTGCGATTTCTTCCACTGAGGTCCTGTTTTTGAAAAATAAATAAATGTAAATGCAGATTTGCTAATGTGAGTCAGCCAGTGCTGAAAAATGTATTATAGAGAGAATTAACATCTTTCATTCCCCCTCCACCAGGCACTGTCTGCTTAGATTAATCTAGAACAGGTCATTTTCTGGTGCATGTTCAGTCATTTCTGGAGATTTCTGAAGGTGCGAGTAGAGGTTCAAAGATTCACCCACACTGCATTCCAATGCCTGGAAGGCTAAAATGTTATTGGCTGGTGTAGCTCTGACCTGCCAATGTACAGTATGTGGAAAACACACTCTGCATAGTTACAGGGCCTTTCTGAGCAGTAACCTCTCCTCCTGTCTTCACTCCATTTCCTGTTGTCCCTCAACTGTTGTAAAGCAGTTAAGGTGCTGATAAGAACCAGTAGGAGTCTCTAACAAGACATGAGTCAGACTGTAGTCAGTCTGCCCTTTCTCCATTCCCCTGGAAACCAGAACAAGAAGTTGATCACTAGAGAGCCAACATTTCTACAAACACTCTCTCTGTTACACACACACACACACACACACACACACACACACACACACATATGCACCACCACATTGCCTCCTCCATGACATCACAATGACATTTTACAGCTGACACCCTGTTTTAAGGAATCCTGGCCTCAACTGCTGCTTCCAGACACAAAAGGCAAAAGATTTCTTAAGTGTAACATTTTTTGCTGAAAAGCATATATTTCTCTCAGCCTATAAAAAGGATGTGGAAATCCAAGGAATAACTTGATTAGTGCTTTTCAGACTATGTCTCTGTGTGCCCACATCATGAGTAAATATATTTAAAGAGTAATTTTCTTTGCAGTTACATAGCCAGGCACTTAGTACAATGAATTCAATTTGGCGAAAAAAGTCATTAAGTTCGGATGAGATTCTGGTACATTTCTCTTGGTTAGAGAGATGGCAGAGGATCCACATGGAGATGGAAAAATGGGTTAAATCCTAGTCTGAGATCTATATTTACTCAGGTATTTTTGCATCTGGTTCCACTCACTTTGTGCCATACAGAAACCTGTATCTTCTGTGGAAAAGAGCAGGAATTAAAACACAGGTCCTTTGAGTACAAGGCCTGGGCTGTAACCAATATTCCACCTGCTGCCAAATCAGCTGCACTTTCATCATTTTCTGTTCTAAAACCAAAATGTGGTAATGAGTATCCTATGGATGTCCTTGAACAAAAATCTGACCTCATCCTGCATTTTTTATTATCGGCAAACTGTGTGATGGTAATTTTTAAATTACAATAATTCAATAAGACGTTCTATAGAAAAAACAGTTTGATCATGGCTGGAATGAATATAGATCATGCACTGCATGTTGCCCTCTGTGAACTTGATGATCTGAGACACGAGCCATTACAATATTTCTGTTTTGGAAGATTTCACCTTCCTCCATTGCTGCATGTTCTTAAAAATCTCATTTCAGAGGCAAGGATACACGACAGACGAGTTTAATAAAAACCAAAGATCACCAAGACAAACATTACATATCATACCGTTGCCATGGCTTTGAACAAATTTCATTATTATTCATGTGATTTTTCACTGAGATTACAAATGGTTTGAAAGAGGGGATAATGTGTTTAACAGAATATGTTACACAACAGCTTTTGAATGTTAAAAGAAACTTTAAAAAGTTTTTGGTCTTACAGTGTACGCACACTGTATTTTTCTGACTTTGCTGTAGACATTTCACGGTGGCTCTGAAAAAGATTAATAGTTAGTACAAAGAAACATGTAACTGAAGGATAGGACCAACAACTAACAAAGCAGCTCTGCAAACTTGTAACTCAAAGGTTGCTGGTTCAATCCCTGTTTACCTCTAAGTACTGCATTACTCCTGATCAGTTTACTCTGGCTGAATTGCTGCAGTAAAATGTCCAGTTGTATAAATTAGGAAATACTTGTAAACTGCTTTGAATAAAGTGTTAACTTAGTAATAAGGGGAAAAATGAGTACATTAATGGCCATGAAATAGAAGGTATCAAGGGGTGTTATTTGACTTTCCAGACTAGGTGGGAGGAGGAGGTATCTGGATATTGTGAAAATTGACAGCATAATTTAAGTGTAATTATTTTTTACTATGGCGCTGTGTAGTACTGCACTATGTATTACAGTAATTCTTTTATATCCTAAAATAATGTATAATGAACATGCAATCTGCCTCAGAAAAGTAAAAACATTAGTACTGTATTTGAAACACATATTACAGCACAGTGATTTTTATGCAAAGGCACCAATATGGCTCAGTCACACACCTCTATCGGGACTAGGGGGTGCTGCACTGCACCCATGGAGCTAACAGTAAAGACAGTTGGATGCTTCCTTTTGGAGGTACAATACCAAAATTGTTTAAAGCATTAATCCAAAATCTGTTAAATCAAGGATATCCTGTAGTTAGGACTGTTGTCTTGTAATTTGAAGGCCCTGGATTCTTCTGTAGTACCTTTGATGAAGACGCCCTGATTTGATACAGTAAAAACTACTGTGTAATATCTGTATAGAAAGGCTAAAGTTTTTATATGCTATATTGAAAGTTGCCTTAGGGAATGGTGCCAGCTAATGGCAATGACTTGTTCTGTGGTTAAGAAATTTTGATTTTAAAAATATAATAACAGACATTCAATGAATAATGTGCCAATATGATCTAGAACAGCATGTGAAATTAACAAATATACGCCCGTGAGGACCCACATATACCACTTGTACCAGTGTTAACTGAAGACATTTTACAGCATTACATTATTTATGAATGGCTGAAAAGCACCATACTTGGCTCTGTAAAGTCTCATTAGGTTATCCATTCCCAGCTGCTTAAATTAATCAGTGGCTGAGACACTTATCAGGACTGTGCTTCCTGGCTTTTCTATATTTTATGACTTGTAGGTCTACAGCTGGGCTAGCATTCACTATGTGAGGTCAATGGTCTGTTCTTCTCAGACATAGTCGTCCCCTTTCTTTTGGGACAGAGCACTAAGAGATCTGGTCTTTCTAGGCTGTAGAACATACTAGTTTTTGCCAGACAAAATGTTAACTACACTATCCTCCACTCCTTACTATTGTCTTCTGTCAAACTCGGCCTGGTCACTTAACCAACAGAACTACGTGGGTGGAATAAAGAAATAAGGCACATATTAATTGACCAACTAAAAGAAAAAGAACAACATATGACATATACTGATAAAGGCTCCTAAAAAGAAGGTGGGGCATTGCTCAGGCCAAACAGTATCCTGTTATACTCACAAAAACTCATAAACATACAGTCAGCTAGTTAGGTTTCAAAATGTCACAGATGTAGCATAGTTTTATAACCCAATTGTGGAGAGAAAGCAACCAGGGGACAAATGCACGTATTTTACTCTACACTCTGACAGGTTTAGTGGTTCACACTCGAAAGCGGCGTTGGAGAGCACACGTATCACAAAGACAGTAACGTCGCACGGAAACAAGGAACACTTCAGCAACTCATGATACTGACGAGAAGGTAGGTTGACACGGTGGTTGGTAAAAATCTGATTCATGGATGCAGCCCGATGTCCGAACACTTGCGTGTTGTTCTCATGAACCCTTTATTTCCTGGATTGCGTCCTTTGCCCTTTTGACTGTGATCACGTGACTCCTCTGCGATGTGACACAAACACTATGTAGCAAATGTTGGGGTAATGTATTTTCAGAAGCCAGTGAATCAATTAAAAATTCATTCATCAATTTTTAGTAACTGCTTGTCCAATTGAAGGGTGCTGTATCCTCAACTGGGAGCCAGACCAGGCAAAGGAGACTGGGACAGGATGCCACTGCAGTGTAAGGTACACACGTGCTCACTGTGGGGAATGTACACTCACTAATTCTGCTGAAACACATGCAGGAGGAAACCTACGAATGAGAGCTCTGGCCTGTCTTGCTCAGTTATCTAGGCCCACACATTTTCTTCTCTTTCCAATTCCCTTTTTAAATATCTGAAGTTTATTTTTTACCTCTAGGTGGCAGTGCTACTATAAGAACAAAAGCAAAAATATAGATATTCTGGCTCATTCTCCCTTTCCCTTAGGCAGCAGGAATGGTGAGGATTGGGGCAGTTTTCAGTGAAAGTGATTATATAAGGTGCAAAATGGCATGTTGTACAAAACAACTGAAGAACTGCAGTGAAAAAAAAGACTGGTGTTGAACAAAGTTGAATAACGACAGCAGCTTAGCAGCAGAGGTCATACCAGTTGCTAAAATAACTAGTGCTTGTGTGGATCTCTTTTAGCCCTCCTGAATTTTCCTGTTTAGGTGTGGCAGCAGGTAGCAAGATGGTTATGGTTGTAGACCTGTAGCATGAAAGTTGCCAGTTCATCTCAGAAAAGGATATACTGGTGCACTTTTGCAGGTTCCAAAATCCACAACTACAGCAGTAATAACAATAATGCTCTTTGGATCAATCCAGGGTGTATCGTCCATCACTCACTGTATTTATAGGACGGACTCTGAAAAAATGCATTAGGCAGTCTGACAAATACAGTGAGTGATGGATGATACACCCTGGATTGACCCAGAGAACATTATTGTTATTACTGCTGTAATTGTGGAGTTTGGTAACGCATAAATAAATGAATAATAATTGAAAAATTCCTATACACTGGTAACATACATAAGCTTCTACCTGAAAGCTTTGAACATAAGGTTACTGGTTCAAGCCCCACTCCACACTCCTACATGTTTTAATACAGACTGATAAATGGAGAGTTTTTAATTTGGGCACCCTGCCCTAATCAAGTCCATTGGACTATCTGCCAATTCAATGGCAGTAAATCTTTATTCCAAATGTCAAGGCAACTGCCTCTATTGATTATTTAGAGGATTGAAGTGGTTACCAATTAATACTTTTTTGCCGAGTCTGGCCAGTCCTTTGAAGGCCATCAATAGTAATGTTCTTAGTCAACCAGACTAGTATGAAGAGATTTAGCTAGTTTGGAAATCATACACTCAGCATAATCCAAGCTAAGATAAGATACAAAGAAAAATATGTGAAATATAAGGTGTCCTGCTCATTGGGATGTGCAAGAGTCATCACAAAGGGACTTCTTGCTAATTAGAATGAAAACGGTTCATAGACCATTAGGTCCAAGTTAAACAGCCAATAATGACTGCTCAGAAATGTTAATGGTTTAATACTTGCCGCAGTTTACTTTCACAAAGACCACTATTAGTACTTTGTTAGCGATGTTTGCCGGCATAGAATTCACATAGTCTTTACCAGTGACTCCATGTGACAGGAGGTATTTTCTCAGCTCTTCTTTCACTGAAATGGTCTGGTGCACCATGCACCAGGTCAGCCTTCCTGAGAGCAGGCCCAAGGTTCCCTTACTCATTTCCTCCCGCTGTGGTGGCTCTGACCTGATTGATGGATTAAATGGAGACTTCAAGGGGAGCACGATGGCATCTGCTCCTGTCTGCTGTAACCGTGGTGTTGGCCACTTGCACAGGCCATCTGTGTTTAACATGTCATATCTTTCTCTGATGGAAATTGTGCAGCACGAGAAGTAAACTCGCTTGTGGGGATGCTGTAATACATTGACCAAAGTTGGACACCATATTGGAACTCATTCACCAACATTAAGTAATATGAAGCAGGGTCACACTTTTCCTTCAGAATAGCTTTAGTACTTCTGGAATGCTCTTACCCTTCTGTGAGAAGGAAATCTTATACTTCATTGAATAGTGAAGAAGATGGACTTCTATTGAGTACTCTAGAACTTCTCATAGAAGTCAAATGATGGTAAAATCTGGTGACTGGGGATGCTGCTATTGGAGTTTTGTCAAAATGAGGTTTTGGGATGGAAGTATTACACCAAATCCCTGGACATGCCCATCTGCTCTATGACATACAAAGTATATCAACAAACACTAACCTTCCTACTCCCACATGTGATGCATCCAGCAACCCATCATCCTTCTTTTGTCTGAAGGCATATCAGCGGGGCTTAACAACCTCACGTACAAGCCCTCCAGCAGATTCCAAGCCAAGATGAAACGTACACTAAGCATTCGCCTGTTTGAAGTGGTTTAATACTTCTAACTACAGTAAAACTACCAAATACAATAAATGGTAGCTCAACAGACTGCAGTACTCTTTTCTGCTGCCCTGGTTTGTGCTCCTCAGTCCCAGTTCTACTTTTCTGAATGAAAGTGCCACTATGAATAGTAAATTTTGCTCACCTGTCTTGCTTCAATGGTAATTTTGATTTATTTGCTTCAGCTGCATTTTCCTTTATTTTGTCCAACCCCCTTTTCATGCTGAAATCTGTTACTCTTGTGAGTTAGTTTGGAATAAGAAATGCTCACTTGGTAATGGCTGCATTTTGCTGTTGGCTTTGTGTATGTTAACATATAGTACAAAACTAAATCAATATCAGATTTTTTTCCCCCAAGGTGTGGTGAAATGAGCTCCCTGTGTCCGTCAGAGCTACTTAATTCCTCCCAGCATTCAAGCAGAGTCTCAAGTCCATCTTTTTCAGAGCCACTTTGTTCCTGATCTCTTAATGCCATAAATGAGTTCAACACCATCTGCTATGATTATCTATGTATGCACTGTTTGAATGTCACTTCTGTAGCTACTTGAGGGATGTGAACTAGCAACATGGTGGTATCAGATAGTCAAGCTGTGCTGATCATCCTGTGTCTGCATCTAAACCTCTTCATCTGTTGCTGATGCAATCTGGCTTCAGTTGTGGGAGAACAGCATCTGCTGAATAAAAAAAGTGTAACATAAATGCGAACTTCTACAGCAATGAAACTTTTGTTTGTACATAGAAAGCAAAAGCTCTCAGCTTGACTCTCCAGAAGAACTGTGTGCATTAGTGAGACAGATGAGTGTGTGTATATTGTGTGAAACAGACGTTAATAAATAAGTTGTGGTCATCTGTGCACAATCCCACATTATGAGGATGTCTATTGAGCTTTGTGGATTCAGTGACAGATTGGCGCTGGGGTCCCTGCAGTGTTGGCACAGCTGTTGTGCAGGTGTCACTGTTCTGGCCACAACATTGAGTACTGTGACCATGATACACACTTCTGTTCACTAACACCATCTATTCCTGCACCCATTACCGTGTAGGCCAGATGGTCAGTAAAAACATTCAAGTGGTGACAGTGACAAGATATAAGACATGGTGGTGCACACTATAAAATCAAAGTACTACAAAGCCATGACACTGAAGGCCATGATATTGAAATGTGGTAAACTGTAGTTTGCTCCACCAAAATAAGTATCACATGGACCAAACACACTGTTATGATTCCACTTATAGAAGACAGGGTGGTGTCAGTTACTGTGAACTGGGGAAAGATTTGAGGGGTGTCAGGAATCAGGTGAGGCTCAACCACAGTAGCCCTTCCTCCTACAGTCCAAAGACATGTGCTTCAAGTGTATTTACTCTGAATTGCCCTTGGCAGATATATGTGTAAGCGTTACTGTATGTGTGTGTGTGTGTGTGTGTGTGTGTGTGTGTGTGTGTTACTGTCCTGCAAGGATGTGGTGTCCAGTCCAAAGTGCACTCTGCCTCACATCTTATGCTTCCCAGATAGACCCTGGACCACTCTGAACATCAATTTGATAAGTGGATGCTGATAATGAATTGATGAATTTATGATCTACATTAGTTACTTGATCTATTTCATAAAAAAGTGGAATTAGTAGTGGGCATCTTTAAAAGAAATATAGCATGAACATGACAGAGGAAAAAATAGGCAGGAGATGGAAATATTGCAACTTAAATTTGCTTGGTCTGCAAAAATGTGCCGTAACAAAATAACAAAATTTTCATTAGCAGTTGATGCAAAACTGGAAAATTGGCTCAGGTCGATCAGTGTCTGTTATGCATTCCGGTGGGATGTAGATTCACAGGATATCTATGATTTGATCAAAATGTTTTTTAACTTTGCTTCTAGTTTTATGTGGAATACCAACTCACAGTGTAACTTGTTCAGAAATGACTCAGTAGTACAACTTTATTAGGTGTGTCTGCTTTGCAGCATAAGAGCTGTGGTATAATTCTTTTTTATATCATAAATCTTGAGATGCACCTAGATCCATCATCAGTGATGTTGTGGTAGAAGAAAACCTCACAGATACTGGGTTAGAGGAAAACCTGCCAGAATTCTGTTTATTCTTTACCAATGATATCATGGGGAGAAGCATGCGCACTCAAACAGCATCACACAGTCTCAACAAGCATACAGTCACATTGCTTTTATACAGCAGATACAGCCATAGTAACAGTAAGCAGAATCCATGGTAACAATAAACAAGATAGTTTGATGAATGCAAACTATGAACTCACAGTAACAATAAACACATGTGAATGCAAACAGTATTGATCATGAACACAGAGAATAACAGGAACAGAGAGACAATGTCAAATGGACCAAATTGTATTTTACTCTCACAATGTAACCTATGATTGCTGGGAGTTTTGGTTCTTTTAATATCAGACACCGTCGTGCAGGTGAGCCAACCAGGGTGGATCAGACCCCAGGGGATGCATAGCAGGGTATTATACCTACATATCCATGCCCTGAATGTACCTCAAAGTCCTGACTTCTACAGCCACTAGCTACCCCTTCAGCTCCTTACAAGTTGTATGAATAGCCAATGCACCCCTCAAATGGCTGTAAAAACCAATTGTCAAAGATCTGCACTGGCTTCTAAACAATAGATGGAAATATTAAAATAAATGCTTTCTGATGTATTTTTTGATGGACTGAAAAACATTGGGCAAAAAGGAAAAAACTGTTTTCACACAGACCCTTGTAATATTAATTTATGCACATAGGAGTTGATGGTAGATTTGTAGGATTTGTGTACTGAAGATGGATTGAGGTCAATCTGTCTTAGGAGATGTAGAGAAAGTTATCTGTGGCAGGAAATGAAGCCAGGTTGACAATATATTTATTCACCTGACAAATTTCTGTTCTTTGGGCATTTCTTCTGCAGTAGAACACATCTTGTTTTCCTCTCCTGCTGCACAGAGGAGCTCTTCAAAGAACTCTTCAGACCAGGAAGGTAGAAGCGTTGTGGGATGCTGGTGCACCCTCCATTTTTGGGACCTTAATCCATCTCTTTGAGATTCAAACGCCACGTTTGGCTTTAAATCTTTTGTCCTGGGAAGTAAAGCTGCAGGAGAACATGCAATTATCGAATCCCTCTGGGATATGTGGAAAGAATTCATGAGGGGTACAACCACCCCCCTCAAAAATCAACAACAACTGATTCCTCAAATGAGCAAGGAGAGTAATATAAAATGGATCAAAACACTCTTTGGAGACACCATGGCAGGAGAGTAGATCATACATCTGTGTCAACTGGTTCCAAACCCTGGATGAAGTGTTTTTGTTGAAAAACTGCTTAAACTGGCCCCGAACATACCTCAAACTAAATAATTATTTTCATATTTTATTAAGTCATTATTTTATCAGCCATATTAAAACATAATTTAATAGAAATAACTTTTTTCAATGTGTTAGAGAACTGGGGAAAAAACTATGCATGAAAAATGCATGACAAAATTATTATTTTTAAACAAAATTATCAGATGCACATAGATTAATAATATACCTGACCAAGGTAGTAAACAAGTGGTTCAGAAACAGGACACAGCTTGAAGGATTTTTAAACAAAATCTGTTTTAGTGCAATGCTGAAATTAATACTTAATAAGAAACACAAAACTGTTTGATGAGGTGTGTCTGATGTTTCTTGATAAAGCCTTTGATTCTTAGGCTTTCAAAGGTCAGTGTCCCTCGCAATGGCTTCCCTCTGGTTGTTTCTCATGGAATTTCTGACACAGCTGGTCACATGATACACACAAACCACTGTGCTTTGCAGTGCGATGGAGTTGTCACTCTTCAGGAAATGAGAACTGGTGCAGCCAGTTCACCATGAGAGCTTAGTAAATTCATTTGTGTGTGAAAAGCAAAGTGTGACTGTGAATGTGTGAGGCTGTTCTGTAAAGTGCTACAACTCCACATGGGACCATGACATTGATATCCTGCTGCTAATCATTGCCTGTTTTTTACCCCAAGGTCATTAAACCCAAGGCCAGAGACAAGGAAAGCCAAAGGAAGCCAAATGAAGCCAAGAAAAGCCAAGGGAACCCAAAAGAAACCAAAAGAAACAAGAAACGTTAAATGAAGTCAAGGGAAACTAAGAGAACCTAAGGAA
This sequence comes from Arapaima gigas, assembly GCA_900497675.1. Lineage (NCBI taxonomy): Eukaryota > Metazoa > Chordata > Actinopteri > Osteoglossiformes > Osteoglossidae > Arapaima > Arapaima gigas. The sequence continues at coordinate 370,192 of UFQX01000167.1, read as the reverse complement.
GGCAAAAGAAGCTAAAGGAGACCAAGGGAATGGTCTCTATGTAATGAAGAGAAAGATTCTTGCAAGTGGAAATAATCATGGACATATGGTGCTACCACTAGAAAAGGATTGAAAGTCCAGTAGGACATGGAAATGGGTACAAGCACTAAATCCACACAGGTAGTAATAAAGCAGACAGTTGTTTTGAATCCAGTATACTGGTTGAGAGCCAAAAACATCCCTTATCCCTTGCTAGTGAAAAAAACTGCAACATTACTGCAGCCTTTAAGCAGTGAGTCACTTCAATGTCCAGTATCATGCTGGCCCCACCCCTCCAACCCTCTGCTCCTACCTGAATTCCCACAACCATCACTCTTCTGACTGTCACACAATGTGGGATTTGCTGGTTGGGACAGTCTCTCCAAATTTGTCTTTTCAGTCACCCATCCATTAGTTTTCTCAATTAAAAGGATTTAAGAACCAAACCTCTGTCATTAGTCATCAAAACAGAACAAGAAGAATTGGTGCTCTTATTAACATTCCCCTTTAAAAATAGGCAGATATTCATTTTTGTACAGTACTACATGCATTTAAAACAGCAGAGAGAAAGCATGCCTGTGGTTGCTTCCTGTTACCATCACATTTGACTTACAATGAACATACAGCCTAAGAAATAACCAGATAAAGCAACTATGTACATTAACTGCATTTGCATGATATCATTTCTTATGGAGAAAGATGTTTTTTTAGAGGCAACACTTTTTTGGTTAATATTAGTCCCCTAGAGCAGGTTCCATGTGCACTATTATCAGATACCTTTTCTGATTATGTGAAGAATGTCTCCTCTTCATTAAGACCAGCTTACATCAGTATCTCTGCTGCTGTGGAAGTCCGATCGGTTGCAATGTGTAGGTCTGAGCAATTAGTGTGCTTTAATAGATTCTCAAGTGATTGTGGCAGTACTGACTCTGCACTTTAGTGACACCTGATCTGGAGGAAATGCGTAGATAAATCGTCGAGCACTAAACCAGCAATTCTTGCTTCCCAGCCTGGGTCAGAGTGGGGTTAAAGTCGCTTTTCACCAGCTACAGCTGGGGAGGTCATTCTCTTTTTATTTACTCCTGCTCTGTTTCATCCCATGGTACAGTTTCCATGAGAGGCATTTGTTTGGTTGTACACTATGTGCATTCATAAACCAGTTATATTCCAAGATTTTTCTTTACATGAGGGCTTCGTTTTAGATGGTACAAATCAAAAGCCCTTTAGTTTCACACAGTACAACAGTTTTCAGCAGCCAGAGTGAATCAAAGACTTGATATTGCCATTGTAATAAAGTGGTGAAATGAGACTCCAGAAATAATTGGCTACGCCAATGTCAAAACAAGCTTATGGTAAAGAGATGGTGTTATAGGGTGTTGTAGATGCTGGGCTTTGCTGTTTCTCATCATGGACACAGGTAGCACTTCATGCTGTGTTGGGATTTCACACATCTAACACAGATGGATGTATCAATAAAATCTTCAGTTATAATAATAAGAGCTGGTCCCCCAATAGCCAGCTGGAAATAGCCTGCCGTACTCATTGGTCTGTTTGTGTATTTGACTAACTTTCTATGCTTTGTTCTGATTTTGTATTGTTTTATTCTACTGCTTTTTAATTTGGAATTTTCTGTGGCTTTGGAAATGAATGTATCTGCCAAGTGGAGACTTGTGGTTTAGGTCAATATGTGTAAGTTTAAATGCTTAAACTTTAAATACTGAAGCTGGATCACCTTTTGAGGGATTGAGAAGCAATGTTTTTGTAGCTGTTCCTCAACAGGGCTGTATGTGGTAAAGGGCTTCTTAAGCACTCTTTAAACAACATATTGTTACTGTTTTTAAGTTTTTAGGTTATGCCACAAGAACACCTGCATCCCACACAAAACCACTAGTTTTTCAGAAGGAAGTTGAAACTTAAAACACTCCACTGGTTTTCATGTCGTTCCAAGATGTGAAGGAAGTCCTCTGCAGACGTTCACAGCTCATTGTAATGAAGCAAGAACTAAGAGACACAATAAACACTATAGTATAATATGGAAGATGGATTCTCATATTTATAAAAAGAAGTTGACATTAACATTTAATTTTAAACACTCAAATTTCCTGGCTTATCCTTTAAACAAGGGGAAAATATGTTTGAAGAATCACATGTTCAAAAGTGCTAATGCATAACATATTTGCTTTCCCTCATTTATCTTACTACATTGTTACTACTGCTGTTATTGTAACAATCCCTAAGAAGGCAATTCTTGTAATGCAATTAAAAAACAACGCTTGTAACCCTCTCAATACTTTTAGGCAATGTTTCCTTTACCTTTAGCACCTTTATTTATTTATTTTCTTCATTAAGGGCACATTATTTAAATTACAACGCATAAAACTGAGGAGATTTCTGAGACATATTTGCAACCAGCCACACAGCTATGAGATAACTGAAATGTGGAGGAGAAACCATGCCATACATGAGGGGTGGTGGAAAGGCTGCTTGCCTAGTGTGGTGCTTAATGTTGCCAAGGCTTGTATTTTAAAATGAAATTTCCATTTTTGTAAAGCATTTCTTTTAAGCGTGAATTGAGAGCTCATTATGCAAATGTTTTACAAATTACATTTCCTTCAAAGATTGCATTCTCAGAAAAGGCACTTTTATAAGGGAAGCGTATACTGATGCTATTCTTGCAACTTCAAATTATTCTTTGTCTAAAATAGTTTTTTCCTCTAATTGGTTCTACTAGTTTTTATTTTACTTTTATTTGGAAGCCACCAATGCATGTTTAACCCTTATTCAAATGAAACTGTGGAGAAACAAACAAATCTTTAAAGAAAAGGCTCAGAAAGCATAATCAGATGCATAATGGTTAATAACAGTTGTACTTTGAAGCTGAACCAATGTCACTGTGATGTAAAAAGAAAACAGACAACAACTTTTTCTCAGCTTTCTCAAGTTTATACAGTCAATGCACTGTATACAGGCTCATCAAACTACTCCAGTAAATGTAAGCTTCAAAAAGACAAACCTCATGAAAAGCATAGTTAGCCTAGGAGCAGGAATGAAACATTTTTAGCTTCATAACACTTGAACTTTGTCAGCGGTCATCATAAAAGTGCAAAGATTTAGACCAGAAGTCTTCCCTTGTGAGTATATGGCAGTCCATGGGTAGCGATATAACAAAACAGCCATACAGAGAAACACATTCGGTAATAATTTACTAAATACACAGCAGTAAACTGTAAACAGCGTGTAAATGAGGCATTGTGGTCGAAAATTTGGCTAATTCTGGTGTCTTGTGTTACTGCTGCTTCCATTGTTTAAGTTATTGTGACGTCTTGTCATAGGCTGTGGTAACTGTACCCTGAGGTTTCAGAGCAGGTCCATGGCTCTTGTCTCTGGCTGCTCTCCCATCCAACCCCTGGCCCCACACCCAGCCCGGATGCTGTGGATGACTCCCCCTAATGCTCCACTTGGGGCAGATTGTGTGAAACCTTCATTGTCCTCTGTTTTTTGGGCCCCTTTTCCATCAGAACGACAATGACGCTGGCCAGATGGGTCCTTTCTGCATTTATCACACTGACATTAATTTGAGGACCCCTCACACATCCATCCTTGCTGTACTTCATAATAAAAGAAACAAACAGAACAAAGACAGAAAGGTAAAAAAATCCAATACAATATCAAAATAAATAAATCATTTAAAAATGCTGGAAAGTTCCCTGTTGCTGTTATGATGTAACTATACACCTTTGTTCACAACTTGATATAATGAAATAAATATTTTTTATTTTGCTCAAAAATACACCAAAGGGACCATCATACCATATTTCCAACTTTTTCATAATTTCAAAAGTATAGCCTAGCAAATTCTTTTCTGTTGCTACATTTTGTACATCTAGTATAGAGCCACACAGTTCATTGCTCCAGACTAGTAAAAGTAAGAAAAGCGGCTGCACAGTGAGTTGAATGTTTTTGTCCTGAGTCCCATTTCAGACGAAGACTGCTGGTGTTTTTAAGGAAGTGGTCACCTATGTAATTCCATCTGCTTTGCAAAAGTTGGGGTGACAGCAAGCCAGATTGGTTGCACTCATCCTGTGCTTGAGGTTTAGAAAAAAAATGCTTTCTCTGATTATTGCAGCTCAGTATTTGTGTTTGCCATACATGCAACAGTTAACATTACTTTTCTGTCAGAGAACATCACCGCACACACTGAAATCTATTGTCTTCCATAACATTATCCTAAATTTTTCTTCTGCAACATTAGCTTAAGATATGAGCAGGACTAAACCTACAGAGTATATTTACTTGACAACTCCGAATCGCACTTTTAGAAGTTAAATACACCTCAGTTTACCCTCTGTGACGGAAGTCCACAAATAAACAGGAAACTTATTCCTCCAGGTACACTGGCTCCTCAACTTACGTGCACAATCAGGATGGAAGTCTGTTTGTATCTCGTGCTGTTCGTAACTCCAAAAGTCACTTTTACCACTAAATGCTTAACAATAAAAGCCTAATGATCCAGATGTCCTCCTTTTTTATTTATTAGTTAGGATCTGTAAAAACTGCAGATATAGCTGTAATGAATAAAATACTTAAGTCTATTTAATTTATTATCCTGTTGACTGAGCTACATTAAAATTAAAGGTAATTTAAAATGACTAAAAATAAAAACATCTTCACAAACATGTCTTCCATGCTTATTGCTGGCTGATTTGCCCAACAAACATGTTGCTCATCTTGTTTCTGGTCACTGATACTCATGAAGATCACACTCTGGAAATGAATTGAATTAAGGCAGTCCCAAACTCCTATTCTGCTTGGGTACTCTTTACTGCCCATCTATTGGATTGGAGGGTAAACACAGGTTACGTTCACTCTTCTACACATACATTTTAGAAAATAGATAAGTGAAAAAAAAGCTATTAAAAATAAAGTTTTTAAATGTTTGTGCCTGAAAATTCATAACTCTGGCCTTCGTAACATGAGGAGCCAGTGTATCACAAATGGTTTCAAAGTTGACTCGCCCATTGCAAACTGTTCCATCCTTTAAGTAACACTTTATTTTCAGTAGAGAACAACCATGCCTTAGTGCACACCTTTAAACACTTTTTTTCAACAGGAAAAGTCTTATTGCTTCTTTCTTTCACATTGCAGGCTTAGCAGTTCTATGACACACATGACCAGAGTGTATATTCCTAAGTATTTTTTAAAGGCATCCATTTTACATTGTTTTCTTCTATCTATTTCTTTCTTGGGTGAAAGTGTAAAATGAATCCTCCTTTGCCTACTGCAGACCTTTTGAAAACTTTTCTCAACAGGTCAGAGTGAGGTTACCTGAAATAGCTGGTGAGAAAGAGTAATATTGTCCAGAATTCATGTGATGGGACATTGCCGCCAAAAATTTATGTCCCAGTAATGATATTTTTCATTAAAAACTGGCCACCCAAGAAACAGATTTTGGTGGTTCAGCCCAGGGTTTTTCCTAGATAGTGTGAAAAGCACCACTGGATGCTGTTCCAATGTTTGATGCAACAAGTACAGATGAGATTATGCAATGGAAACAGCAGGTATGGTCTGAACAAAAACACCCTTTGGCCTGTTTGTGTTTCTACTTAAGTGTAGAGTCATGGTCCTGGCTCATGTCCTCACAGAGTAACTTCACACAGTCAGGACATGTTAGCAGTTTGTACAAAATGCCTGATGTAAGTTGTTTCTTATTTTTTTTCCAATGCCACTGATGGCTGCTGGAGGAAATTCATTGAAAAGAGGATTTCTCTTGGAGACGAAGAAAGAGCTGTTGGTGATGAGGAGAAAAAGAGGAAGAGGGAGGCATGGTCTTCAGAGGGATCTGCACCCCACAACAAACACACTCCCAGAAGGGGAGCTCTGGCAGCTTGTCTCCGGGAGGCACTAGGACCCAGAAGAATGATCCCTGAGAGTCGAGGGGGACAGCTGGCAGACACAGCACACACACACACACACACACACACACACACACACANTGATCCCTGAGAGTCGAGGGGGACAGCTCGCAGACACAGCACACACACACACACACACACACACACACACACACACACACACACACACACACACACACACACACCATTCACAGATTGCCCTGATCAGGCAGCTGGAGCAAGACTGCAGACATGACATGCATTTTATGGAGCCCCCCGCCCCCCACCACCACCACAGACAGATGCGCTGCTTCCAGAAAAGAAAAACCCCAGGACTCTCCGCCCCAAAGCCTGAACTGTGAAACCCAGCACAGACAGCCTTCACGTTCAGGGACGGGTTCAGCAAGCACGGTGTTAGCAGACTGCCATGCAAGGAGCCCACTGGGGGCTCCGCAACACAATTGACTGCAGCTTCGGCTCTGCGGCTGTGCCCCCCCAGCTCACATCAGCCATGCCTGTCAGGGGCGGCACTGTCTAATTGGCTGGAAACAGCCAGCATCCATCAGCCAAGGAGTGTGTCTCTCCCTTTTGTGTGTGTGCAGTTTCAAATCATTTATATTAATTACATGATTTCCTTTCTGCTGTTTGTTCTGCAGAGAGAAGCCAGTTTGCATCTGCAGCTTAGAAAAACTGAGCAGAAAGAATCACCGGATAACATTATATTCCTTTTACTGACACTGTGCTGTAATTTGTGATCAAAACAACACTCTTATGATTATAATGGCTATGGTAATGACCATGCTTATGTGTAACTACCATTTGCACGAGTCCATTAACCTTTAAATATGACTGGCTGGCAAGGAATATTTTAAAACACTTGTCCTGGAAGAAAGAAATCTCATTTCATATGATAAATTATTCCTATCAAAAACTGTGAACTACACCTATGATGTTATTGACATTTTAAGTGCTTATTGTTTACTCAGTATAATTTAACGTATTGTCATTATGTAACAGCCTGTTGTACTCAAACCCCAACCCTACCTACCATCTCCTCTGCAAACATCTTTATGTGCAGTCCTGTGCCATTTGTCTCTTAATCTGGTGTGTTTTATCACTTCTGGGACAAAAAATGAAGGCAATGGCACTTACAGGATTGACCTGAATAAATAGGGTGCAAAAAAAGCGGAAAAGGCGGTGGTTGACAGTTTAGCTCTGTTTCAGTGGGGTCTGGAAGCTCCGCAATTGTCGGGGAGGCAGTATAGTGGCCAATGTTGCAGCACTAGGCCCTTAGTAGGTGAACACCAGGTCTGAAACACTTGGTGCGAGTAGGTCCCCGGAGATCATGGCATTCACCTCCGGGGTGCAGTAGTCTGGGAAGTCGAAATGAGACCCTGAGCTCCCGCTGAAAACGTCCAGATCCTTGTCCAGAACCGAGAAGTCTACGGGAGTGTTGTCAAAACTGCTGTTCGATATGATGTGCAGGATCTCTTCCTCAAGCTCCTCATCAGACGAGGCAGGTGATACTGCGGAAGATGAGCTAGCAGACAGTGGCACAGGGGATGGCCTGGGATTTGAAATGTCTGGTTGGGTTGCTCTAGGCCCCAGGGGTGCAGGAGGTTCTGTGGTTGATGGGAGTGGTGTCTCTGTGATACCGAATGGAGCAGGTGCATTGAGTCTGGGCTGAGCATGGGGCAGCTGGCTATCAGGGGACTTGGAACCCCTTGTAGCCCTCGGTTTGCTTCCCTGCGGGTTTGACTGTTGATTCCATTCTGGACCCATCTTGTTGCCATCGCCATGGGATCCGTCTCTGTTAAGGTGCACTTCATTTATTGAACATGATGCTTTGAGCTTGAGCAGCTTGCTGGTGGAGGTGGACCCAGTGGCTAAGATGGATGAGGAGGTGCGGCTTTGCTGTGAAGGACCCTTGCTGGCCTTCTGCACGGTCTTGTCTGCACCCTTTGCTGGCACCGAGGACTTGCTCTTCTTCCGGGGCCGGTACTTGTAGTCAGGGTAGTCGGCCATGTGCTTGAGTCGCAGCCTTTCTGCCTCCTTGATGAAGGGGATCTTCTCATGGTCCGGCAGCAGCTTCCAGCGACGGCCCAGGCGCTTTGAGATCTCTGCGTTGTGCATATCTGGCCACTGCTCCATGATCTTGCGCCGCTCAATCTGCGACCACACCATGAAGGCATTCATTGGCCTCTTGATGTGGCCTGTTGGGGTCTTGCACCAGTCAGGTTCCTGGTGCGGAGGTGCCTGTCTGAATGCTTTGTCTGTCTTATCCACCTCAATATTTGCCTCATGGTTTATGACGCTGTCTGTGCCATTTCCATACTTATGTCCTCTTTGGAGGACCATGATGCCAGAGTGAAATGTGGTCAATCCCTGCAGGAGCTGTCCGGAACCAGAATCACTTTCATTTTCCTTCTTCTTCTTTCTACTGAGACTTTATCATCCAAGGTCTCATAGGAGGAACATCCTCCTAAACCCACCCCAAAACAGATGACAATTTTTCCTTTTAGTATCAGCACGTGTATGTTGCATCTAAGTAGCTTTTCTTTACTTTTAACCAGCAGCTGAAAATCTCTATGAACTTCCATCCATCCATCCATCTGATAGCAATTTAGAGTCACCAATACACGTGAAACTCCTGTTTTTGCACTGTTGGAGGAAACCAGAAAACTGGGATAAAACATGGAAACTCACACAGACTCAGCTGGACTTGAGTCCTTGTTTAAACTTACATCCCAGATTCTGTGAGAGACCAGTGCTACCTGCTGCGCTGCTGAGCCACTAGTTAATGAAAACTTCAAATCCAAATGATTAAAAAATATATTTTCATTTTGTTCAAAATCCACAACCCAAGCAGGCTTGCTTGCTCAAACACCATCCACAGCACAAGCAGATAGCATCTCAGTTTTCACATGGAAACCATCATACACACACCTGCAGGGCAATGACAGCATCAGGAAGCAGTAAAGATTTACCTGAGCTGCTGCAGGAGAAGGTCTCCCCCCTGGTTCTCTGCGCACCCTCGGGGCACTGGGTATCGCTGTGGAGGTGTCTGCTGGTGACTTGGAGGTGTGCTGGGACGAGTGTGGAGAGGGAAATGTTGTCTGCAGAGCCGGCGTCTGCCTGTGATCCCCTTCCTCCCTCCCTCCCGCTTTGCCCCCTCCCCAGCTGTCCCGTCTTCTTTGCATGCAGTCTCTCCCTCCTCTCTCTCGCTCCTTCCCTCACTTGCCCCCCCCGTCTGTCTCTACCCCCACTCTCTCTCTTTGTCTCTCTCTGTCTCTGTCTGGTATCTCTCCAGCCAGCCCCCCCCAGCACAGCCCACCCCTTTGCCTCCTGCTCTGCAAACCCACACTGTAAGGAGCTCATCCTTCTGCGACAGGCACAGGCTCCCCCCACCAAGCCCTCTAACCTCCACCACATGGGAGCCTGGGGGGGTGAGAAAGTTACCACAACTGACATACAGTCATGGAAACCAGCAGTGAGAGAGACAGGCACACTGCACCTGCTAACCAAGTGCTGCATTCACATGGGCATGTTGTGTTAATGTTAATGTTTTTACTGTGTGTAATATACATTTAAAATTTATTAAACTTCCTGTCTAGGGCATCTCTGTCATCCATCGGAAATTTTGTGAGGTTTTTCAAAAAGTGAATTTGTCCATAACAGTGATTTACCCATTTACACAGCGGGGTAATTTTTACTGTACAGGTTATGATAAGGACCTTGATCAAGCACACAAGATAGTAGAACACAATTTGAGCATGACCATCAGATTGTGAGTTCAGCCCTAACCACTATGCCACCTGCTGGATATTTATGTGCTACAGATTGAAATCAAACCAAATTCAGCCAAAGAACTATTCAAAAATGATTATATATGTACCTATAGACTAGGTTTACTCAAACTTACATAGAAACATACACTCACTTTTCACCATGCACCAAAACAGAATGTTAAAAATGTAATAATTTAAATATGAAATTAAATTTGATAAAATCTGAAGTTGTTTTGATATGACAGCAGGTGGCGTAGTGCTTTCAGCAGTCAAAGGGTTCAAATCTCACTTCCTGTTGTAATACCCTTGGGTACTTACTCTGAACAGATGCATTAAAAATTACCCTATTGTGTAAATGTGCAAATCAGTGTAAACACCTTTGCACTGTAAATTAATTGCTTTTTTCATCAAATAAATAAATAAATATAAATGTAACGATGGACTCTGATGCGTATGATACGTCCCCTTTCTTGACAGTAGCCATATTTTAGTTCATTTGGTGAAACCTTTTCTAAAGAGGACGTTCCATCAAGAAATGATCCAGAGGGTACATGAATCAAACCGTGCGCCAAGTTACTGTTAGCATTTGAATGTCAGATGTGACAAAGGGTGAAAAATGTCTCTCTATGTCCCCACATGACATTATCTGTGCCATTAAACCTTCTGGGAAAAGGACAGTTATTATGAATGATCCTTCAGCTGGTGCAGAAATACTTCACTGTCTAAGCTGTTTTGTTTGAAACGCCCTTACAGGAGACTTTCTAAATCAGATCTTGTTCTGCAACACCTGGACTTGTGACCAACCAGAAGGCATGTGGGGTGATGTTGTTGCACCATTGAGGCACAAATCATCTCAGACAGAGCAGGAACAGCAGGTGGTGTGGACCCACAATAAGTGAGTGGGGGTTACCTGTATTTGATCATTTAAGTGATATCATGGCTTATAAGAAACTAATACAGAAGCTTTACTGGATTTATTGACCAGAGGAACATCCCACATATTCGATCTTACCTGGTGGTGTGGTGTGGTGTGGTTCCATCTTCCTGCAGTCTTTATCAAGTGGTGTTCCACAGGGCTCAGTACTCACCCCATTACTCTTCTGCATCTACACCACTTCCGTTGGCTCTGTACTTTTTGTCAGTTCTATAGAGTCGAGAAAAACCTAAACTGTGCTGCAGTAATCACGTGTCTGCATCTAAAGCCACTTGTTGCTGAATACACATGTAGACTAAATCAGGATCAGTTTCTGAAAGGGTCGCTTTTGGTACAGGCTAGATCTCAGTGACATAGTTTCCTGTATCACTTTCACTTAGATTCATGTCACTGGATGCCATTTCCTATGCTCTGCTTAATGTAGCCTTTATCAAAAAATATTTTTAGGCAAAGGGCAGTATGAGGTTCAGTCATATTAGATCAATATATTGTAGCAGATTGATATTGCTCTTAATGAGAAGCTTATTGGAAAATATTGCATGATCTCTGGTCATGTGTCAGGCAAAATTCACTGGTAGGAAGCGATCTGAGATGATCTGAGTTGCTTCTCCAGCCTGCGTTTGTCCATGGTGCTGAAGCAGGGAAACGAAATCAGTGTGGTCCTGATGAAATATTAATACTTTAATGGCTAGCTGAGAAACAAGTGGCTGGATCTGACTAGGTCCCTGTGGCTAAGAGGTGGCTGAGTATGGGAGTCCAAAAGAGTGGGCCAACAACAGGAGATACTGTTTTTAAAACTGCCCCTTGCCCATGTTCTGTTGAACATGTTAAACATACATAACTTATACATACCAAAGTTAATACAAACAAAGTAATATTTAATATTATATCTGTTGGAGATTTATGTTTTATATTTAGAGTCATGAAAACTGAGATTAGAAATCTCCAACAGATATAATATTAAATATTACTTTGTTTGTATTAACTTTGGTATGTATAAGTTATGTATGTTTATCTCTTTCTGGCAGTGCAAAAATATTCAAGGGTAGCAAGAATTATATTGCTTGCCAAGCTATAATTAATATTTGCACATTTATGCAGCAGGGTAGTTTTAACCTTGCTCAAGGGTGTGCTGCCAGAGCGTGGAACTTTAGGCCTTTGGCCTGCAAGAAGACAATGCTAACTGCTGTGCTACTTGCTGCTGCTGATGATAACTGCATAATTATTAAGCTGTAGGGTGATGACCAGTTGTATCAAAAGGTTCAAAAACAAACGTTAACATTGGAAATTTGTTATTTTTCCTTTGTTTTCCAAGAGAGGTGCAATGCACTGATGGAGACCTCAGACTTTTGGCCTGCATTGTTTGCTCATTTACACAAACAATTAAACTATTATTAATCAGCACCTTTCTCCAAGGTGATTTACAGAGTGTTAGCTTTCTACATTTAGTCGCTTACAATGACTTTTGCCATTTACACAGCTAGGTAATTTGTAATGCATCAGTTCAAGGTAAGTATCTTGTTTGAACCTACTACAGCAAGAGAAGGGATTTGACAGGATTAACCACTACACCACTGTCTGCCTCTTTTGAGTAAATAATAGAGAGCAAGTTGGATTGGATTGGATGCTGACTGTACGCTATAGCCAGTCTGTCTGAAACTGTGACAATGTAAACATGGATTCTCTGCTTTCTTTTTGCATCTTCCTTGACTACGTTGCTGTAATAAGGTTTCTTTGAGCAGAAGGGGTCAAACCCTTTGTGGGCATAAACGCATAACTGAATCATAACTCAATGAGCTTACTGTCCTGACATTGCACCACATGATTCTCATTTCTTTGGTCCATTTGAAGAGGCGTTATGGGGTTGCCGCCCTGTAAGTGATGAGGAGGTGGAAGGAGTGGTGCAAACATGGATTCTGGAACAACCAGAGTTCTTGTCCTTTTATGACATCCAGAAGCCTTTGAATGCATGTAATTCCAGGGAGAATATTTTGAAAAATAATACTGTTCTGTACATTCCACTTCATTTATGATGAGTTAATTGACTTTACTTTTCAATTATTTGCATTATTTGTATTTTTATGCAACTACTCAAGTTGTAAAGAAGTTGGCATTAAGTGAAGAATAATAAAAATATGCACTGGGATGTAAATGTTTGCTTCATGTGAGCAGGCACAGTTTCCCAATATAGCTTTCTAATCGGTCGTCTACGGCAGTGCATTATGTAAAAAACCAGGTCAGTGGGTGAGCATCATGAAGATGTGCCCTGACACACATGCTGCTGTCACCCAACCACAATACAGCCGCCCCATGACCTACTTTGGGGTCTGGTCTGAGGCCTGTAGCACATGTGTGTGTCTAGTTGGGCAGAGTTCAGGTCTCCAACATCCTCTCTCTTCATTCCAATATTGACTGTAACCACGTGGACAAAAGGAGCAGGTTGCCTCATTGCAATGGATGGAGGTTAGGAGTTCATAACTCAAGGGTCACTGGTGTACTTTTGTGTGTAAACTTTGACCAGCATTGCTGTAGTATGAATATCTTAATAGATAAAATATGTGTATGTGTGTAAACCTTATTTCAATATAAAATAAAACAACAATTTATTACTTCCTTCATGTACGATTATTCAAAGTGATGTCCAGTGGTTACTAACTAATATTTACAGCTCTGGTTGCTGACAGTGCTACATGACAGCAGATTCAAGTTTCCTGCCACAAGAATCAGTTTGCAAATCCTGGTGAAAGTTTAATAAAAGTTAGATTATGTTATGTATGTTACTGTAAAAGCACAAATATGTACGTTTACAAAGTCCTTGGTTAACCAGTTTTCAGCTCTGGTCCCCACTCTGTATGCAGGATTTTTTGCTTAAAAGGGAAATTTAATTAGCCTAAAATGGGCTGTTAATTGAAAGTGTCATTCAAACATATCACACTGGAAGTGTTTGTTGAGAACTTGTTATTAGTCACAAAATATCTGTAATGTTGAAAGGAAATGTTCACATTTTTTTCTATGTGAAATGAGAAGTAGTGTGACTTCAATTAAATAATACAATAATCATGTGCTGCATCATTCTTTGGCATTAATAAATTGAATTAATTGCATTAATAATTGTTTGATTGAACTTCAGGTCTGAAGAAACTGCTTTAATTTTTGTTCAAAGGGACATGTTTTATTACAGCAAATACTCATGCAGCATATCCTATTATTGCCAGCATGACAGCTTTTCTGTTTCTGTCCCATTTTTGTTGCAACTGAGATTGAAAGTAACGACTCCACCAGTGCTTTGAGCTTAATGGGTCTTGAAACATGAGATTTATTCAACGAACAACTCAATCAAGGCAACTTAATGAACAGCTCAGCTGGAACAAAAGGCCATGTGCACAGGGGGTCATGAGGGCTGGGTCCAAGAACCGCTGCCCTTCTGTTGTTGCTCCCAAGGATACTGTTTCGCTGAGCTCACCTCTTTATGACTGCACTTGCCTGACCCTGTCTGACCTCTTGCACACAGTACAGGCTATAAACCGTGTGCATGTCTTTTATATCACATATACAGTACAGCCATGCTTTTAAATGTACTTCCACTGTCTGATTTTAATATGCTCAATTAGGACCCGCATAAACATTTTGCCCCTTTGCTTCTCATGATTTTGAAAAAATCACATCTAGCTAAGCAGTGCACTGGCTATAATGGTACCAGACATAATCACAAATCATCTATATATACACAGTCTCATGACATTATAAATGGTCAAGTTATGGAGATAACTTTTTATTTACTTGTAATTGTATTTTGTTCACTTATCTAACTTTTAAAATTTATATTTGCACAAGAGTGAGTGCCAGCTTTATTTTTCCTCTAGCCCAATAGATGGCAGTAAAGAGCACCCAAACAGGAGAGGATTGTGGGTCCACCTTAATTCCATGCTCTTCCACAGTGTTCACAGCTCATCTCTGGTGTTCCTGAGTGACAATGGTCAGTAACAATACAAGAAACATTGAAGATATCTACAGATTAGTCAACAGTCAGGACTGATTCCTGCAGATCACGTATTTTTATTATTATTTAAAATTGCATTTACCTTTTACTGACTGTGAGTTTGTGGTAAAAAAAGTTCCACAGAGAGTTCCAGTGAGTTCAAGCCAATATGTATTTGTTTTATCTGTATTGAGTTCTAATATTTAATAATATACAGTTAATTTACAGTCTCTGCTTCTCATGCTCTACTTTCAGTGCTGATGCCAACAGTGTGTCATTGTCGTGTCTGCAATACACGGCTCATTTTAAGAGGCCAGAATTCTTTATTTATAGCCAAGCTGAGTTTGTTGTTTCTTGTCGTGGAAACATCACAGGTTTGGGAACTTGGTTCATTTCCAACATGTGTTGCCATGAATGGCTTAGTAGCTTGAAATTCTGTTTCCCTCTGAGACCTTTGACCTCAGTCCTTTAGAGCAGACAGATATTGGTGAGGTGAACGTGAACTGCCCACCACCCTGAACGTGACCTCTTGTGTCACTCAGACAGTTTCCAACCCCATGTGTCCTCTGTCCAGCTGCCCCCTCAGTGTACTGCAGGGAGGAGGGAAGGATGGGGGTGAAAGGGTGGAAAAACAATTAAACATTCACCTTTGTTGGTCATTTTTCGTGCAGCAAATAATTGACTGTTAGAACCTGTAAAAATGGAAAATATCTGTTTCTAACTCTAAAATATTTATAGTAGTATTATGTGATATTAATGCCGAAGTGTTGTCATGAAATGATCATATGTTATCCGTATGTATCATAGGTGTCTATTTTTCTGCTCATTTCCTGGCATATGAGTCACAGAGCACAATTTAAAATACTAAAATCATATTTTAACAATTTCAGGCTATATTGATGAATGCTGAAAATTAACCTGGTGAAAAATTAAGCTGCGTATTGAAGCTAAAGTGAGTTGCGAAAAATGAAGACGAGATACAGTCGTTTATAGAAATAAAAGGGCAGCAGCTACCTTAATCATTCATGCTTGTCTGCAGTACTGAGCAAATGTTTTATAGAAAAACTGCAAATGGATATTTAAAATTAATTTTGGGACAGATTTCACCGTTTTCTCAAGCCAAATAACCCTGAGCTGTAAAAAAATTGTGACTACAGGAGGTTGAAATCCAATTAAGGAAGAAAAATGACATAATCTCAGCTGGCAAGGTGGTTAGTGTCTGAGCGGCTGTCACGCACGTCCTTGCATTGTCTGTCACAACACCAGGACACTCACAGGTGGCTGCACAATCACAACAACAACAGGCTTCATATATCATTTTTTATTATTTATTCATTTTTTATACTATGGCTTTCTCCAGTGTTAATTTTGTGCACTAAGCAGCTCATTCCAAGCTGTACCATGGAATGAAAAACATACATCTGGTGAAAAGTACTTCTAAGAACTGTACTAACTTGAAAATTGTGTTCATGCACATTTAAACTGAATGACTAAGGCAGTATTTATTTGGTATATATAAATAGTAAATATTTTGACTCTAGCAAATATATACTAACTAACACAAATGGTGCACTGATTTTACACTAAAGGTTAATGGTAACATTTACTTCTTAAAAAATCTAGTGATTTCTAGTGATGTCTTTATTTTAGAATCAAAAAAGAATGAAAAAGAACTTGCTTTTAGTAGTATTACACTCATTTGACACATTTCACCATGCCACCTTATGTTTGTTACATTTGGTTTATGCACTAAGCTACTTACACATATTTACCCATATTTTTATACAGCAGGATAATTTTTACTGCACTAGTTTAGAGGAAGTACCTTGATCAATGGCACTACAGTAGGAAGTAGGAATCAAACCAAAGTCTTCTAACTGCTAGATGACAACTCTAACCATGACATTACCTGCTGCCCAAGGCTACACATATAAAGTTTAAAAATATATCCTGTGTGGTTGTATTGTACTGCAGCAAAGTGCTGTATGCTTGTTTTCATTGTTCCTGGGAGTTGTGCTTTTCTTTGTCATACTCTGTTTACATTCTTGAGGTAAACAGTGGATAGCAGAGTAACAGAAAAAAAAACAGCTTATCCAATATTCCCATTGATATGATGCTCTTACATCACTTTTAATCCATTACAGCTCATTTGCATGTGAAAGCAGAGACTGTATTTTATTTTCCTACGAAGGGGGATTCACTCCTCATTACACCAGCTTTAATGAGCACCAGTCTGTGGGGTGATGCCACCAATGGTGACAGAGGTGGGGAGGAAGTGGGGTGTGCATGCCGCCGTGAAGGAAGACAGATGCATGGCGGTGGGGTGACATGTAATGACACCTTGAGCAGCAAAGCACAAGCATTTGGTTTGCCCCACTTACCTCTATGCTTGGCCCGGCTAGAGTGGTGGTGGGAGTGGGGGGGGGCAGAGGGTTTTCTGCCTCTTATCCACAATGGAGGGGCTTTTGGGAGTCAAACATGAAACCATGAAAAGTAATCTCTCACTCCCTCTCTTCTGCATGATGGTGTTTACTGGAGGTCAGGGACTAAGTGAGGCAATAAAACAAAAGAAACAACAGTAAAAGTTGTCAACAAAGGTTTTAGAGGTTATTTCTGAGCATGCTGTAATGCCCCACCCAATCAAAAACAATCCCCCCAGTCTGATTTATATAGTTGGCAGTGACAGCTAGGCCTGCTTTATTGTAATCAAACGAGAAGATGGGAAGAATACAGAGAGCTTTCTGTGGTTTTAAGTGCTTGCTCATGTCTTATTCTGCTAGTGGAGGAAGAGTTTTGATTGAACATTGAACAGTGAATGCTTTTGTACATTGTGGACTTGTGGATCTTCATTTTGTGTTCCCTTGTATACCTGCTGTATAAAGGGGTTCGACAATAAATGATTTTTGGTTCACTGCAAGATACCTATACTAAATTAAGAGTAATAGCTGAATAATAATAAATAAAAATAACATGGTAAGTTTTCAGTTATTTTGCACATTTTCTTACATTTTATCTGTAGGTTTGTCAAATCATAAGCATTTTTTTACATATAACTCATGACATGCTGCTCTGTCACTAAAGAGCTCATCTGACACTGACTAGTGGAGCACTAGACACAAATATGGCTTTTATAATCCTACAGCACAGTTTTGTGCATCTTTTATCATTACTTTCATATGTGTTGATACCAGATATTTCTACAGCTTATACTTTTATATTTGCTCGCACTTTTACGAAACGCTATTGCCAAGAAAAGACCGAGTGGTGATTTTCAGCATTTCCATTGTTAGCAGTTTTTCCCCTTTGCAAAGTCGCCCATAAAGCCATTAATAGACAATAGCAGTATTACAACTTGTGCAAAATGAACATTCATCTTTCATGCAATCTCTTTGGCATGAACCCAGCAGAGCACTTTTAAAACAAGGAAACTTATTACCTGAAGATGCTGCTGTGTAGCTTTTAATCATATTTCTCCTCCACTAACACATTTAAAACCATTATCCCATGTTGCTCAATGTATTCATCCATCTACCTCCATTATTCACAACCACTCATCCTAGTCAGGGTCATGGTGGTCTGGAGCTTATCACAGAGTTACTGGGTCGTAAGTTAGGAGACCATACCCTGGATAGGACACTAATCCATCATAGGGATGTTATCCTATTTCTGTGAAAGAGGCAGTGAATGGCTATTGATCCCCTTCATACTGACTGTGGAACCAAGGAAAATTTCACATTCCTGCTGTTAATAAGCCACACGTGGAGCATGGCACCAGTGACAGCAAATACCCAGGGAACCTGGCAGGGTTAAATCAACTCTGACAGAGTTAAATCAGCTTTCAAAGGAGTGTGGGTTGAAGCTGCTGGGATCATATAAACTGGAACTCATTTAAGATTGCTAATTTTTCTGTGCCATGCTCCCCTACCTTATGATATGGTGGTCAAGTTATAATGCAGTTCTACAGGTGGGATACTGGTTAAGGGCCTAAGCATAACCCTTGAATTTAAGACCAAAAGGTGGTACTAAGGTAGTACCCTTGAGCATGGCCTAAAAACTGAATTTTTTCAATGAAAACACCCAGTAAAAACTGTGTACTAAAAATTGCTTCGATTAAAGATGTCAACTAAGCAACTAATTTAAAGTGAAAGAAAACTGGTGTAGAAGAAGGAAATGGGTGTGATATGTTTCCTCCGATCATCCACGGTCTCTCGGTCACGCTGTAAGATACAAATGACACCAGTGTGGAATTGCTCTCTATGCAGAGGTTTGCCTCTGTGTTCATTTGTTTCACCATGCTTCATTGACTCTGAAGACGCTACGGAGAAATGGGCATCATGAGTATAGTTCCACCACCCTGTCTCAGAGGTACAATCAACAAAACTCCAATGTTTTCAGACTGCAGATCCCTGTGATGGATTTTCCACTTTACACACACCATTCTTCTCCTCTCAGTCGTGAATTTGTCCCAGAGACTAACAGCTTTCAAGACTATGAAATTACTGTTGTCTGAGTGTTGTTTTTCTTCAATATTAATTACTGATAATACATTTAGAAATGCATTATATGTGAGTGCATCAGACATAGGTGCTTGCATCAGATATTCATCTCAAATAGCATGTAATGAACAATGGAAAAAGTTGTGGCTGCATAAGTACATTACAGCCTAAAGTCTGACATAAATAATAAAAGGATGGCGGTAATAGTTGCTATTAGGCTGATCATTGTGTTGGGCTGTCAGTGAATCTGTGGTATAGGGGAAACATGCCAACTGGTTGATTTTGAATTTCATTTATTATGGTCTAGATGAAACTTCGGAATATGAGGGCCAGATGAAGAAGCTGAACTGGGCTGGCCTCACCCAGCATTTGTGGAGATTAAACATATGGTCCTATTTGGTTCACTGAAAGGCAAATACCGATCTTCAGTGACCAGTAGCCTCAGGGTAAAAGCCACGATTTCCACCATTTTCAGGGTACTGCTGGTAAAACTGAGTACATGGCTTTCCCATCATTCCCCCAAGATTTTCTGCATCCCCGGTTGCTTCTTGTCTTAGTCGGGTGACAAAGGACACCAACAGAAATGAGCTGTCCTGACAGCACAGAGGTGAAATCACAGCCTGCTCACACTCCATCAGGCATGATTATGTGTGCCCATGATAGGAAGTGGGAAATGGGAATCAATTTACTGCTGTTTAAATGCAAGGCGGACTCTCCGTCTCACCACTCATTTTTTTTCTTGGTCACAGGAGAGCCATTGATTTCTATAGATGGCTTCTCAGTCAAGTCCTGAGCATACAGCAGTGGTTAATGATGACGTACAGTCTAACAGAGACTGATAGACAAGTTGAGTGGCATATCCTCATATGAACTTCAGTGTTTTTGGAGGAAGTGAAAACCTTGAGGATTCTAAAGAATGCGGCTGTAATGAATGAGGCTGCTGTCTCTAGCACAGATCTCATGGTTGTACCCCAGCAGTTATGGCCAGAAATAGCTGGAAACTGAGGAATGCACCAGCTGAGGCCATTCCCTCCCACAGCCATCCAGCTGGATGAAACTATTCTATGTATAGACTAAATATTCTCCGCACAAAAGCATTTGCTAACCAGCTATATAATGCAGGTCCTCATCTTTGCTTTTTGCAACAGATGTTTGTTTTTCATGTATGCCCTACCGAATATGATAGTTTGATATTGGAAAGCATATAAGGGAAAGCAAATTTTTTGTTTAAGCTGAATGAGGGATAAATTTTGTTTCTGAAAGACTTTGGGAGGTTATGGTCCTGCGTGATATTGATACCAGATGGAAACATTAGGGATTTTAAGTTAATAGATATGATGGAAGGCAATCTGTTTGCACATTTTTGCATTGATCTGCAAAAGCTGGGAAAAGCCTGAACGGATGAGAACACAGGATCATTACCATAATTATAGGAAAGTGGAAGCTCATTATGCACATGTATGGAGGACTTCAAAAGCATTCTCTTCGCATCTCAGTCACAATTGCAGAAGGATGGGGGGGACACAGGCTCCTCACATGATCAAACACTGGATGGTCTTTGCACAAAGAAAGGGTGGAACTTACTTATTCCCATCTCTTGCTGCTGAGAAGTGGGATTTGTGCAGAAACCTCAGATGTGTCATACTTGATGCCTAATTTCATTTCCCCGTGGTATCATTAGTGGTTTCATTCTAATGTAATGCAGTATGGGTTTTCAGTGGCTCCCTATCATGTAACAGACACAAGCTGGAGCGATTTTTGCTTTAGAAATAGGAAAGATTAGCAAAAAGGTTACAAGGTTATGCATAATAAAATAATATACTAATGCATCCAGGTTATGCATAATCATTTTATGTATTTTATACATTAACAGGTACAAGACATTGTCACCTATCAAAGGTGTTGTTGATCAGGCAGATAGCAAAATAAATTGTGGATACAAAAAAAGAAAAAAGATTTTTTAAATTTGAATGAGCTTATCGTTTATGCATGATGAACTGATGACAACATTTCTAATCTTTATACTGCTAAATTAACAAAGCAAAAGTACGATGATTTATTACCCTTCCTCTGAGGAAAGCCTAATTAATAGCCAGACAGACCCACGTCTGATGTGCAAGATTTTAATCTCTCCGAGTTTGAGCCTATGACAGGATTAATCTGTTGCACTTTGCCTTCTTTGCATTCCAGCAAATACTGGCACTATCCTGTAGCCGACATGTAAGTCTGGATGGATCTGAAATTAATTTGATAGTTCTGATATTAAGTTTATAAAATTTAGGGTCATACCGAGGAAGTAAATATTTCAGTTATAATCCCAAATCTTATTCCCATCCCACTGGAAATTTTAACAGCTATTTTATTAAATAAAACTTCAGACTCAGATATTTAATTTGTTACTGTTAACGAAAGTTTGTATTTATTTCACAAGCAACATGCTGCATCGGAATTAATGTAGATGGCCATCATTGTGAGTCACTTGGTTTCTGTTTATTATGACTGCATTAGACACTGGTTCTGAACATTTTATTTATTTATTTATTTTTTAAATTTTTTTTTTTTTGCTTCAGAACATTAATTTTTTTATTTTCATTCCAGTTTTTGCAGTTTTCCATTCTGTAAGTGGTTTTCTTAAAAAGAACACTGTAGACCACGTTTAACACAGCTCTTCCTTACATCTCCCCTGTTTCAGTTTAAATATCACCATAGCTCTACCCTGCCCCCAAAGGATACCTTTATGCTTCACATTGCAAGTTTGTAAACTCATCTGTATGGCAAAAGTGTAAAGAAAACTTGATTTAGTGCAACTAAATAAAGATCATAAACATTATGCTGCCTATGTAGACTACACAGATAGCAGGGAGTTTAGTGGTTCAGGTCTTTGCTTGGGTTCATTTCTTGATTGAGGCTCTTGCCGTGACCTGATGCAGGAATAATTATTCCAGTTGACTAAATGAGTAAATTATTGTAAGTGTCTTATCATACAAGCCTTACGTTGTAAGTCAGCTTAGACTAAGGTATCAGATAATTGATTAAATATAGCCAGTACCTTACTGTCCTGTCCTTTTGTCTTGTAGCCACTAAACTTCATTCCTTTGTTTATTTCTGCCTCTTTACCATGATTTAAAACAATGTACACATTTTTCAATGGCCCTGATGTCACTTTTGTAGACTCACCAAAGCTGAAAACCTTCTACCCTGCATGCACTTTTTTTGCTATAAATACAGTGTGAATAGCAGTAAAGAGCTTAAAGCTCTTATACAAGACATAGAAATATGCACGTGTAGTGACATTTCAGCTTTAATGGACGGATTTTAGTACACACGGGTTTGCTTTATGAACAGTATATTTCCCATTCATTTCCAGTTAATTTACATGTCTGCTGACATTTTGGACCTGAAGTGTAGATGCTCATCTATTTTAACTTCAAACTTTAATAATTTCTATTCATCATATCAATGGCTAAATGAAGCTGTACTTCTAACTGATTATTGGATTAGTAATTCACTGTAATAGTAATTATTCTGTATGAAAAAGGCAAAAAATATTGTATGACTTCATTTATTTAGTTTCTTGGAGACACAGAAAAGAGGCCTAAAGTTTTTTCCACAAGTGAGCTCCAGCTTTCTCGGCCATCTTTAACCAGCCCATTCCACCTCTTTAATGAATTCTGTAGCATCACATGATACACCTGAGAGAAGACTCTTGACAAGTACAAGCCTCTATTCCTGCTGCTGCCGCAACGGCCGCCATGTGCACTGGAGTGCTTCTTTGGTGCTGTCCTATTGCAGACGTCTGTTTGTTCTCCAGGGAGGAAGAGACCGCCTCACTTTCTTCTGAAATTATCCTCATGCTGCTTCTCTCAGCTCTCTTCCTTCCTTTCTTTCTTTAGAAAGGGCATCTATTATTAAGTAGAGCTCTGACTGAAATGCATTCACGGTACTAGAGTGTGTCAATAATTTAAAAGCATAGATGCAGATTATGTAAATGGAAAGCAGCTCACACTGTCATGAGCCTGTTGCCTTCAAATTGTAGGACCTGTGTTCGAATCCCACTTCCTTCTGTAGTGCCCTTGAGCAAGGTAATTATCCTGAATTGATACAGTAAAAATTGTGTGTGTATAAGGTGTATAAATGGGAAAATCATTGCCAGCAGCTTAGAATACAAACTTAACACTATAAATCAGGGATTCAAACCACCAAGCAAGTGACACCACTGACAGTTGACATTAACACCAGCATAGTGTTAATGTTCCTCTCCATCATACAGAAAAGACTGAAATAGTATGTAAATGTTTCTTTATTTTACATTAGACCTCAGAACACTTTCCAGCAATATTCATTTCCTTTTTTGAAATTTTGTGTTCAAGTGTTCAACCCAGCTTGCTTCCCTCACCAGCGTGGTGTTTCTCACAGTTCAGCTTCAGCTCAGTTCTGTACTCTAAACTCCTTGTGTACACACACACGCACACGCACACGCACACGCACACACACACATGCACACATTCAGTGGCTTTGTACAGCAAACTTACAACTATAAGAACTCGGCAAATCTCAGACATTCAGATACGAGCTCACACGTGTACACACGTGTCACAAACTCACCCACTGCTGGTTATATCTGTGCTGCCTAAAGGTAGTACCATGAGAACATGTTTAACTGCATCTAACTGCAGTGAGGAGCTAAAGATCTCCCCTGACTAAATGGATCAAATCTACTGCAGGTGTACTGGTAATGTAATCTGGGAGTGTGGGACCTGTGTCAGGGGCTCATTAATACCTGTGTCAGACTCCTCCCTCCCCACCTCCTCACTGGGGCACCAGAGTCCAGTCAGCTGGAATCCAACACTGCCAGTGTATTGTACAGTCCCTGGAAAACAAGCAGGTTCCACCTCTGATGTGAATGTTAGACCACCAGCTTCTAGGGGGCAATGTGGCTTATCAGTGGTATGGATATTTAATAGAAGACATTTGTTATTTTGAAGTGGAACAGTTGAAAATATTGTGTCTTGAAAATCATAATTTTTATGTAGAATTATTTGAGCAGGTTTCCATGTAAATTTCTCCTTGTGCAACCTGACTTCTTTGACCAAAAGCTACTTACAGTTTTAGATATTTAACTCAATCTTGATTTATCCATTCATGCACATGGTTATTTTTATTGCATCAATTTGCCGTCTGTACTGTGATCAAGAGTTGCAAACCAACAGCTTTCAGATTTTGAGGTGACAATCTTAACCTCTACAACACCTGCAGCCCTGAACTGTAACAGAAGAACTAATCCAAGAAACCATAATCCTGGCAGATTGTGTATTTATCATGAAATAGCATTTTTCTAAAGGGTGGCATATGGGTGCTTTTGTTGGGCTTTTTAACCCCTCCCAAATCCTATCATGGTTTCCCCCTTCTAACCCAAATGTAGTACATTCTTAGCAGCATTAAAAGGCTGAATCTCATCCATCTTAAGGATTAGTTTAATATGTAGTTACATTCAGATTCAATAACCACCCGCTGTTGTGCCCTTCATATTGTTTCCTGGCCTTGGTGCAAAACACTGGGTCCGATGATTTGGCTCGATGGGACGTTACTGCGGCAACTGTCGTGTATAGCCAAGCAGCAGTCAAAGGATAGGTTTGATGGGCTTTTCATAGTCCAGTCACCTGGGTCCCGCTCTTGCACTTATATAATAATTGGATGCTATGGGGTCTTGATTTGAACAGGCCTATGATTCGTCTTTAGAAATAACTCTGTACATTTTACATGTTTATAGATACGTTCAAGGTGTGTCTGACAATCTGCGTCATTTGAGGTTTTTCTGCATATTGTCATATTTTCTCTTTTCCCACTCCTTTGGAAAAATCACCCTTACAGCATGTAATAAATATATTTAATTGATTGATTATACTCCTGCTATTCAACGATCTGCCTTAAAACCCTTTTTAATGTGGGGTGAGTGGACTACACTGGGGGATAAATTTCCAAGAGGACACACTAATTTGTAAGATTCTCATTAGTTATTAAAATGTATAATCTATCTCAAATTTACATAAAAATAGCAGGTCTGATTTTAATTAAATCTAGATCTGTTTCTTAATTTCCACGGTCCAGTGTTTCACTTTGATGTTCACGTCGTTTGGCAAATAAATGATGAGTGTTTCCCTCCGTAAGGCTGTAATTGAAAAGAGATTTCAGGCAACCAGGCAGTAAATACAGGCACAGAAAAACACTATTTTTGCTGATGGAAGCATCTCTTCTCTCAGCAACGGTAACTCACAACATTTAACTTTTTTGCCTGGTAATCTTTCACGTATTGTTATTTGAATTTAATCATAATTGGATCTTGATTGCAACTTTCTCAATTTGCTTGTGTTGTTGGATCGGGCCTCCACCGTACTAAGAGCTCTTTTCCACCTGTAAACCCGTAGTGAGACGGTGTAAACCCCCAGGAGTAAGAGGATTAGTGTTATACCAAGTAAGCAGAACATTTCACAATTGCAGGCTTAACAGCAAAAAAAACCTTGCATTGTCATTCCTACCATTTGCACTATAGTTTTAGAAATTCAGGGATTGCGAGACCATTAGCATCCCAACCATATGAACAGATCCATCTCTCTTATTGTCTCTCTTATCTGTATTAGAAATGACTGATTGGCTACAAGGCCATTAAAGTTTACAAATCAGTTCCACAATACAAAGCTGCTGTATATTTGCCTTTCACCCCATAGCCACAGTAATTTGTCTCTGACGTATAAAAAATTAAGCTGCCAGTCACCTCTTGGCCGGCTGAGCCATTTTTAAAGCATACTTGAAATAAATGGTGCGGAATTAATTAGCTCTTTACATGATTAATTAGCTCTTAACATATTTTTATCTAGCTTAGGGACGGAAATCAGTTCCTCTGAGGTGATTTGAATGGTCTGGACCACAAAGTGTTTTGAGAAACAATGCACAATTCAACAGCTATCGGTTATGATGTTCTGACGCCTGGGAGCATTTCTCCAAACTATTCCCTCTGTAGAGAACTGAGCTCCTTAGCGGGCAGCCCAGGGGCCAAAGTCTTGGCTCTGAACTTAAGACCAGACCTGGTCTTCAAAGCACCAGCAGCCTTTTGTGTAACTGGTACTTGCCTCTTGAGGTCTGGAACTCAAACCCATCAGGTTTGACATACTGCCAGCCATGCCTCCACCAGTAGTCAAACATCCAACTGTTATTTTCAAGTAGCAATTTAATATACTTTTGTTCTAGGCTACAACCCAATAGGCCTCGAGCAGTAATAATATTAAAGCAAATGCAAAAAATGATTTCACAACATACCATGTTATTCATTTATGCCGTTATTTTCTCCAAAGCAGTTTATAATGTGAGGTATGCATACTAAATGAAGCCTTTCAAAATTTAGATCAACTTTTCCTAAAGTGTGATAAGATTAAATACATGTAGCATATTTTATTATTATTGCTGTTACAGACCGAATCCCTCCCAGGAAAAGCTCTAATTCCCCAGTAACCACACACTAGGAACAAGATGCTTTTGGTGTGTATTTTATTATTCTTATTATTAATATTAATTTATGGGACACTTTTCTCCACGGTGACCTGGATTGTACACTACACTACTTACAGTTACAATGCTCAGTGAAACTTAGTAGTGGCACTTCTACCTTTTGCTCTTTGGAGTGATGGGACTTATTCTTGTGTAGGGGAGACTTCCCATAAGTTCCTGGTGCTCTTCTCTGCCTTTTGTTGACCCAACTCCCTGGCTAAGGAACACACTATTGTAGTATTTGACCAATTACCCATGGCATTAGTATCAGCTTCCTTTGTGTTTTGCCACTTTTCATTTGAAGTTTGTGTCCCCTTTGTTTACACACACACACACACACACACACACACACACACACACTAACTTTTCTATATATATTGCTATAGCTATCAGCCATCAAACATATTCCCGCAGTCCCAAACTGCAGTAGCAGCCTGGTTGCAATGGCTGATGCATGGGGATTGGAGGAAGATCTACTCCCCGCCCCCTGTCCTCCATGGGGCACATGCTACATTTTTTTCAAGTGATTAATGTGTTCATTAAAGAGGGAAATCAGAAGGTGCTCATTAACCTTCTGCAGATAAAGTTTTATCTCTCTGGTTACAACCTGCTGCCCGGTGATCCCAAGTGCCCTCGCGAAAGACATTGTCACACCCTTGGCATGCACGCCGCCTGCATCGCATCTGTCTGGAGCCCGTGAAAGGCCCCTCAGCTCATCGTTTTATGAGATTTTTTTGCACTGGCAAACAATAAACATACCTTTTAGTGGCTTATTAATTGGGCCATGCCAGACACTGGCGTGTTGGTAATTATGAGATCTCCAGGCTAAAGCCAAGGCGCTACACAGGTTTTCCTGAGAAAGTTAGTGTGTTGCCTGTGTTCCTGTGGGACTGTAATGGATACAGTAAGGAACTGAGATTGTTCACCATCATTGAAGTGGTGAACTAACAGTTCTTGGGCTGCAAAAGCAACAACAGGGCCCAAAAGGGGCCCATACATGAACACACGACTTAATACTTCAGTCGACTCTCCTCTACAAATTTAAATTCAAAACTTACAATTTTTAAACCTAGAAGGAGAATTACATAACTAGTTGACATTTTGCAAGTATTTTTTAAGAATACAACAGGAAAAATTTGTTCTTAAATGTCATAAAGACAGACTCCATAGAGTTATCCCTCATATGAATCAAATCTGTTCCTGAAAATATGTTTAATGAGTTTTTGGGTAGCAGGAGCGTATATTTCATTACTTTTAATGCTAAAAATAAAACTGGATTCCCACCCCATCCCAAAAACCCCAGTTAATTTCCCCAATTATCACTAAAACACTCTTAACAGTCTTCCAAAATTTCTTTCTACCTACGTTTTCACTTTTTTAGAAGGCATTTTAATTTAATAATGTGGTGAAAATGACACTGATAAGGCACATGGTAGATCAACGCAAGAATGAGAATAATTCTATTGAGAGAACAGCTGAGGTACAACTGCTGCACACTTTTAGTACCTTTCCAGCTGCTTCTGACTGTGGTCAGAAATCCCAGAGGCATTTTGGGCTGAAAATGTGAGGGCTGGAGTTCCTGCTCTGGGGTTTTTCCAGCTTTTAACGTGATCAGTTCTCTCAAGGGTTTGTACTGAATCACAGCAGGGATCCACTGAGCAGATTTCACAATCTGGAAATAACTGTGAAAATTAATATCCCACAAGGTGAAAGAGCTACAGAGAAAATTCTCACTTTCTCAGCACCCAAACGTCACAAACACAGCACAAATAGGACATGAGAGGTTTTAGTTGCGTTGTTTATAGGGGTGCAGCTTATTTTGTGGTAAGATTTTTACCCAGAGTGATGTACAGTTTAGTCATTTGTCCAGGTATGTGTTTTGCTTTTTATTTGTGCAAGAATTTTAAATTACGTTGGTAGTAGGACAGTCATGAAGAGGTTGCTAAGACTTGGCTGTAACTTAATTGTTATCAACTCAGAATCCTTAGAGGCGTGGGTAAAAAGTAGCAGTTGGACCTCTGGAGGTTAATTTTTCCTCCCCTTTTTCGGGAGTTTTTTTTCTTTTCCCCTTCTCAGCTGCCAGGTGGCTTATCTGAACAGCTAAATGAAAATCTATATTGTGCCATTCACTTTTCCGTTGCTTTATCACTTGGAACTTTGTTTAAAGCTTCAGAGTGCTAAAAATGATTTGAATTGAATCAAAAATACATTTTTGTCTTCCGAACTCCTTCAGATGAGTTACAAGGAAAGAAAAAAGAACTTAATTTTTTGCATTCCTAAACTCAAAATTTGACTGCAAAACCAAAACGAAATGCAAAGTAAGGAAAATAGCGATTCCAAATAGAAGACATGATGGAAACAAACCCCTAGAAGACCAAAGGTCTCATATCACAGGATTCTGCCAGTGAAGCCTTTTGCTGTCCACAGTCCACTGACTCTGGAGCATAACCACAGGGTAATATAGGAGCTCATTAAACTGTATTTTGTCTAACTGGCTTAACGTGAGGAAGACTGTGAGAATGACAGCCCATTGCAGACTTCTGCATTATCACTAATGAGGAGTCACACTTATCGTGATCCCATAAATCTCACGGCTTATTTTAGTCTTTCCGATTTGGGAAGGAGAACCAGTGAGATCAATAAATATGAAAGTGTAAGTTGTCAAGCAAGTCAGCAGGATGTCAGGGCTTGGGGTAACGCCTCTCGTGCTGGGTTGAAATGGTATTCCTCACAGGAGGTCTGTGCTTTCATCTGTGATCCTGCAGTATAAAGGCATTGATGCAGCATTAAAAACAAAGATTATCTTTCTAATTTAAAAAATATATTTATTATGTAGCTGGTGCAGCACCTGTCTACCACTTAGTTTCCTACATTCTACATTGGTGTGAGCCACTCAAAAAATGACTAAGGGTCCATTGGAGTGATTCATTTGAGAAGTAATGAGACCTGTGATCAAGGAACAGTTGGTTTATTGTCTGTTTTTAGCCAATATAAAGTTCAATTAGCCAGCATGTGTGATATATCACTGAATATCATTTCAAATATCCAAAGAGTGGAAAGGCAGCATTTGCATATTCAGGTCTGTCCAAAAAATTCTAAAAATCTTTTGAAAAAAGTTATTTTCTGTTGTTTTTTTGTTATTTTTCCCAGCTGTTTCCCTTCTTCTGCATGCAATGCCCATGTCCCTCCAGAGAACATGTTTTGAAGAATAATGAATAATATCACTCATCAGTTATCGCAGGACCATGTAACTTGTGTCTGATCGGCCAGATTTAAGATATTAATTTAATAAAGATGTAACCCTGAAATTTGCTAATGGATTTAGTAACTGGGTTATGTTTATGAAAATAAACTCCTGGCCATCACCCCCTGTCTAGGGGTCTTTGAAAACCTGTTTCCTAGTAGATTCTTTACACGCCTGTCTTGAGAAGAAAAGCAAATGCAGAATTTTTGCAAGTGTAGAGCAATATTTATCTAGAATATGTGAGGTTTATTATCATCTCTGGCGATGAGAGAGAACAGCAGGGAATCAGTGAACCGGTCGGCCTCCATGTGCCTTTCAAGCCACCTGTCCATCGGAAAATACAAGCAAAATGGAGTCCATCTGGAACGGATGGCTGACAGAGAAACTCCTGAGGTGCTCTAGGACAGGGAACACGAAGAAACGTGCAATAGCGTCATCCTTCTCCCGATGAACCAGAGGAGCATGAGATGAAGCGCCAGCGTGGGTTGCACGGAAGGGGCCACGTTACTACCCCATTTCACCACTGATTTTCTTCTTGTGCAGCAGAGTGAAATATCCCTGTCCTGCTCTTTTACTGTGATGCGATTAACAAGCTGTCCAAGTCCCAATTGAAACGGCCACATCGCTGGCCTGTGTACTCAGTGCAAACATTTGCACTGTATAATAATTGAGAAAAAGTTACTTTACAGCTGGAAGTAGAAAAATAAATGTCCAAAAAGGCAAATAGAACATTCTGGGCATGGAGGTGTTGTTCCTGGCGCAGCAGGTGAGGTAGCAGTTAGGGACATTGCTTATAATCAAAGGTACCAAGTTCAGGTCCCACCTCCTACTGTAGTACCCTTGATCAAGGTACTTTCCTTGAGCCAACACAATAAAAATGATTCTGTTGTCTAAATGTAAATCGGTGTTAGAAGCTTAATATACAAACCAAAAACTGCAAATTGCATTGGTGAAATATCTCAAATGAATGTAATGCTATTTGAAGGAATTTATACTTCATTCTAACATGGAAAAAAGTGTTTTCTCATTGTGAGACAACATATATTTTTGTACAGGAAGTGGTTACTATAAATGTTTAGTATAAATTTAGTGCACCGTACACATCTGTTTACATATGACAGTTCCTAGTCACAGTGTTTAGCATGTATGTATACAAAATAAAAACTGTCTCAGTGGTGCAATTTAAATGAACAGCAACACAACTTTTAAGCTATTAAAATTCCGAGGAGTACCTTTTCATTGCATGATGGGTTCACTGTGGTATGAAATTATTAT
The DNA here is from genome assembly GCA_900497675.1 of Arapaima gigas. Taxonomy (NCBI): domain Eukaryota; kingdom Metazoa; phylum Chordata; class Actinopteri; order Osteoglossiformes; family Osteoglossidae; genus Arapaima; species Arapaima gigas. The sequence goes on along the minus strand of UFQX01000167.1, from coordinate 339,025 downwards.
TAATGAGTTGCTTAGTTGGCAGTTTTGTCCTAAGCAACTTAAACTATTTTACAAATTAACACAGCAAGTTATTTTACTGCCAGAATTCAGGATAAGTAAATGCATCAAGAATTTTACAGCAAGGGAAGTGTGTGGGGACTGAACTCATAACCTTCTGGTTACAAGATGAAGCCCTTTAGCACTGGCGTCCCTGTACACACCAAGGAAACAGTAAATAAGTTGCCTGGGTTGAGGAAATTGAAGGCATGCCAAAACAATATTTTGACTTCCAAAGCATCTTCTTAGTGCCAAGTATGTCTTCAAAGGCAGATGGAGAGCTTCTTCAAAAATAAAAAGTATCTCCATAAAAAATGAAACTGAGTAAATTCCCTGAGGAACAAAACTAATATCCACCTGTAAATTGTCTGAATAGATTCAGCACTGCAGGGAATATTTTGTTTGACATGGGTTCAAACCCAACTGGCTCTGTGAGGAGTTTGAATGTTCTCTCTGTGTTGACATGGTTTCCACACAGTCCAAAGACATATGTTTCAGGTAAGCACTGATTTGCCTTTAATGAGTGTGTGATGGCGATTTGATAGACTGCTGTTAGATAGACTGATTGATAGACTGCTGTTTGATAGACTGATGGAAAAACAGCATGAGAAAAGAATTTTTAATACATGCATATATTTGTGTAATCTTCGAGTTTCCAGAGCTCGTGGTTTTAAATACTTAAGCAAGCAGCATATTTGAGTTTATCATTTTTTTCTAAAATATCTGCAAACAAATAACTTGTCTCAATTTAGTGTTAGAGTACACGAGTTTGCAACGGTGATTGGAAAACTAAGTGTAACTTGTAATACAGGCAATCAATTTTTGATAGGTCTGAATACTGTTGCAAGACACTATATTGTTTTTGGGTATGTGGCTAGTGAGCACTGATAATTTGATTTGAACTGCAATGGGGAAGAGTGAAGGGGCTGATAACCCCCCTTTCTTTGTGTGTGTGTGTGTGTGTGTGTGTGTGTGTGTGTGTGTGTGTGTGTGTGTGTGTTCATCTGTCATGGGGTGGTGGCGGACAAATGGGATCTTGTATTGTGACGGAAAACAGCATGCATGGGGTTGGTGTTGAGGTTGGGTTTAAAGTAAAGTTCAGGGTTTAATCTCCATAACAAAGCGCCTTAGAGTGGATCAAGAACACCAAGACAGGGTGCAAATGAACTGGCATGCAGCTGCTTCATGCTCCTGTCTGTTTTCACCCTCTGTTTTTGTCACACTGTTGGGTTCCTCAGTGGGGCCCAGAAGTGGTTAAGGGCTCATGGTAACCAGCTCAGGGTAAGGCTTCTCATTCTTAGGGATTGGTGTTCTTGTTTAACCTGACTCAGCTGCAGCTTGTGGTCACTAGGGTTTGCTCTTCTCAGAAAGAGGGGTTAAAGACACGGGGCCACATTTCTGTTTACTCTCTGTTACTTCATTATTTATAGGGTAGGCTGGGGTACAGTGTGGGGGTTCCGTTTCAATAATACATCAGGAAAAGCTAGGCCCGGCTCTCCCCTGAGAGAACGGATTGTTCAGGTCCTGTTCAGGTGTGTGTTTACAGGAGCTGATCAAAGATCACTTGCAGGAGTAACCCCCCTGTCTCCCACAGCAGACCCTAAAATGTGCAGTAATATGTGTGAGAAGTAGCAATGGAGGATGTCACAAAGCTTATGCTCCCAGAATCTACACGTTGTCTGTGGGGGAACATCAGACACAGTGTAGTGTCTCCACCCCATTTACACTGTTAGTTAGTAATGTTGCTATGGTAAGGTAATAACTGATAGATAGACTCCTATTTATTTTTGTACTTGATATTGATGTATTTTGATATTAGGATTAGGACTGGAGCTGTGTGGTGCTGCATTTTGCAGATGATGATTTCCTGACTGTCAGGACAGCCGGTCACCAGGAAAACAAAAAGATGGATGTTGGATCAAATCGAACCAGATCTCTCTCTTGAAGCACCACTGATGATACTGCGGTTATCATTCAAGGACACATCATGAGAAGAATGGTTTCTCTCAGAAAAATGATTGGAAAAAGTTGAAAGAAGAAGAAGAAAAGGATGAGCAGCAACCAGATGAGTGCACTCAACTACAGAACAATAGACACACCACTTTCAACATTAAGGACATAAGTGGAGGATAGAACTTTCTGGAGACACTCTATACAGTATACAGTCTTATCCTATTATCTTGCCAACCTTGAATCTGACCACATGCTGTGGCAGAATGGATTTCCTGCCGTGTTTCTTCTTCTAAAAAGCTGCAAACCTCATTTTTTGCCTTCACCATGCCTGGAATGTGTCATCCCCTATCCACTTTTACCTCGTGATGCCACGCTAACAATCTGATGAAGGCCAACATCTTCTGGCCACCCAGTTGCACATGCTACTGCTCCAGTCTCAATTGTTTGTCGATTGTCTATTGTTTTAAGTGCAGATCTAAATCTCTTGTTTCATATCATTTTTGGGGTAAAATGTCAGGCAAATGAAAGCTGTTTTGTTTGAGCACTGAACACGACAGAGATCTATTTCTATCTGTGTACCTACACACAGCAAGAAATCACACAATTTTTTAGGGAGCACTTTAGCTAGACTGTGAGTTGCCACTTGATAAGCAACGTTCTTCATATATATCTATATATAGACACACACATCACTGTATATAGTGCTTTAGATTAACTGGCTTGCAACATACTGGCATACCATTGTTCAGCCACCCTCCTCACCTCTTGCCAGAAATTTATGTTGTACAGATGTGGGTGACATGACAAGGTCTTTAAGAATTGCCTTTAAACGTAATAACAACCATCAGGCCATCCACTGGATCTCATATCAGATTTTGAGAATTTTTAGACGTTTTTTTTGCTTAAGATCACAAGTACAGGTTTCATGGACTAGAGTACACCCAGAAGGAATATAGTAAGTTACTATTTCACTGCACTACTCCATCGTTCACCTACTTAGACACATTAGAGCAGCGGTAGCTCATAACATGCTTTATGCAGTTGGACATTACAGTGGTGGAGGGTTGGAACCTCACTCAATGCTACAAGAATACTTTGGTGACAAAGCCAGTCCTTTAACCACTGGGCCAAATGTCACCTGCTATCTTTTCACAACTGGCAGTCCAGTTTTTAATGTGATTGAAGTTCTTGGTCACAGTGTGGATGTGCACATTTTGCTCACTGACAACTCATGAATCTCCAGAGGTCTCCTGTGATTTCCTATGACTGTTTGCAAAGATAATGATATAATCTCCATTATGATAATTTGCACAGCATCCTTTCTACTAGTTTTGTAATAGTTAAAAGAAATAATAATTAAATGATATTGACAGCTATTCTTTGTTATCTGTAATCTCTCTCTAAAAAAAATTTTCTTTTATGACTTTTATGAAATTTCAGTATCAGAATCAAAATCCCAAATTCCAAATCTGAATCCAAAAAATTTTCAAAGTGCAAGTCCATGCAAGATGTAAAGTCTACCACAGTCTTGTCTTAGCTGTTAATAGAATTGCATCCCCTGTTCTCATTGTTTAAGTGTTGTGCTTTAACTTTTTTTCAGTTATTTTTGCTCCAGCATGAACTGAAAATCTCTCCCAAGAAAGTGAAGAGCGTGAAGAAAATAGGTGAGCCTGTCCACTGTGTCACTCCCTTCGCCACTCAAACTCAGTTCAGCTTACGAAGAAAACATCCTTTTAAAGTTATATTGTTTTATTTTCCTAAATGTTATATATATTAGTCATGTTTTTTCACTGTTTATTTACATTACTGTACAATGCATGTTCATTCGAGTGTTGAAGGAAAATGTAATTCATATCCAATATTTGGAAAATGACGAGAAGCTGTATTTTCATTGAATATTGATGAGTCCATTCCAGAAGCATAGACAATGTATACACTGGGTGGGATACAAGAACAGATAATTTATCCATCCATGCAATATCATTGACCACCAAATCCTCAGCAGGGTTTAAGAGGTCCAGAGCCTGGATAAATAATTTATTCTAATTATTATTTTTTTAATTAATTTTTTTAAATGAGGTTTTTCTTTCTTTTTTAATGCAGCCTGGTGATCAGGACTCCAAGTGCCATCAAATAATCTCTTCATTTTATTCAGTTTTATTTTGTAACTTTTTTAAATTATATTTTTCCAGTATTAAAAGGAGAAGAAATTGACTTGCCTTTCGCAACCATTTCATCCCTTTGGAATTGCCTCAATTTTTCACCATGATGCACTTGCTGCTCATGTCACTGAATAATTCATGAAGAATCAGGGGCACGAGACCTCAGCAGTGATGATGCCAAGAAGCCATGCATTAAAGACAAAAAACTGAACGTCTCATTCCACACTGTATGATGCAGGTGCATAATGTGTGTTCCTCAGATCAGCTCGGGAACTGTTAGACTGTAAAAGCAAAGTCCAAGACGCACTCAGTCACAAATCATCTAGTCTGTTTTCATGTTGGAATTCAAATCTCAAGGTTTCTGAGATCCAGAATCTCGCTTGGTCATGAACAGCAGTTCATCAATTTTTTCTACAGCACTGGTTCAGAGTAGCTACCTCAATCAAGGAAACAACAGCAGAAGCAGGGATTCAAACCTGGGTTCCTGTAGTGCAGACTAGCACTAGACTCATGCAGCCACTGCAACTCCTGCTATCCGTTGAAGAGCCGTTGCTGCATGTGCTGCCCCACAGTGATGGTCCCCACTGTGTGTATGTGTAAAACACCGCTGTATTTCTTGACTGTGTATATGGTGGGTATTTATAACCTGCATTAGTTACGGTTATGAAACAGATGTGAGGCCTGTGAATGCTCCCAGTGTTGCAGTCTCCCATGTTCCTTTTGCCATGGCGCCATGGTTGTCATCAATGTTGTCAGTGTTTTTTTCATAGAGAGTTTGCAGAGCGCCATCCGAGGCCTCACAGCACACGGCTCCTGACAGCGACCCAGTAGCCCGGAAACTTTTACATGGCTCAGTTCCAACGCAGAATTCCACTCTCAAACAAGCCACCCCCCAAGGTGGGGTGGGAGTGTGGGGGTGTGGGTATGGGTTCAGGGGATTTACAGGGAGGAACTGGGGCAGATAGATTGTGAAAACATCGACAGCTGGACCAAACCCTGGGTGGTTGCACATGGCTGGCGGTACATTGTTTTGATCTCGGCCCTTTCTCCTGTGTTTCATGTTCCCTTTTGGCTTGACAGACCCTTCTGTGCAACACTCTCAGCCAAACACACAGCCTGGGGAGCACCGTGACAACACTGATGCTCGTGACTGATGATGGTAACACTAGAGTTAACACTGACAATATTAATAGTTAAAATGTCAACACTGACAATAACAACAGTGAAGAAAACAATACCAGAAACACTAATGGTAGGAACACTGCAGTTGTAATACAAACGGTATAAAACAGTACTGACAGTAACACTGAAAATCACAACACTGATAGTAATAATAAGGATAACAACAATAATTAGTAGCACAACAGTTGACAACACTGACAGTAACAATAATAAAAATACTAATAATAACACTGACCATAAAAATACTGACAACAGTAACACTGTAAACACCGGTGATGGGAAAACACACAAAATATAACACACAAAACTGGCCATATTGGCAGGGGCGGTAACACTGAAGACAGTGTTATGTCAGAAATGAAACTGAAAATAATAAGGCTCCTGATAAGTACAAATATACAGGACAAGATTACAAAATATTCTGTGCTTACTTCACTGGGATTGCGCATAGGGCCCCTCCACACTAATCTAACTAATCTACTAAACTAACCTACACCGCAGCAAGCAAGCCCTAATACACCACATGGTAACATCTTCACTGGGGTCATCAGGTAGGCACCTTCCTTCGTCATTATTTCACTGATTTAGGCCCACGACACCTCCGGAAGGTTCAGCAGTGAGGCCTGGCATCCCAGACCCACCCCCCTCCAAGCTTACTAGGTCATAATAACACTGAAAGTAATAACACTGGCAATATTAACACTAACTATGGAAACAGCTTAACCTTTATTTGAGATTAATAACTGCCTCTCACATTGCCAGTATCCAGACATCAACCTATTGGGTACCAAAATCATGACAATTTATCATATTTTAGTTTACTGCTATTAAATTAATTTTCAAAAAGCAGCAAAGTATTCCAGTTTTTAAAAACTTCCTTACACAGCATTACAAAGCATAATCATGTTTTCAATCTGATATACGGTGCCAGTGTTGGCAATAAGTGCAGGAATATTAATTTGTATTATTTGTGTTTGTCAGGGACATTAATTGGTATAAGAGACTTTCCTGACCACATCTATCACATGACACGACCATAGCCCACACAGTAAATGAACAGATGCTCTGCTGTGTTTATTTTAAAGTTTTTCCCACTCACAGCTATTTACAGCTAAAGCTGCCCTTATGATTTTTCCTTAACAATTTTAGTTCTACGATGGCTGCTTGATGGACCTCCTGCTCCATTTGTCACGGGCCTTCCTGGTACCTGCGTACCGCTCCCTGCTCCCCTACAGGGGTGACTTTCCTTCTGCTGCACAAAAGCAACAGAACAGAATTAATGGGCAGGAATAACTGCTCCAGATGTATTGCGGTGCCCAGAACATGACCAAACCCCCTACCCCTTGTGAAATAATTTGTTCTGCTGGATGTGGACAACATTAGAAGGACAGAGAAATATGTGTAATCACTTGTGGATTTGACCCAGGATTTGTAACTGAATTGTGACTACAAAGGTCACAGATGGGATGTCACACATTGAAGGCCACCTTTTTCCTTTGCCTTTTGTGCAAAGTAAGCTACATATGAGCCCAGTCGGCCCTCTACGATATCCCTATATACCGGCTCCTCATATTTCAAGTGGATGAGTTACACATTTTTAAACGTGCAAACATTTTGAACTTTACTTGTAACTGCATTTTCTTCTAGTTATTTTCAGAAATGTCTGTCTTTAGAGGACAAAATATGAGCCATGTTTTTCCTTTTGAGCTAACAGATGAAGTGCAGTAAAGTGCAGCCAAATACATTAGAAGTGTAGGAGTTCTTTGGTTCAACTTACTTCTACCATTTTTACAGCTTGTGTTCGGATTTTTCCTGACTGTCAATGGTCAGTAATAAGTAAAGGTAATTGTTGGGAAACTGTTACCGTGCAGTGGCTGGGCTGTATGGATTGTACCCCTTCGAGATGCTGTCAGAGCTCAGAGTGAGAAAAGTCCAATGACAAAAGTCCACTGTTCTTATTAGAGGGTATTTTTTGTGGAACATGTAAGTCCAGTTCATCTGTATGTCACCTGTGATGAGGAGAGCGATGAGGCATGGTGCCAAGAGCTGAAGATCTAGTGACATCTGCTGCTAGCTGTTGAGAATTACCCAGAACACACTGCTGGAGGAAATTGCCCAGATTTACATTAACCTGATGTCCTGATCGCACTGTGGTCTTCTGTGGTCAACAGGCCCAGACTGCTAGCATCGCTCTCCTTACAAAAGCCAATGGCTAGGTGTATAGGTGCATTCAGGTGCAACTTTAAGGAATAAGCTACATGTGATGAACCCCAACCCCCTAGGCAGTCTGAACAGTGGTCAAGGAGCTGAAATTGTGCTGCAGAGGTTATGAACGGATATCCCAAGTGAAACACAGCCGGGACTTTGCCCCTTAATGTATTCAGTGCCATGTCACCAGCTGCACTTGGTTGTGTTTAATCTTGCTGGTGATTCCACATGTATCCTCCCATTACTTTGATATGCTCATACATGTCCCTGTAAGTATTTATACAGCTTGTACAATATTAGATTGTGATACTAAAACATAGTTACTTGATTGTCATCCTACAACGATGATGTTCTTCACGTGTCTGATGGAGCTTCCACTGTGTGTGAAAACAGACCTGGCCAATAAAGGGTTATATATTAAATATTAAATATGATTGGCAGCACAAGAGAAGAACAGTGGACCCCCCATGGCCCCCCCCCCCCCCGCCCTCCATATCCCCTGTCCTCCCCAAAGCCTCAAGGAGCCCCACAGAAGCTGAGTCACAAGTGTTTTTACAGAGGCAGCAGAGATGTGATGCAATGTGAGCTGTACCGGCACCACCTACCCCCCACCTTCAGAAACCTGACCTGTAAATGAACCTGCATTTCAGCTCGGAGAACAGGAAGAGCTGGAGCCTCACAGACAGAGCAGCACTGCATGTTTTACTGGCTGAAATTAAAAGATGACATTTTTCATATTAACACCCCACATTAAACTGGCTCCTTGGCAACAGCCCAGCATTTAAGCCCATTTATCTCTGTTCCTGTTACACACACTTTTCCCTCTAAGAAACAAAAGAGAGATGAGTGAAAAATACAATAATAGAGTGTAATAGAGTTTATAAAGGGCTGGATTTATATGTATTTTTATTTATTCATTTGACTGACACTTTTCTCTGAAGTGACGGCACTAATTTTTTAAGGGCCTCTCAAGAAGGTCCAGCAGCAGGGCTACACCTTGGGTTGATCAACTTTAATTTTCCCTTAAGGTTATGAGCAAGAGGCTTCATGAGTCACAGCAACCTGCACATGATGCTGCCTCCCCTGGTCAAGGTCATGGCCCTCTGGAAACAAGTATTGCAGTGTCTCAAACAACATTGACCGTATAGCACTAAATCTCCCACCTCATGGGCTACCTATATTTGAGCATGACTTCCCATCCCTGGGTGTTTCCTTTCCCTCACCTGTGCAGGGCTCTGTGTCAACTACAGATCACTGAAAATTAACTGCACCACCCAACCCAAGCTGACAATCGGTAAGCAACACGAAACAAGCAGACCATGCCTACAGGAAGTGCAATGTGGCACACGTGTGTTTAATGTGGGGGGAAGGTGGCCAGCCAGGGGGTCTGGGGGGGAAGGACTGGATGACTAGAAAACCGGACAATAAGAGCATCTCAGAAAGGAGGCAGGAAGTTGGCCTACCTCGCAATGGCAGCTGTCAGCTTTCCAACCGCAATAAAGTCACAAACAGCCCAAATCGCCTCCGTAATGGGGATGCATGACATGATGTTTTTACCACAATGACTTTGTTAAAAAAAGATTGGTCAAACTTGCAGTTCATGAGTGGGACGACTGAGGTAAATTTGCTTTGGGAGCCTGGCAGTGAATAGAGGAAGTTAGAAAATGAGAAGAGAAGAGCCATAATCAGAGGTAGCCACGTGTGGGGCTCCTGGGCCATGGGGGGGGGACTGCAGGGACAGGGGGGATCCCACATGAGCTCTGCCAAGTGTGTATATGAGTGTGATGGGGAGGAGGTCAACAAAGAGTTTCATGTCAGGACGCAGCAGATGGGGCCTGGCCCTCAGTGCGGCCAGGAGGGGGCCAGAGGGGCAATACATTGTCATGCACCACAGTCTCTGCATGATCTCTAATAAATGTGTTCCCAGCAGACGGGATTAAAACATGTCTTTTGTGTGGGATGTGAGTCAGTTTGGCCCTTGGTGTGTTCACCGATATTGGGGGGTGGGGTCTGGTCCCAGCCAGACTCAGGAGGATTAAGGGTTCGAAAGAGCTCACATATGGCCACTGAGGGAGTAAAGAGGGCAGCACAGGGTAACAGGCTGTTTGCCCTCATACACAGTGCTTTGCTGTATGGGATTCCCTCGCTGGTGTTGCTTGGATATGTCAGTTACTAAGTTCAGTCAGTTTGTTTAAAAAGGGGAGACTTAAAGAGGGAGCAGCAGGTAGTGTAGTGGTTAGCACCACTTTAAATCTTACCACTACCCTCCAGCTGACACAGTAAAAATTACCCAGCAGTATATATGGGTCGAGCACTGTAAGCTGCTTTGGAGAAAAGTGTCAGCTAAATGAGTGAATGCAGACAGAAAAAAGTGTTTTTTTTATCAACTTCCCTATATTTTTCGATGTATTTGTTGAGGGCAGCTTAGTGGCACATCAGGTTGCTGTGTTTCAGTTTGAATGATGACTCTATGGTGTGTGATGTAATTGACTAGAGGATCTGACCAGAAGAGGGCAGGTAAGAGGGCCCAGAAGGGCACCGGATGTTGTGCCCCCCAGGCAAGTCACTTAACTTGCATGGTTACAGGGGGCCCCGCAGCACACACAGCAGCTGGGTCTGCTAAAAACAACTCAGCATCTCAAGGAGCTGATCACTCTCTGACTAAAGAATAAATCTCAGGATGCTGATGCTAACTGAAGTTAACTGATGCGTTTTACCTCCTGTCTGTTCATCCCTTTCAATTCCCCCTCCCCCGTACCTTTGACAGAAGTCACTTTTTAATCCAGTCTGGAGAGTAATTTACCCTGGTTGTGCTCCCCTGTGGGCCCCACTCCCTGCCCCCATCCCATCAATGTGAGCTGTCTTCTGTGTCCTTGATGCCCCCCAGCAGCTGGTCGTGCCTCCTGGCCTCCTGCTGTGTGGCCAGATGCACTCCACTGTGTGTTTCATCTTCTGCCCACTTGCATTTGAAGGGATGAAGGTTGGGGGGTGTTCAACCTGGTCAATGGTTCAGGCATGAAGATCAACCCTCCCACGACAAGGGCCAGAAGTACAATCCTGTCTTTCTCATGTCAACAATGTTCCTTATGCTCCAAAGTTAGATTCTGTAAAAAATCTTTCATACAGCTGTAATAAATTAAAAAAATAAGATTTTTCATTTTAATTTTAAAAAAAATTTATAGCGGTGTCAAATTTGAAACTAATTTAATATGGCTAAAAAATAAATTACCTCCAAATCTCCTGTTCAGTGCAGACTGTTGACTGATTTATCTCATTAGACAAATCAGTCACCAAGAGTAATGGAAAGCAGAAAAACAACAATAATAACAGTCACATGGTCTTTCCCAGGGTAATAAAGGGCAAACAAGTTGTTTGAAATCACATGACAAGAGCTTTTTATTCTTTATAAACTGAAATTCACTACCACACATTTTTCCTGTACAGATAAAAAAGATTGAAATGGACTGAAAAGTTGTTGCTTAGATCTTGAAAATTCCCATTTCAATCCTACTCAGATGGGTGCTTACACAGCATGTGAGTCTTGAGTTACTGCAGTACAGAAGAACTCTTATCCTAAACAATTAAAACACCTATGAAACACATCCATTATAATCTGATTTCTAACAGTTTTAAAATATCTTGCATTTGTGATGTCTTTTTTTTTTTTGCTTTTTGTGTGTGTAGTTTTTGAGTCCTGTGCTGAATTTTTCTGTTTTATTTCCAAAAGTGAACTGCAGAGGGCGGTATGTCATCACATGAGTAACTGAACAGTGTAGTATGGACTGTTCTGGAAGCTCAGCGCACCAAAGGTGCACAGATGGCTTTTCACCTTCACTACCCCCCGGTCCTGCTCCTAGGTGCTGAGCTTCTGGAACAGTCTAAACTCTTCCAAACAATCTGAATAAATACTGGGGATGTAACCTATGCAACGTGTAACTTGAATGTGCCAGTGGGGACATCGCTGTTGACCTCTAGATTTAGGGTCCTTCTTCAACTTATGAGCAAATTAAACTTGGATACATCCATCCATCTCCATTAACCAATTAGCATGAGCAGGGTTGTGGTGGTATGGACCCTATTCCAGAATTACAGGGCCACTAGACTAGAAAATGCTCTCTGGGTGGGACCTTAATTTATCACAGGGTGACTGCACACACACACACACACACACACACACACACACACACACACACACAATGGGCTATTTACATGGACCAATTAACCTGAAACTATTTAACCCATGTCTTTGGACTTTGAGAGGATGATGGAAGAACCCGGAGAAAATCCAACCAGGCACAGGAAGAACATGCAAACTACACAGATTGAGCTATATTTGAACACCTGGCCAGCGCAGGCACTGTGAGGCCACAGTGCTTGTTACTGAGCCACCATGTCTACTAATGTGTATACAGCTATAATAAATTTTTAAAAACTCTGCAATATAATTTATTTGAATATTTTTATTCATTTGAAGCTATATTAAAATTCACACTAGTTTAAAATAAGAAAAAAATACATTGTCTTCACAAACTTCAGTTTAATCAAACGGTTGACTGATTCATCCCATAAAAATGAGCAGCGTTCCTCATCTTATTATTGACCACCGACTCTCAGGGGAACCTCACATGAGCTCTAAACACTGTGGAATTGAGTTGAATTATGGTGGTCCCATGATGCTGTCCTGGTTTGTGTTCTCTTTACTGCCATCTATTGGCTTTGAGAATAAACACAATTTATGTTTCACTTAGTGAAGCAAAATTTAGAAAAAATATGAGCAAAAAATGAAATAAAAGAAAAAATAAATCAGTTTTATACCAATTGTAACACGAGGTGTCTCATTGTGATATTTTTATTGTAGAGACTGTAGACAGTCAGATTTGGTGTATCTGTCAGTCTGTTTGAAAGGTGGAGTTAGCAGCTATGGTCTGATTTAAGAATAAAAAAGTCCATGTGGGAATACTTATAGGCAACAAAAAAAATGACATCTGATCTTTGTCATGCAGGCAGCCGCAGCAGCGGCGGCCTGCTGCATGTCACATGCAGGGCAAGTGGCCTGGCAACAGTGGCGGTCAGCTCTGTCACATGGCTCTCGTGTGCTGTGGATTAGGCACCTCGCTGCGGCTCCTCAGTAAAGAGATTAGCCTTGTCGCGCACCAACACAACCTCCTTCTAACTCCAGCTCCTGCATTCACCCACCGTCTCACACTGGCAGGATTGCGTAGGGTTTGACCCTCTCACCCAGGAATCTGTACTACCGTGCAGAGTCACAGTTCTCACAGATAAACCCCCCCACTGTGTGAGCACCAGGGTTGAAAACACATGGCAGCAGGGAGCGTAGTGGCTACAGGTGCCTCCTATCTTTCAAAGGGACTGGAGCTGAATCCCTTCTCCTGCTGACAGAATAAACATTTCCTTGCTGTTTGAATGAGTAAATCAGTGTAAGTCATGTTTTTGGAAAAGTGTCAGGTTAAATGAATAAATGTCATGTAAATATGGACATTTCCCCCAGCTTTATAAGGTTCACATAAAAAAGAGTAATGAAAAAAAGTTTAAAGTGTTTGTTTTGTAAATAAAGTGTACAGTACACACTTTATTAATTTTATTTTATATCTATCATTTATTTTTCTCATTTCAGCCTTTTTTTGTAGCTTTCAGATTTTTTGTGGTTTTACAGTTGGGTAGTTTAGGATTTCTAAATTTTAGAATTACACTCAAAGGTAGAACTACACTGACACTCTTGGACAGATGTTGTATTGGATGCAATGTTTTATGCAGTATTTGATCTGTATTTGTATGTCTTTATTTGATCACATTTTGACCAATTTGATCACTTATGAGTCACTTCATGAAACCCACATGAGTGCAGATTGTCAGTTCATAAAAGAAGTTAAATTCATGTTAAACATGAACTTTTTTAGTTCAGGAAGGGAGAAGCTATAAAAACTGCTTAAGCTGGCATTCGATACACAGCATAAGATTCTTTCCATGGTTTAGATCTGTGCTTCAGGTCTCCCAGAAATCTTGAAACCCCTACCACCACCAAGTTTCCCAGGATAAATATGATAATATTTTCATACATGATGTCATTCCTTCATGTGTTCACACAGTATATGTACAGTGTATTCCTACATGTACAGCATTCATTTGTTGTATGTATTTCTATTTATATTCCCTTTTATTTTTAAAATTTCAGAGATAATAAGGATAAAAAAATCACAGAAGCCGCTGCAATACCTGAAGACCTGTCACAATGAGATTTGTGCTAAAGGTAATGTTATCAGGACTGTCTGGGAAAACAAGAACTTCATTAAGAATTTAAATTTGCTCTGTAGCCCTCAGAATAGTAACGCCATTTAGCAGTGAATCGATAGCAAGCAGAGGTCACAGAGCCAACCTGCCCAGATCTATCATAATCCAATATGTCCCACAAGGCTGCGCTTGTGCATCTATAAGGGGACACTTCTGGGAATTGGAAAAACCTTGTGAGGTGCCTAAATTAAATTTGTTTGGTCCCGTGATTTGGATTTTGGGTGTGGTCTGGGGGGCTAATGGAGCTCACGTGTGACAGTTTTTGCACCATGGGTTGCTGAGCTCTCGGGTACTTTAGCTGACTGTACTGTCCTTCCTACTACCCCTCATAAGTATTCCTACTGTTGTCATTGTTTAATGTATTAATCCATATATTGTTCATCAATGACCACTTGTCCTTTGCAGGATTATGGTTGTCCAGAGCCTATCCCAGAGCCACAGGGTGTGAGGCAGGGTAGCGCCAGTCCACCACAGAGCAATTCTTACTTTTCTCAGTTTGGAGACTCTGTTAACTTCCTGCTAACTGTTAATTTGTGAATTATAAAGCTAATGAGTTTAGTTATAATGAGTTGAGTGAAGTGAACTGCATGTAAAGGCCCTTAACTACAAGGCTACTTATTTCCACTCGTATGAGGTCTAAACATTCACGTCTGCTGGGTCCTTGATCCTTAACTAAATTATATTTTATTTGCTTTCAATTTAATTTAAATTTTATATAAATTAGATTTAATTTTACTTTGCATGTCTTCATGTAAAACTCTCTGAGTTTTACCTCGGTTTGTAGGAAACCATCTTCTAAGTGAATAAACTTAAATGTGAAAAAAAGAAAAAAATGGTATGTGTGATTTCATTCTTCATGTTTCTGTGTTAACACTATGGAAATCCTACAAAGCCATGAAATACTACTAGGGATTATAGATAAAGGATACTGCCGTGTGGATACAAACACACACATACACACACACACACACACACACACACACACACACACACACACACACACATAAAAGCAGACAGATTTGCGAGTGGATCTGAAACACATTCAACATATCCATATTTCACTCTACCCTGGATGTTTAAAGCACAGCCTGTCAAAGAATTTTTTCTTAAACTAATCTGTATACAAAGGAGCTCGTTTATTGTTAAATATGGAAATGGAGCCGAAGTGGAGTTTGCTCATCTGACCCCCCCTTACAACAAGGCCTGTTTGTTACCAAAGGCTGCATCAGCAGGTCGCAGCCAATCGTAACGCCACTCGATTACACAGCACCGCCATGGATTGTATTTATTCCAAGAGTAACTAGCCCCTTGTCCACTCACGGTCCACGTTGCCCATTGAAACGGATCCCCGGCTCATACTGGTAAACACATTGTGAAGTCGGCAGCCACATCTCAGTCACCGGCAGACTTCAGAAGTGGACACTTCACTCCCCCACAATGCACAAGAAGGACATGGTCAGGTGGGTCCGGCTCCTCTGGCCTGAAGGTGATTTGGCTCCTTGAAGGATGTTTGTGTCCCTGTGGGGACAGATGATACCAAGAGCAAATAAATAAAAAAAGCTTTTTCTGCATTAAAGTTGTGTTTATTTCCTGTAAACAGAATAATAAGTTTGCAATTTGAATCAGTAGAATCCTTGTGTAATACATTATTTTCTTTTAAATATGACTGGGAAAAAAAGTGTTTGACTTTAGGAGAAATTTTAAGTGATTGCTCAGGTTTGAATACATATTTTGGTAGATTTTTGGATTTTGTAATATTAGTATCTTGCCAAGAAATAGCTGATTTCAGATTAGCTGTCTTTTTTCAGATATATAAATTATCGTTTCATTAAGTATAGTATTTTGCAAAAAAATATTTCAGATGAGGTGTGATTCTTTGGAATATATCAGGCAATTGGTCATAAAACCCACCCTCCTTGCAGCTATGGGGACTACCAGCGGACTGCAGAATGGATCCTGTCTCACACCAAGCACCAACCCAAAGTAGCCATCATATGTGGTTCAGGGCTGGGCCTGCTGGCTGACGGCCTCCAGAACCCAGACTCCTTCCCTTACTCGGACATCCCAGGGTTTCCAGAAAGCACAGGTAAGGCCCCACACACCTGGGGAGGGAGGGAGCACTGAACGAGGTGATGGAAACACACTGATTAAATGAGCCTTTTGGGTTTGAGCCCTATTTTATGTTGTTAGTTGTACTGTTCAAGTTGTGGTCAGATATGGGCTTTGAGACATGGAAGCAGTGGCTTTAGATGCAAGACATGGGCCATCAGTGTTTTGGAGTTTCACCCTAAAGTAACACATCCAAATTCCAGCACATTCTGAACATGTTACATGTGAGATACAGTGCCTTCAGCAAAACGTGCACTGTTATCTCACCTGGCTGACACCGCACATCAGATGTATAAAAATACAAATTTTTGCTGTGGAAATTTGGGGCAATAGGTGAAGGTACGGGTTAAGGCTTTATAGTCAAAGTACCGGGGTTTGAATCCCTCCTCCTGCTCTAGGACCCATGACCCAGAACTAACCCTGAGTCATGGCAGTAAAAATCATCTAATTGTATAATCCTGTATTGTAGAGAGAAATGAATTTAAAATAGCTTCCAGTAATCATTGTAGTATAAAAATTGATGAGGAAGGAAATTTCTGAGAGGTGTTTTCTCTGGACGTCCAAGAACAGCTGCAGCACTGGCACCATGTGCTCTGAAGGTGTGTTTTTTGCTTGGCAGTGCCAGGACATGCTGGCAGACTTGTGTTCGGGGAGCTCAAGGGCAAGACCTGCGTGTGCATGCAGGGCCGATTCCACATGTATGAAGGACACCCCCTCTGCAAGGTGGGTCAGACCCCACAGGCCACAACAGTCTTCATCCTGTTGCTTTTCCTTCATGCCACTCAGTGTTACTCTTCTGACTTCCTCACATTTGTTGTCCACTTACAGTAATACCTCAGTTATTGCCACTTCTTACAGCACTGTTTTGCCAAACTAATTTATTGGAATATTTTTAAATATTTTTTAAAAATCTGAAACTTTTTTATTTTATATTTACCATTACCATTATTCACCATAAATAGGCTGTTTTCTGTGTCTATTATTAAATGTGTAACTAATGTGCAGTTTTCAAGCTCCATTTATGCGACATGTATTAATGACCTCTTATAGTGCTGTTTCATTAAGCTCCATTTCTCAAGAACACATCTAGAGGGATAACTGAGGTATTACTGTATTTTTATAGATGCAAGTCAGATATTTTCCTTTGCATGTTGAACATTGCCTTGTTGCTCTATACATACGATTACAATTGAGCCATGTTGTACTTCTTGCACGGGGGACCCAACATCAAGACCCCTTCATGTCTTTCAGTATAACAACTGAGCTATATTTGTTTTAAATGGTGGAAGATTCTGACGTATGACCTTAAATCAAATGCTCGACCACTAAGCTAGCCAGTTCTCCGCCTGCCTCATGTGTGGTACAGTGTATCTGATCATGAGTCTGATGTAGATTATTGACCTCAGTATAGACAGTGACTCAGCAGGATCACTGTCACATTAAAATGGATTTTTGTGGCCGAAGTTCACAGCTGTCCTTAAAACTGTATATTGATGTTGGGTTAAACAAGCTTTGCTGGGAGGAAGGTGAGTCAGGGCCACCTCAGCTTGGGCAGACATTGCAGAGAATAGAAATCCTCCTCAGCATTCATCATTTTTCACACCATATAACGTGACTTTTAAAAGTTAAACTTAATCTGGCTGCACTGAGTAGAGTTTTGTTCTTTTTTCCTTTTTTGTGTACAATTACAGTATGTATTTTTGCAGAAGAGATCCTTGCTGTTTTTAGGCATGCTTGGACTGGATGGGATTTGGTGTGTGCTGATTCCACTCTCCACAGGTCACCTTTCCCGTGCGGGTGTTCAAGCTGCTAGGCGTGGAGACCCTGATTGTGACCAACGCTGCTGGGTCGCTGGCTGACAGCTACAACACTGGAGACATTATGATCATCCGCGACCATATCAACATTCCTGGCTTTTCCAGCATCAGCCCACTGTGTGGCCCGAATGACGAACGGTGGGTCCTCCACACACAGTGGGAAAAATCCTGTGTTTATACACATCTGCACCAGCAACACAAAACAATTGCCTGCTTGAAAATGCACAAGTGCTCTTGTTGTCCCTTTATAGTATACAATCCTGTCATGGCGTGAAAATATATGTAAAATATGTCCAAAAAAATTGCTTCATGGACATAGTATAGATCTCGTTACCTAAAATTTCAGCTTTCCAAAAATCTTCTTTGTAGAGCAGTACAAACACACTTTCCTGTTTGTTGTACTCCAACCCCCAAAATATCCCTACTGACACATTCAAATAGACAAAAATCACATGCCAATTATAATTTTGTTTCAGAAATATTATTATAGCACATCACTACACTGACTGTTGACTTTTTATATGTTTGATGAATTCCGTAATGAAGGGCTTTGGTTGCTGTTTAAATCCCCAGTAAGCGTTGTGAACAACTGTATATTTAGTGAAATTTATAGAACTGATTAAAGTCAATTTTCCCAGTCAGACTGTGCTCTTTCAGAAACTTCTGTGATCTAGTGAGTATCCCTAGTCCGGTCCAGTCTTTCCCACAGGATGGAGCAATTATGGAGAGATTGACCAGCCCTGATCATGAAATCCAGTGTGTGCAGTGGTAAAACCTGCCATAGCAAATCATTTCTACCTCCTGCATGAGCTTTGGGTCCTTTCCTCCCAATTTGGTGATATTCCACATCCAAAAAGCCTGTTTCAACTTTATTGGTCTAAGTCATCTAGACCAGCCCAACTCTGCCTGCTGGTGAACAGGCAATGCACTCAACACCTATACATCATGTGTCCACATAGTCTTTTCATCCTGTGTCCCACTAGACAGGTCACACAGAGTCCAGGTCCTCATAACCAAACCCAACCCCTAGTGCAGGTTCCCAATATCTAGCTATGGAAGCTGGTAACCCCAATGTGTTCCTTCATATTCTTTTGAACCTTGATGGAAAGCTGTTTTTTGATCACTTTCTCTCAACCTGTTTGCCAAGGGTCTCCCTACCAGAATAACAACAGAGCTCTCAGTATCCCTGCCATGTTCAAGCTTCTCCACCTCCTTGTGTGTTTTAACTACCATGAGAATGGACATGCTGTGTTTGTCAGAGTCATGAGGTTTTTTGTTTCCTTTGTCTCGCTTTTGTGGGAAAACCTTTTTGCTTTTTCTAAGTGCATCTGTTTGTCTTTAAAGTCTACCCTTCCCCCTCTGGCTGTAGGTTCGGCCCCCGTTTCCCAGCCATGTCCAGCGCCTACGATAAAGACCTGTATCGACTGGCCTTGGAGATCTGCAAGAGTCTGGGAATCTCTCACTTTGTACAGGAGGGAGTTTACTGTATGGTGGGGGGGCCCAATTTTGAGACCATCGCAGAAGCTCGGCTCTTACACAAACTGGGAGTTGATGCAGTAGGTAAGATGAATTGCTGAAGTGCATGCATCAAATAATTTTACCCAGTACACTGGCTCCTGTTTACAGCTCATTGCTGCTGTTCCTCAGTGTTGGTGATCAATAACAAGATGAGGCGCATTATACACGTTTGTGAGATGAATTTGTCAACAATCAGCACTGATCAGGAATTGGAGAACACGTTTTTCAGTTATTTCTAATTTTAATGGAACTTGAATTTTAAAAAATGTTATAAATAAAAAGTCTTACAGTATGTTTTTATTCATAATATCTATAGGCAAGATCTTTACAGATCCTAACCAGCCTATAAATCAAGGAATGTCTGTGTTATTAAGCTTTTTGTGACTATGATTTAGGCATAAAAGTGTCATAACATTGTATTTAAAAACAAAATAAGTTAAATGCTTCTGGTCCCAGTTGTGAACATAAGTTAAGGAGCCATTGTACATAAACTCACTAAGGATACACAGGACACATACCAAAGCTATATTGTACACTATAGAACATCTATCCAGTACAAGTATGTATATGCAGCATATTTAACAAACACATATAAATAGTGCCTGTACTTGTACATAAAGGTTATATCCCATGAATAAACCCGTGGCATTTGCCTACACCAGTATGTATATACCCAGGCCATACATCCCGTGCATGTGCTAGTACATATATATATAGTGACAATATGAAATGCAAATAACGCTCTGCACTTTCAAATTGCGTAACACTGAAAAATAGCTCAAGCAATAGTTGTGTGGATTGGTTACACCAGGTCTGTAGAGCTTGGATTAAGAGAAACTGATGTGGAGGCCTGATGTAATAGTAATAGTGATAATAATATCCCACCTCCTCTCTTGGCACAGGCATGAGCACAGCCCCAGAGGTGCTGGTGGCCAACCACTGTGGCATGAGGGTGTTCGGCCTCTCACTTATCACCAACAGAGTGGTGAAGGACTACGAGGACAAGGAGGCAGTGAACCATGAGGGCGTCCTGGGGGTCAGCAACATGCGGTCACAGACCCTACAGATGCTGGTCACGGAGTTGGTGGGCCTCATGGATGTGAATAACAACAACAGCAGCGAGTGACACCTCTTGCGATGTTAGTTTGCCAGCACATCTTGATGCAAACTGAAAACACGCCAGTCGTTTTTAACACTTTAACAGTTTTACAAAAATCTAAGTATTGTGCCTTAAGGTACAATGGTTGAGCATCCTCCTGGAAAGTGTGAGATTTTTCATCCAGAAGCAGAGCACCTTAACTACGCAAAACTCCCATGCTAACCTTACAGTTGTAAAAATGCATAATAAATATGGCCAAGATTTAATGGCTCCTTTTTCTATTTCACAGTAAATATTAAAGAATCAAGTCATGAATTCTTCATTCTGAATGTGGCCTTATGTTTACTATCCTTTTTTAATCATATTTGGTACTTCTCAGAAAAACAGAAGTGAAGTAGTGAAAACCATTCTGAAAACTGCAGCATGTGTGAACACAACATATTGTAAATGTAAAGAGTAAATAGTCATGAAAATGTACAGCAAAATAAGAATGTAAAACATAATTCAGAGTTTATTTCTTAGTTTTTAATTTTTGTTTCTTTCTTTATTTCAAAGGTCCTCCTAAGCTCTGCATCTCTGTAGGTGCATGCTGATATATATTATTGTTCCAATCTTTTATTTCTCACTTTCACCAAATTCAGAATCTGAAATTAGAACCAGACAGCATAAGGTGAATTTCCAATTTCACCTTGGAATTTGTACCTCTGAAGTTACATTTTTCATCTGAGAATTTCATGTACTGTTTGATTGTCACATTCTGTGAGAAACCACAGGAATTCATTTATTCCATCATGATTGTGCAACTAACTAGTTGTGGGATAATTATTTAACTACAGACAGGTTTATATTAGCTTTTAAGTAAACGTGTGAAATCTACTGAAACTTGGTCAGTATTTCACTTGTTTCTCAGGTTTCCTCTTGTTTACTTGGGTAGGAATTTACACCAATGAGGGCTTATCTTGTTACTGTGAGAAAAAACAAGGGAATTTTTCCTATATTACCATGAAGGTCACAACTGGGAGGCTGGCACTTGGTATTTCACAATAATCTGCGTGATATGTTTCACTTTCATCACACCAATTATTCATGGGAATCATCTGAGCATTACTCATCCATTATCATTTAATCATTTTAACCTGGTCAGAGTTGCAGTAGTCAGGAGCCTATGAACATACTTATATAATGTAAAAAATAATTTATTATAAAAATGGCTTTGTGGGAATGGACCAAATTGTTAGAGAATCATGTCTTCAGTGATATCCTATATAATATGAAACTGTTGTCATTAGTAAGGCGTGTTCAATTTCCCCTCTAGTTAATAAATTTATATTTAGTTGCAAGTTTGGCAACCCTTTCCAGTTACCTATATTTCTGCTTTAATTACTCATAAAATGTGGTCTGATCTGTATCTAAGTCACAATAACAGACAAACACAAGCTGCTTAATCTAATAACAAATAATTAATAAATAATTTCTTGCCAGTACTGAATATACCATTTAAACAATCACAGTCTAGGTTCAAAAAGTATGTGAATCGCTGAGGTCATGACTTCTACAAAAACTAATTGGAGTCAGGTGTTCCAATCAATGAAATGAGAATGGAGGTGTGGGTTGTAGAAGTATCCTGCCCTTTAAGAAAAAAAAAAGACACACAAAGTCATGTTACTGATCTGCTTGTCTTGAGAAACATTGGTTTATATGTACTATACCTTGATTGAAACAACTTTCAGGGGTCTGAAAAAGACTTGTAGTAATGCAAGAAGCTGGAACTGGCTAAAAAAGCATTTCTGAAGACCTGAGTGTTCATCAGTCTACAGTAAGGCAAATTGTTTATCAATGGATGTCATTCAGTACTGTTGCTTCTACCCCTAGGAGTGGGTGTCCTGTAAAGATCACACCAAGAATGCAATGCTGAAGGAGGTAAAAAAGAACCCAGGGGTAAGAAAAGACTTGCAGAATTAGATAAAAAAAGCTTGCTAAAGTCCCTCCATGTGTTCATTATAAGAAAAACATTGAACAAGAATGGTGTTCATAAGGGGACCCTGCTGCTCAAAAAACTTTGCTTCATGTCTCAAGTTCACAAAAGACCACCTGGCTGTACCACAATGGGTCTGTGGACAGATGAGACAAAAGTGAACTTCTTGACAGAAATGGACACTGTTGTGCTTAGATGGGAAAGGCACACCACCACCAAAACCTCATCCTGACTGTGGACCATGATGGAGGAAGCATCATGGTTTGAGTCTCCTTTGCTGCCTTATGGCCTGGACAGCTTGCAATTGGTGAGGCAATAATGAATTAGGAATATACAGGATAAGATGACAGGTATCCTGCACTTACCCACTGGGATGAAGCATAGGGCACAACCATACCAATTTAACAGCCTACCCACCCAATCATGCCACCTTGTAAGCTCTTTACTGGGGTCATCAAGTAGGCACCATCCTTCATCGGTGTTTCGCTGACTTAAGCCCACGACACCTTTGGAAGGCTAAGCAGCGAGGCCTGGCATCCCAGGCCCACCCCCCTTCAAGCCTACTAGGTCGAAGGTCCACGTAGCCCCCAATAACTATCCCGCAGCCTGTAACACATTCAATACCCCTATCCCACTTTTCCCCACTCTAGTTGAGCTCTCCTCAACCACAGCCATTGACTAGCCCTCTCAGCTACATGCAACAACTCCTTCACCGCTTCCCTTAACCTACATCCTCTAACTCCAAACCCACTCAACAACAAAGTAGTTTTTGCAACAAAGCCTCTGGCACCTACCTCTACCAGCTTAATATATGCCTGCCACCCCTGCTCATGAACTTCAGCCACCAGTTCAGCATACTTCAACTTCTATCTTTCATATGCTCCCTCAACGTCATCCCCAAATGACAGTCAACTCTATGAAATATACTGTCCACCTAATCTTGGAGTACAACACCATATCTGGTCTCAGTGTAGTCACTGCGTTACAATGCGGGACCTGAAATTTCCTACCCATATCCACCTCTAACTTCCAATCCCTCGCTTCTGACCAATTACCTACTCTGACCCTTTGCTTCTGTTTGCATTTACTTTGACCATCCCGCACGGAAGTAATTATCTCAACCCTGCTGGCAGCAGGCAAAGAGTTAACTTCTAGCCGATTCCTCTCCATCACCGCCGCCAAAGAACGAAGCGCCCGATTATGTCTCCACGTATAATGCCCTTGCAATAAACTCTTACATGATGATAGAAACATGCTTCAACATCCCATTCCCTGCACACAATTTAAAACATGTAAGTATGATTTAAAATTGCTCATTACTATTGGTCAAGTCTGACCAGCAGCTACAGACCACATACCAATGTTTGGTGGCGGTTATTAGTGCAAAGGACATTCTACCAATTAGTAAATACATGGATTCATATACTCCTTCTTCCCCACCCTGGACTTTAACTGATTAAACAATGTCTTTGGTAAAGACATAAGAAGTGCTTTAAAAAAAAAAAAAAAAAAATCTCAGTTCACTTCAGATTCACCCCAACCTCTGCACATTCTAGATAATCTGAAATAGATATGTTAATGACTTAGGTATTTTTATAATGTTGCATTTTTAAAAAGCAAAAGTCTGAAAATATAAGCATACCAGTTGTTGGGTTTTCTGCTTTTAAAGAAAATCATCAGCTGCTACTGTTTTTATCAAAATAATGTAGGTCTTATGTAAATGCTAAAATGTATGCTTCGATTTACAACCATGTAGAGTTTCCTATTCAAGCTTAAAATGGCACGTGTGCAAAATATTTTCCTTTTCATTCGTCCAAAATTCCACAATCTCTTACAAATACAATGAAAAGAATGTATCTGTAACATAACATACTGAAAATCTGAATAAATTATATAGAGAAATTGCTAATGTAAAATTTGGTAGTACTGTATAATGGAACGGTTGAAATTCAGACATTACGGGGAACAGCAGCCCTTCAGTGTTATAGCAGAAAGTGGGCAACAAGCGGCGCTCTACCACCGAAGTTGGACATGAGCAAACGTACCTCCCGTTGCTATGGTAGACTTGGTTATACAATCTTACCAAACAGTTTATAAACTAGAAGACAGTGTTACCAAACCAGTTAAAAATTTTTATTTTTAACGTTTCTATCCATTCGGATGTATTGTTTTTTATTCATTATATCGTATTCATCTTGTACAGTAAAAGTAAGTACGGAATGTGTGTGATGGTCGTTGTCTTTTTTCGTACTTTCATATATTACAGTAGTTAAAGGAGACTTAAAAATGAGAGATTCCCTTATCGTTGGTGTGTACGGGAATGAAAAATAACTACATTTTTATGTTGTTTACTGTTATACCACAGAAACAGCAGCTCAAGGCTGGTGATTTAAATTTTGTTGCAGCAGCTTCATGTGTGAATTGTAATGAAATACTCACCTTATTTCATATAGTTTTTTAAACCTCCATTGTAATGCATAATAAGTCTTGTTTGCTTTAATTTCTCTGTAAGATTAAAATCTCACCATGAGCACAGATCATTTCCTTCTCTCCCTGACGAAAGACATCAACAATGTGGTGAGTTCTTATATTTATACATTCCTGTTGTGTCTCAAAGAGGTGGAAGGTCAAAAATAATAACCGGGTGAAAGCAGGGTAACGGTAGAGTAGTAACTGAATCTGTTAACCCAGTTGCTACAGTTTCCAAGTAATGGAGAAAATGTAAGTTGTTACCACCCAGCTCTGCCAAAATATGTGTTCCAAAGTGTTCTCCTCCCACACCAAGGTTGTCTTGTGTTTAAAAAAGTCACAAAATTACATTTTTTTTAATAAACCATGCAGGATTATGACAGATGGAAGCGGCGTGTGCTGCATCACCATGTGGCACGTGAGTATGTTCCCCGGGCCACTCGTGCACCCATGCTTGTGGGTGTCCGGCCAATGAGAAGCAAGGGAGGACGAGACAAACGCAGGACAGGTGAGACCTTAGTCACACGTCACAGAATTGATGCAAATTATCATTATTGCATATTTCATATCTGGCAACTGTGGCTCTGTGTTTGCCAGTGGAATCCCTGAGCAGCACCTCCCACAAAGAATCAGATCATGTGTCTGGGATTGGAAAGTTGAGGGGGAAACAAAATGTGGGAGGTCTGGATGATGTTTCCGTTGAGAAGAAGACCAACATTGAAAAACTGAAGGTAAACCATCAAAAAATATACATATTAAATGGAGGAAGTGACAAATCACTGTACTGCATATAGATGGCAGAGGCCTCTCTTTCCACAGGGATGTTAGGTAGTGTCTTGGGCTGGTGGATTTGAGGTAAACTTAACATATCCATGCATCCATCCATGATCCTTAACCATTCTATCTTGGTCAGGCTCATGGCAAATGAGAACTTCTCCCAGAAAAACTGGGCGCTAGGCTATGAAACTACTCCAGTCCATTGCAGGGTGGCCACACACGTACACATACAACAGGCAACATAGTGACCAATTAAGCTGAAACGCACGTCTCTGGACTATGGGAGGAACCCTACAAGACCTTAACTCAGACTGAGCCAGATTATTCCCACAACCCAGAAGTTGTAGGGCACTAGTGCTACTGGCTGCACCACCATATCACCACATAGCCCAGCACTGGTTAATCTCCTAGAACTGAGTGACCTTACAAATTATGAAATCATTGCCTTTCAGCTGCTGGTTAAGTACAGGAGGGACACCCTGAGCAAGTTGCAGGGCTACTGTGCTTCGCTGCTGGAGCTGAACCTGCAGACAGTTGGGGAAATCGTGGACATGGACAAGAAGTCCTTCTGTTGTGCACAGGACCTAGTCACTAAGCACCACAGACTGGAAGTAAAGACCTACTGTGATATCACAGTGTTATTTTACCATGGATACCCTAACTATGTGATTTTAACTGGAACATTGTCCACAAATCTGCTGCACTGTAAGTTAATGTCTATTTTTAATACTTTTTCTCGAGAAATATATTGCATCTTTCAAAGACTGGAGCCTCTCTCAAATCAGACAGACCAAGAATGAGCTAAAAGATGCAGAAACTGCTGCAAAGAAGTCCTGCTCTCGTAAGATGTTTGTCACAGTTTAATTTAACTGCAAGTCTAGCTCTTTTTTTGCTTGATAAATTCATATGATAGAATATTTTGATTAGCATGTAGAAAAGCAAACCAGATGTGGCAGCTTTTAAGCCAAAAACAGACAAGATTAAATATTTTTTAATATGTGTAGAAGTGCAATAAATCTAAGGTTTTCTTTATGTAGTCTGATTTCTACTGTAATCATAACTGCCACTTCTCTTTTCACTGTATATAATGAGTGCCTATGTAACGGACATAACCAATCACATTGTCCGCTCAAGTAAATGTGCAATCTGATTGGCCAGTGCTTCAGGAGCAGCTGGCCACCGTGGAGGCGGAGCTAGCGAAGGCCCATGCTCGGCGGGACATGTTGAGGACCTACAGAGAACAGGAGTCTCCCATCCAGGGCCTGAAGACAACTGCGATCAGGATGGAGATCGACAGGCTCAGGGAGGCACAGCAGG
Organism: Arapaima gigas; assembly: GCA_900497675.1. Lineage (NCBI taxonomy): Eukaryota > Metazoa > Chordata > Actinopteri > Osteoglossiformes > Osteoglossidae > Arapaima > Arapaima gigas. The sequence continues at coordinate 312,094 of UFQX01000167.1, read as the reverse complement.
TTAGGGTGGCAACCCTAAAGTGGACTGTCAAACAACTCCAGCCACCATATCTCAACAGTTGAGACACCTAATGATTTACACACATGCAGCAGCAGTGAATTATGGAACCCATAATTCATTGTTGCTGTATATCTGTAAATAGCTGTGTTTAACCATTGGCTGTTACAGGGTGATTGCTGACCCCCTCCTCGCTTAACATGTCTGAGAGTTTTAAGGACAGGCAAGTCATGGCAGTCTGTATCAGTGCTGGTGGTTCACCCCCCCCCAGTGTATTGGGGTGACAAAAATAAAGATTAACACTTTGGGTACACTTCTGCTCAACAGTCTTGGTACATGAATTATCTTTGTTTTTCACCAGCACGAGTTGGAAGATGTGAGTCGCATCTGTCAGACAGTAATTGCAGACCTGAAGAAAAGGTACAAAGAGCAGGAGGAAAAGATACGGTCTGCCACTGCTAAAGTAAGGCAACCATGTTCGAGTGGGCAATTCTAATTCAGCAAACTTATAGTTGCTTAATCAGTAAAGTTATCTTTTTATTTAGGGGCAACTTAGGATGTGCCTGCTTTCAGAAGCAACTGGTAGTGGGTGACCTTCTACGGATTATATTCCTCTCAAATTCCATGTCTGCAATACATACTGTAAAGAAAAAAAAAATCTGCCTTTGGTTTCAAATACTAACAGATAAAAAGAAATGGGGGAAGGGGATCATTGATGTCAAATGACACCAAAAAGGTCAGCATAAAAACTTTACCATAAAACCTTGAAAGAACAGAACCATCCAGCATTCTTGATAAACCACTACCAAAGAATCTCCTTAAAGTATTTTTATTACGGATGAGTGGCCGCACCTCTTGCTTATTTCTCAGTCAAATGTTCCTTTAACATTTTAATGATGGAGCAGCAGGTGGTGCAGTTATTGCAGCTGTTATTTTGCATTTGGAAAGTCGCTGGTTCAAATCAAGTACCCACATATGAATATTTACCCTGAATTGATATAATAAAAGTTACCCTTCTATATAAGTGGGAAGTATCTTATGCTGAAAACCTCACACTGCCTTGGAGAAAGGAGTAAGATTAATAAATTAAATAAAAATAATAATCCCCAGCTGCCCACAAGATAAGGTTGTGGCCTTGGCTGTTACCAGGCACCAGTTTCATCATGACAATATCAGATCTTTAACGTTTTTATGAAGGTTTCTGAAAGGGTATTTGCCCATCATTCTCTACAATTTGTTTCTCATATTTTATTCTCTACTGTTTATTTCATCCAAATAGCACTAAACTCTTGCCCATTACTTCTCAGTCTGAACTCCACCATAGATTTTATTTTTAAAAAACTTCTTAAGTAAATTATTTTCATTTTTGTATCACACAAGACACCCTTTGTTGAATTTGCTGTAAGTAGTTCAGCAGGATGATTATGCAGTGTTTGAGCTGATTCTGGAGAAGCTGATTTTCACTTTACAAAGGGTTTTTCTTGGATAGTTTGGAAGGTGTCATCTGGATAATTGTAATAATTCAGGTGAAATTTCCTTTATTTTGTAGAAAAAACTGTTGTGTGCTCCTCCTTCCCTCCTCCTGATGATTTCTCACAACTGTACAATGAAGAGAGAAATTGACCTGCACAAAAAAGTACGTCAAATTATTTTTGATTTCAGACATACACAGCCAGTTTCAGTATTTAGCAGAATATTATGTTCTTGGGTTTGCGCAGTACAATTTGTAGTTAAATTAATGTTTATTTATCTTAAACCATTTTCCAAAACAATTTACAGCTATGATGCCTACAGTGATGTACCCATTTATGCAGCTTGCTGTATTCAAAGAAAGTACCTTGATCAGTGGTGCAACAACAAGAACTGGAGTTCAAACCCACATCCTTTGAGTGCAAAGCAGCAGCTCTAATCACTAAACCACCTGCTAACATTAACCAACCTCCATGTGTCACTTCTTAAATTGTGCTCCTGTAACTTAATGGAAGATGTAGGTATAAGCTTATTATTGTTGTTGTTATCATAAAAAATAAGATGTTTGTATGTAGGTATTTATTTTATTTGGTTTGATGAATTCTTCATCAGGTGATTAAGGAGCTGGAGGAAACATGTGAAGAGCTGGTAAAGAATGTAAAGGAGCTGCAACGCTCCCAAGCAACTGCCCGCCAGGCCTTCTTCAGACTCCCAGCTCCCCACCTGATCCCCTGAGACCACAGAGGGCATTTCTCAAGGCAGGGGGGGACTGAGGCCTGGGCAGCAAGGGTGCCCCCGTCCTAAAGGACCCCTCGGATACTTGTTTGCCTGCTTGGTAGCTGCTTTCCCCCATGGCATTCATTACAGCGCAGTGGGGTAAAAGCACTATGGCACACCATGTTGAGCAACACTAAAGGGGAAAAGAAGGTTCAGAGGGCCTGGTTGATGGTCACAGAACAGGCACTGGGAAAATGTTGTAACAAAGTGTTTATTTACTGAGGATCAATTCACACACTTAAGTTTTTAAGAGATTTTTTTAAACATTATTCTAAGAAGAAAAACATTGAAAATGAAACTTTGCAATTTCCTTGATAGCACATGTGTCTGTGCATATGTGTTTTGAGAGAGAGAGCTTGAGAAGGAGGAGAATCTTGTTTTGTTTAGTTTCAGGCTTTGTGGAATGTGTAAAACATTTTCCGTGACACATCTTGCCGTCTGACACGACACTTTTTTAGCCTCGCTTTTCTTTCCCACACTCAAAAAATTTCAACAGCTGCTCAACTTCTGATCACTTCTGTAGTCTACAGAATGTATTTCTTTTAACATCAGATCATAAACACAATACTGTTTTAAAACAATACTGACCTAAAGCAGTTGAAGAATTTTATTAAGTTGAACTTATTAACTTCCACTTACAAACACAACTGTTCATAACCTATATTGTTTGTAACACTAAAGTCACTTTTATGACCAGGTCATAATAAGAGGTTAATAATATAGATGTCTATCAATGTGTTAGGGTAATGTCTTAGGGTTTGAAACAAATGTCAGCTATAGCTATAATAAATGTAAAAAAAAAAAAAAGATTTATTTTAATATTTTAATATGTCGTTATTCAACCACAGTTAATTCAACTTTAAAATGATTGAAAATAAAAAATGTTTACAGAAGCTTCTGTATAGTGCTAAGTATTGATTGATTCATCCCATAATCATTAACATTTCTCATCTTTCTGTTGATCACCAACACTCAGGAACACCAGTAAATACTGTGGAAGTGCATTGAATTAAAGCAGCGACATAGTCCTGATGTGTTTGGGTGCTCTTTACTGTCATCTATCAGCTCGGAGTGTAAATACTAGTCATTTTCACCCACTACAGACAGAAATGTGAGAAATTGCTATTAAAAATAAACTGGAAAATGGTGACTAACAGGATGAGCCAGTGTATTCCTGACCCATCAGTAACTGAGTGGCAAATCCCAGCCAGAGCTGGGAATAAGCAATTTACAGCTATGATGCCTGTAATGTTTTAACCATTTATGCAGCAGGGTCATTTTTACTGTACTGATTCAGAGTAAGTACCTTGATCAGTGGCACAACAACAAGAGGGAGAATTCGAACACCATACAAAGCAGCTTCCTTCAAACCGATACTGAATTCATAACCAAAGCTACCACACTGCTGCCCGTTAATATTAATGTAGCAGTAACTGAATCCCACTGCAAGGGATATCAAAATGAAAGGCAGGGAGCGTCAGGTATCCAGCACCTGAGGCCTCTGCAGTGTCACACTAATATATTATGCAGAAGTGGTATTAGAGGACCCGCTAATACTGCTGGTTGAGGATTTTGTGTAACATGCTGGCCTTTAAACCCTGTCCACAAACTCCTTCTCTCCCTCAGAGCTGCTGAATCCCTCAAACCTATATTTTTCAGAGCCATTTCTCTCCTGGACTCCTGAAAGCTACATAAATGAGCAATGAAACACCATCAGCTATGATTATGTATTTGCTGTTTCAGTATCATTTCTATAGATAGCTACTTGAGGTATGTGGACCAGAAATATGGTGGTATCAAACAGGCAAGCTGTGCTGATCACCCTATACGTTTGTCTATATGTAAAGCTCTTCATCTGTTGTTGATGTACCTTTGTAAAGTTGTAAAGAGTACCCAAAATTAACATGTTGCATGTACCAGATTGTACCTAACCTTAATTTTTTCTGTTTTTAGTGCTTGAAAGTTATAATACATGTTCATCTGATGCAAAGTTACTGAGTAAAAAAATTATAAAAGTGTTTTATATTATGAACAAGTATCATGAACCACTGCTGCAATGTAAGAGAGACCAGAACAATTTAGGAATGAAGGTAGAATTTAACTTCTACCCTTCTTTAAAAAAAATGAAAACACTGGTTGGAAAAAAGCAACGGAGAGTCTTAGTGTAAAGTTACAGTTTTGGAAAAGTCCCTTGGAGACGTCTTAAAGATGAATGAAGGCCTGCAGCGTAGTTCACGTGCGGAATCCCAATATGCCATTAAAGGTTAATAAGGGCTTCAATTTCCAACAACTTCTTCCATAACAGGATGTCATTTTGTGTTCCACCCATCATTCAGAGTACATATTATTGAAGCTTTTTAAATGACCATTGAAATTGAATTGAACTTAGAACAAAGGGTGTGTGTGTGTGTGTGTGTGTGTGTGTGTGTGTGTGGACTCAGGCCCTTTTTGTTCACCCTGTTACCATTTGCAGTCTCTACCTTCTCAACCGCCTCTCCCCCCATCCTGATGCAGGTTGTCCTCCCATTCCTGGTACAAGAGAAGATGAGTGTCCAGCTGTTTAGGGTTTAGCTTCCTTTTATCCTTAATGTATGTTTTTTTCAGCGATTTCTAATTTAAACAGGTTTTTGTCCTTTTTAGATTGTGCTTGAAATGTTATTTGAATGTTAATAAATGTGAGTTTTTACTGAAAGGAAAGTGTATGATAGCAGACTGTACAGTATTCTGTGTGTACTTAGGTGGTAAAGAAACTCATAACCCGAAGTAAAAAATTCAATCTGCTCTATTAATACTGTGTCCCCATATATACTCACTAGGCACTTTATTAGGAATACCTGTATACATGCTTGTTCATGCAATTATCTTATCAGCCAATCATGTAGCAGCAGCGCAATACATAAAATCACGCAGAGACAGGTTCAGTGATTGTTCACATCAAACTTCAGAATGGGAAAAAAGAATATGTGACTTTGACCGTGATATGGTTGTTGGTGCCAGACTGGGTGGCTTGAATGTTTTAGAAACTGGTGTTCTAGGATTTTCACGCACAACAGTTTCCAAAGTCAACACAGAATGGCATGAAAAACAAAAAACATCTAGTGGGAGGTAGTTCTGTGGCCAGAAATGCCTTGCTGATGAAAGAGGTCAGAGGAGAATGGTCAGACTAGTTTGGACTGACAGGAAGGCTACAATAACTCAGATAACCACTCTTTACAACAGTGGTGGGCAGAAATGCATCTCTGAATGCAAAACATGTCAAACCTTGAGTCGAATGGGCTACAACAGCAGAAGACCACATCAAGTTCCACTCCTGTCAGCCAGGAACCGGAAGCTGAGGCTACAGTCTGCACTAGTTGGGTCAGAATTTGACATAAACAGCATGAAGTCATTGACCCAACCTTCCTTGTGTGAACAGTTCAGGCTGGTGGCAGTGGTATAATGGTGTGGGGAATGTTTTCTTAGCACAAATTAGGCCCCCTAATACCAGTCAAACCTCATTTGAATGCTACAGCCACAAATTGGCCACAATTTATCCATCTTCTAATGGCTACTTCCATCATGCTAATAAAGTAATGATAATAATAATAATAATAATAATAATAATAATAATAATAATAATAATAATAAAGTCATCTCAACCTAGTTATAAGAACATGACAATGAGTTCAGTGAACTTCAGAGGCCTCACCAGTTATCAGATCTGAATCCAACAGAGAGCCTTTGGGATGTGGTAGGATGGCAGACTGACATCATAAATGCGCAGCTGACAAATCTGCAGCAGTTATGTGATACAGTCATGTCAACATGGACCAGAATCTCTAAGGAATGTTTCCAGCACCATGCCATAAAGAACTGCATTTAACACAACACACAGTGTGACAGAATGAGACTTGAGCAGCAACCAGTGGAGGTGGGCAGCCAAAAGACATTAGCCTACATCAGATTGTTATTGTGGCATCAGAGGCCATGTTAGCTGGGAGTGGCAGCATAATGGGATTGAATTCATAGGTGGTGACACATTCCCATCATGGTGAGGGCGAGAGGCGCGATGAGTAGTTTTTCAAGGGAAATAACATAGTGGGAAATTTATTCTCCCACAGCATGTGGTGAGACATGAGCTTGGCAAGATAACAAGGCAAGACTGTATATACTGCAGACTTGACAAAAATATTAAGGCCCAAGTTACTGTTTAACTCTGTAGCTTCAAGGACTGATTTGTTCAGTGCTGTCATCTCAGCTGAACCTCTGTGTTTGTTCCAGACCCAGAAAAAAAACATGTGGTTTATCCTAAGAGTATAATAATGTAAAGACTAAACTGATAATCTGATAGAAATTTTGATGTTTGTGATTATTTCAATAAATGTCTTATTGTCCTTTAGTTTTGTTAAATATTAATGTTTTTTTAAAGAATGGAGGCATATACTGTCTAATAGCTGTTGTACTGGCACTGAAGTGAATGCCAGCATTTTGCTTTTGCACAGAAATTACAGTAACTTTAAAAAAACTTGCAACTTAGCACTTTGGGAAATGAATTCATAATCTCTTTGTTTTAGTTTCACAGGTGTCAGAAGAAAACTGGAATATATCCTTAGCCTCTCTCACCCCAGGATGTGAAAGTGAAATAATGATTCCAGAATGTTTACATTAGAATGTCATCTCTATTTTGTGTGTGTGCGTGTGTGTGTGTGCTTGAGCTTCAAGTGAAGGAAGGGATGGGCTAAATAAACACACTGAACCTTCATCGCCTTCTCTTATGGGCCACTGTTCTCCTTACTGCAGTGTTTCTGTTGATCCAGAACCTGATTTCCTGGTAAGGAACACTGCACTTTAGGGTCTTGCACTAATAGGGTGATTCCAGGGCTGGTACCCTTTGAGCTGACAGATGCATTTATCTACAAGGATCCCCTTACCAGCTTCATGTTTTCATGGAAATTGGCTTCTAAGATGAAATTTTGTAGTTCTGCGACAGAATTACCATTATGGAGTAAACTTTGAAAATCCCCCAGACTTGGCCCTTGTTAACTTATAAATCCAAAAATCAGCCTCACATTTGGTGGTAACCTGGTAAAGGGTGTTAAATAATTTCACTCACATACATAAAAAATAAAAAACACTCCTATGTTGGAGGATACCGGTTTTTGTCTACTGTGGAAAAAAGAACACCTTCTGTAAAATCTAGAGAAATGCCTAGATAAAAAGTCAGGAACAGTGAGAAATGGCAAACATATCTACATATATGTCATGCACTGCTCTCTAAGGTCCAACACATTCCAGAACTGTCTGGATTATCTTGCAGATTTTCGCAAGCAGGGGATAACAACAAAATACATTTCCATGTCAGAGAAGTAAGACTTCAGGAAGCAGAACTGGGCCGAACTGAACTAAACAAGGTTGAATGGGTCTGAACCTAGCCACCCAATCTGGGGAAAGGGGGGTTACTAAACCCTAACCACAATCTGAAGAAAGAGCCAAGTTCACTTGTGTGTCTGACCTATAACAGAAAAGAAGTGCAGTTATTCTTAAATTCACTCTACCGTAACACTGGTATCTAACTTTTTAATTCAGAGACTAATGGAAAATGTAAAAAATGTCAACATTTATAGAGGAGTTTCATTTAAAAAATTTTTTTTCAACAACAATATAATAATAATAATAATAATAATAATAATAATAATAATACAAGTGTTATTTACGGTGGTTTACGATTCCGCGCTTTCATTTTTAACGCGGTTGTGGAACTTCTCCCGCCGTTGCCATGGTACCGCCCGACACACCATGACAGAATGTAACGGAAGGCAGCAGCGGGGCCGGAGCGAGTACGCACGCACGCACGCACGCGCGCACACACACACACACACACACACACACACACACACACACACACACACACACAGCGCACTTCCGAGTGAGCGCCGCTCTTCGGAGTGTTTTTGGCCAGTTTTGCAGGGAATGATACGTTAAAGACTGATGCCGGGGCAGAGCGGTGAAGTTAAACTCTGGTTTACTCCGCAGTTACTCTGAAGTTGCCCTGTTCTCTCGCTGTGTCCACTTTTTAAAGAAGAAATAAATTGTATTTTCGATTGCCGCCTCTTAACTTCACTGTGGAATATTAACACATTTTCCTGTCATATTTGTCAGCATCGGGGAAGCTCCGATTTTTGCGGATTTTTGCTGAAACCACATTTCGGGACCAGCTGAGGAAGTTGTCCGACACGAGCGCATCTCTCTCCCTCCTTCCTTCCCCCCGCGATGACTCTTAACACCGAGAGAGACGCCAAGGAGACGCTGCGGCGCAGGGCGAGCACCCCAGTGCCGACGAGGACGCGCGATACCGGGGGCGATTCCGGCCCGCGGGCAGTTGGACACCCCGCGCTCGGACATTCGGCCTCCTATCAGCCCGGGGACGCGGAGTTGCGCGGCCGCGCGCACTGGTCCTCCGACTCAGAGGACTCGGATAGCTCTGGGTCTGAGTGCCTGTACCGGGTGGTCCTTCTGGGGGACCACGGCGTGGGCAAGTCCAGCCTGGCCAGCATCTTCGCAGGGGTCGGGGAGAAGGACGCGAGTGACCACCTCGGAGGTACCGCCACCCGCCGCCCTGATCAGTGCTCTCTAAAGGTTTCCCGATTGGTATGTTCATCATAGGATAATACACAATAGATACCACACATCACCATCTGAAACAATCTAGTGTCGAATTATATACAACCATAATAAAGTAATAAAGTGATTGGGGATTTGTACTCCAATATTTCTGTCTCTATTTAGAGCTACTGTTAATTTTTCTAATAAATTTTGTTCCCACAATGACTAATAGGTTGATTTTCCGTGATTATGAATGTACATAACTGCATCATTTCACTATGACTATTTTGTTCTGCAGTGAGACACAAATTTTGCTGAGTTTTCAAAAGTGTAAGAAATAGTACTGCATTTGATATTTATTTCTTCCTGACTATTTGCAAATCCATTAACTGTACTGTACTGATTAACTGTTTATTTTGGTTAACCAGTTTAATTTAACACAACCACCCTCAACCTAATCTCAAACTATGTTTGGCTGGGCTGTGATAATTTTTTTTCATGTTTATTGAAGTGAGATTGCTATTGCTGCCAGACTCCCCAAGATGTGCTATGTTTAGCTATTATTGTTAATGCTGCACCTTGTGCTCATTGGAAACTGATCAGCTCATCTCATCTCACAGCTAACCCTAACCCCTAAGCAGTACACCTAAGTATTCATTTGTGGTGTTTCTTATTCTTTTGGGCTTTTTTAGATCTGAGGAGTGGAAAACTACAATTACACTGTTCAGGTTCCGGGAAGATGACCACGGGACAGGTTTTTGCTGATGGATAGGGACGGCAGCATTGATAGTGGGTTTTGGGAGACTTGTCAGCTTTCAAATGTCCTGGATTTGAAGCAGAACACAGTAAACACATCAGCACATAAGTCAGTCAGTCTGATGTATTACACAAGTTTTTCTTCCTGGATGTAAAAGCATAGTAAAGCACTGTGCAGAACACACCTTGTTTTGTACAGGAGGGCGAAACTATACTTTTGGTGGGCCAGATATGAGCAGGTTTTCATGCAAACCTTTTCTCCAGGATTAACTAGTGCAGCTGGTGACTATTTCGCAGTTTTTACCTGTGAGCTGTCATATACTGCACATACAATGTAGTTTTGTGCAGAATATATTTTCCTGAAGGAATCGGAGCAAGAAAAGTGTGATGCTTGCACAGAAGGATTTCACACCTATTCAACACACAAGTTTTCTTCTTTCCTGGAGATGTATGAATTCCTTGCATGGTAGGGAATGTTGGAGGAGTATTAGGGAAATCTTAAGGAAAATTTTTTTGAATTTTTAAGGGAATGTTTTACTGCACTGCTGCCAGCCTGTAAAGTTTTTCCCACTTCCAAAACCTGCTAAATAAAATCTGTCCCTTGTGTCAGCTTTGGAAGAAATGTTTATAATCTGTGAGTTTACTGATTAACAGCTCATTATGCTTCTTACTGTGAATTATGGGGCTGTATGAAACCCCTAAGTTAGGCAAATCGCATCAGCAGCAGTGTGTCATGGTGAGGTAGTGGATCACTTCCAGACCTAAGGAGGATCAGGACCTGAGCGATGTCACGGCTGCAAAGGGCGACTAAGAATTAGCACCCGCTGTCAAGTCAAGAAACTGCAGGCTCTGTTGCACCTCAGTAAGACACATACCTAATATGGTAAGTAGGTAGAACAAAAAGTGTGAGTGGGTAGAATAAAAAAGTTAAGTGGGTACAGTAAAAAGGTGAGTAGGTAGAACAAAACCCCTAATGGGGTAGGGCAAAATGGTGAGTAGGTAGAGTGAAAAAAGTGAGTAGATACAGCAAAATGACGAGTTGGTTGAGACAAAAAAGTAGATTTGTAGGCTATTTAGAGTGTAAGGTTGAACTAAACTAATATTCATAATAAGAGGGAAATGTGTTTGATTTATTTGGACTTTTGTGTGCATTATAGAGTTAAGCTGGTCAGAGTTGGGCCAGATGGGTGGAGTTGAACGAAAGGCCAGGACTCTATCAGACATGGTGGTAGCTGAGGGTTCTAGGGTTGGGGGTTGGCCCAGACAGGATAAGAGTGGTGTGACCACACATCACGTACCCGCTCTTGACTAACACACATGCTGGAGCTGAACTTGTTCTGCAGGCAGTGAGAAGTGCAGTGACTGGCACGTATCGACCAAATGACATGTGACTCTGGATGGAGCTGCCAGTCAAGCATGTTTTGCTGCTGTTAGGAGATGGTACAGTGTGTGTTGCTTGGAGGTGAGAGCTTCATTCCGGGTTCTGCACAGTGGGATTGTGGAACCATTAAACAGCTTCACAAATACTGGTAAATGAGTTGTTATTTTTTTATTTTATTGTGCACTCGAAAGACCTGGGTTTCAACCCCACTTCCTGCTGTAGTTCCCTTGTGCTGAAGAGTGTTTATCTGCTTGTTGCACAGTGGTTGAACAAAGCAGTCCAGACTTGGTTCTGGAGGGTTGGTATACATGCAGGGTTTTTCACACCCGGGACCCCTGAGGAACAGGATCATGGGGCCCCCTGTTGAATACCTTGACACTAGTGTGTTGACACATAGACACTAGTATGAGGGAGTTGGCCGCAAGGGCAATGGGGACCGTGCCGACCCAGCAGCTTGCAGCCCCCAACATGAGACAAGGGCAGCGCTGACATGAACCACAGCCCCGGGGAGGGGGGGGGGGTGCAGACCAGCCCTGCTCTTTCCTTTCTAATGTATTTACTGAATTTTTATTCATTTCAGTCCAATAGATAGCAAATCCACCTCTGTTCCTCCATTTTTATCAATATTTCCTTTGCCCAATGCAGAGTGGCAGAGGTTTATCAAGGATGTGCAGGGTACACCCTGGATGGAGCTGTCCATTGCTTAAAAACAAAAATTTTATTGTAATGTGATCAAAAATGTTTACATTGAAGGCTAGAGGTGTCTGAACTTCATAATAATAATAATAGCTAAAAGATGTCAGTTCAGCTGGTTTTCATGACAACAGAACTACAGCATCCATGACAGTATATTTGGAAAAAGAGCACCTTTAACAACTGCATTGTGGCTTTTATCACCTGAACATCCTGGTTCAACACTCCCCTTTGAGGGTCCAAGCAGTCCAATAAGTGTGCTTTAAAGTAAGAAGAACAAGAAGTGGGGAAGTGGCACTGGGTTTGTTTTCCTCTTTTTTGCAGAACAGCTATATTTTCATTTCATGCTCATAAGTGAATAAAAAAATTACAAGATGTTAGACTAAACTCTGTGTGGTTGGAATATGGTTTGGCTAATTTTCCCATAATGCTAAATAAGCTAGTTTGATAAAGTTGAGGCTAATAACTTGAGTAGCTTTTATATGAGCTTTATTTAAATGAATGGTGATAAAAGCATCCTTTGTACACACACACACAGCTATTATACACACTTGCACACTGTAACCTTGTATGTGTTCAGTCACAGCAAGGAGATGAAGGCTAGCACTCAGTAAACAGTTTGGCTGTCACATCTTCTTCCTGAACAGAGTCACACTGCTGCCAGCTGTGGGTCATTCTCCCCAAAAACAATCCATTCCAACTAATAAATTCCTGATTATTTAATTTCAGGTGCTAAAAAACATGGAGGGTTAGCTGATTTGGTAACAGGTAGTGCTGCACGCAGCAGAGGCACTTTCATCTGTTGTTCTTTGGAGAACCAACACTTCTCATAACCCCTGGTGCTCTTTTTTTGCCTCTGTTACAGCTGCTCTCCCAGCAAGACTGGTATAGTACATGGTCTTTTCATAAAAGTCCTCATAAATATATTTTATTATAGAGTGCACTATGTTACACTGCAAGGTAGCCCAAAATTTGTGTGCCCTTTATTAAGGAAATCTGCATTGCAAACATCAGCAATATCTCCTAGTACCTTTTATTCACTGCAGAAATTGCATATTAATACAGTACTCAATAGTTTGCTGATACCCAAAGGTACACACACCAATATACAAATAAGAGCACTTTATTTTTTTTCAACTTGAATGACTTCAGGCAGCAAATATGTGACACTAGTTACTACTGAATTGTTGTAGCTTTGGCATCAAGCAAGACAACCTGTCGTTTCAGAGGACACATACGAGAGGACTCTGACAGTGGATGGAGAGGAGACCACGCTGATCGTGATGGACACGTGGGAGACCGAGAAACAGGTACCCGCATGGAGGCGCAAGGTTCACGTCTCCAGGACCCTCTCCCCCTAACTTGCCAGCTATTTTTAGTCAGTTGGTGGAAAAGAAAATACCCCTGGCATGTGCATTTCATAGGGGTGACATCACTTTTGTCTGTGGAATGCAGTGTTTGCAACTTTCTGCCATTGGGTTTTCACTTGCAAGAATCGTGACCAAAAGACATGGGATGGATTTGGTTTGCCCTCCTGAAAAATGAGCGCTGAGCTGAAATCCTGTGGAAAATGAGTTTGCTATGTCTTCCTGTTGTTTTATAGAGAGACAGGAAAGCTGTTTGCATTTTAAGACCAGGTGTGTGAAAGTGCTGCTTGTTTAATTCTCTGGTCCGTCAGTTTGGGACATTTTAGAAGAACTTGAGGCAGAGAGGTTGAGCATTTTTGTATTTTTACTGGTTTTGTGACCAGCACTGGGTCACAGCAGCATAGACAGAAACAGCACACTGAGAAACTGCAAATACATCCACATGCATAAAACAAGGACAGAAGGTCAAGGGGTGGCAATATTTCACAACTCTGGTCATGTGACACCATCTAGAAAGTTCCAGAAGGCAGTTCAGATGTTACAGAATTGCTTTGAACTGTCATGCAGATCAAATGATGATTTTTCAGGCAGAACAAAATTTAACACTTTATGTCATGCACATATTTACTAAGGGAGCTTCAGATGTTGACTATAACAGTAAATTATATGTCCTCACCAATTATATAAGGGTGATCGGCTCGTGCAAATAACTGTAAGAAAAACATCATTTGCATTGTGGTTCAGTAAGAAAATTGATGGAACAGATCAAACTTTTTGTTAAAGGTTTTTTGTATGGTTGGATAAACCCCATTCCATTAAGCTTTATCCAATTATATTCCCAGAATAAATATCAGACAACAACTTTAAATTTAAAACATAGCTGAAATGTTTCCAGAATTATCCTGTTTTACTGGGCATTAATAATTATGCAGCTTAACAAGAAAAGACAGTGGTGCCATACATTAACCGTGAGCTAATCTTTAGGCTCTGTGTGGGTGTGTGTGTGTGTGTGTGTGTGTGTGTGTGTGTGTGAGTGAGAGAGAGAGAGAGACAGAGAGTGACAACATTGTACCAAACTGCCACCAAAGGCCGTGTTGTCCTTTCTGCCATGTTGTGGAAAAATATGTCTGCACATTACGGTCGCCCGTGGCAAAAATCCATGGGCTGCAACTGAAATGGGCCATGTCTGGGCACAGGCCATGGGGGAGCGTTACCTCTGTGCCTGGCTTATGGAGAGGACACTGCTATCCGCGAGGGCTAATTACGCCTGTATTGATTAGACTGAGGACCAGGCTATGAAGGCTGTGTAGCATCCATCCATCCATCCATCCATCCATCCATCCATCCATCCATCCATCCATCAGTCATTAGATATTTTTGACTTTTCTGTTATTGAAAGCTTGTCAAAAGGAACATGACCTGCATTTACCTGCCGAGTCAACAGATGGCAGTAAAGGGTGCACAAACAGAACATGTGAGACCGCCTTAATTTAGATCACTGCCACAGTGTTTACAGCTTGTGTCTAACATTCCCCAGGTGTCAGTGATCAGTAGCAAGATGAGGAATGCTCCACATGTTTATGGGATGAATCTGTCAACAGTCTGCACTCAATATGAGTTTGTGCAGATGATGTATTTTTACTTTCTCTCATTTAAAATTAGAATTCCATTCAAGTCTTAAGTTTTTTTTATTTATAATAGCTATACCCAACAGTTTTTCACAGAACCAGGCTTTTAAAAAAATTGAGGCACATTTGTTTTATTAACCTTTTGCTTATTGTGCTTTAGTGTACTTTAAAAGTGAGTCCGGATTTAAGAATGAATTATGAAAAGACCTCTATGAAAAGACAGGATCCAGTTCTGTTAATTGCATGAGGAGAGTATTATGAATATATACATTTTTTTAAAACCCTCTGTAGTACTACTAGCACAACCATACACAAATTTAAGGTTAAGATATGTGACTTGTTGGGAAAACCCTGTTGCTGTGTCTTGCTCTGCTAGGAGGAAGATGAGAAATGGGTGCAGGACTACTGCATGCAGGTGGGCAACGCCTATGTCATTGTTTACTCCATCACTGACCGCTCCAGCTTCGAGAGCGCCTCCGAGCTGCGTATCCAGCTGCGCCGCATACGGCAGGCTGAGAACATTCCCATCATCCTGGTGGGCAACAAGAGTGACCTGGTGCGGTGTCGGGAAGTGGCTGTTGAAGGTGAGGTGGGCCACAGTGTAAACTGGCATTACGTTTATATATTTGGCTGTTACTTTTCTCTAAAGCAATTTATGTCTGTGAGTAAACAAAGGTGCATCAACAACACATGAAGAGCTTTAGACACAAACACGGGATGATCAAAGCACAGCTTGTTTCTGTGACACAACTATGTTGCTGGTTCACATCCCTCAAGTAGCTCTGTATAGAAGTGACATCCAAGCAGAAAATACACAAATAATTAAACAGATGGTGTTGACTTTATTTATGTAGCTAGCAGGAGTTCAAGAGAGAAATTACTTTCAAAGAAAACCCTTCTTGAATACTAAGAAGGATTCAGCATCTCTGAGGGACAAATGGAGTTTGTAAGTAATGTAAAATAGGTCTTCGTCCAACCACCCAACTGTGTTGCCTGTTGCAGAGGGCCGGGCCTGTGCTGTGGTCTTCGACTGCAAGTTCATCGAGACGTCGGCCTCACTTCACCACAATGTCCACGAGCTGTTTGAGGGCATCGTGAGACAGATTCGCCTGCGGCGCGACAGCAAAGAAACCAACGAGCGACGCCGATCCATCTACAAACGCAAGGAGAGCATCACCAAGAAGGCGCGCCGCTTCCTTGACCGCCTGGTGGCCAGGAACAACAAGAAGATGGCACTCAAGGTGCGCTCCAAGTCCTGCCATGACCTCTCAGTGCTTTAACCACAAGCTCCGCCCATCCTCATGGCCACATCCGCCTCAAACCCTTCGTCACAAACTGGCAGACACACTGTCCAGACCAAAACAAACACTGGAAGTGGAAACCATTGCTTTCATTTTCAGGTTTGTTTGACCATATATTTTGATGATCTAAACATTTTTCTAAAAGCAAGTAGAATATTTGTTTTGCTATTTCTGAAACCAGAGCAGCTGAAAGATTTTTTTACTCCTGCTTTTGTAAGTTGTTTGGAATTTTGGCTCATTCATCAAGTGGAACGTATCAGGTTGACGAAAAGTGCAATGATTTTTGGATTTGCGCCCAGGTCTTTTGACCTTCATGAGGACCACCAAATTTGTCATCACAAATTCTAAATGATTTCTGTAGTAAAAAGGACACCTTATCAACTGTTTACCTCGTCTTTCCTCTAGTTGGTCATTCAAAATAACATTTTAAAGACACACCTTCTCCACTTTCATTTGCTCTGAACTATTTATTTGAACAAACTCTTTTTGAAGCTATGAGAATGGACTACCCCTGATGTGAACAAAAAAAATCTTTTTCAGCACTTGTACCAAATACAGTTTTTTACTTTGAAACATACCCTAGTTGTCATTAAGGAGGAAGAATTGAACATTTGTACCAATATTTGTTTTGTTCTGAGACGCAGGGTGGCACAGCAGGTAGAGGTGGTGCTTCACAGTGCCTGTACTGCAGGTTTGGACATGGGGTAGAATGCAGCTCAGTCTGGTTGAAGTTTGCATGTTTGCAGTGTGTGGCTTCTTACCAGATGCTCTGGTTTCCTCCCATAGTCCAAAGGCATTTGTTTCAGGTGGACTGGTCACTCCAAATTGCCCATAGTGTATAAATGTGTGAAGGAATGAGTGCGTCATTGCCTGGTGGTAGACTTGCATTACAGGTCTCTGGACTACCGTGGCCCTGCAGTGGGCAAGAGGTTATCAACAGTGGATGGATCCTGAAGGATGGTGTCAGCCATTCTAGATCATCTGAGAATGTGCTTCATCAGTGTTTGATCTTCACACTTGGTGTGTTTGTACCAAAGACGATTGACCCATGGATAGACTTCTCTTGGAGAAATTGGTTTTGATGGCTGAAGATTTGAAAGGCTGAAAGAACTGAATATGGTCAAGACCTCCAGAAAGACACTTCTGTGCAGGATAGACAGCTTCTTTCTGCTTTTCAAAATGCTGATTATCACTAGTTTCTAGCAGCTTTTTTGTTTTTCGGCATAAGATGTGATGAACTGTTTTTTTCCACTCCTTTTTATCTACTCAAACCCTGTAGCAAATTATATGACCTTTTCTTGTCAGCTTGGCTTCTAGTAACTGTTTCTTCTGAGTGGTTCAACATGGTTGCAACACAAGAAAAAACTGACATCTGAACCAAAGTTTTCTACTAATTAATTCAAGACATTGCCCTTTCTTCTGGCCTTGGAGCGTGAGAAATACAAGCAATATTTTTTGTACAGATGGATTAACTTGTGACTCTTTACTACGGTTTTGTAAATATATAATGTATAGGATTTTTTATGATGAATTGAAATAAATATATGCATTGCAAGTATTGTGTCTTTGCATTCAAAGTCAAATCTGTAGGATTTATTCTGTTTTTCAGTTCAGAAATGTCTTTTAGCTTTAAGTGCATAGTTTGTAACATCACTTGGGTTTGAATTGTTAGTTATTAAAGAACTCTGTGACAGAAACCAACCTTGATTTGGGACAGCAGGGGGTTTAATGGTTAAAGATGTCATTTTGCAGTGAGAGAACATGAGATTGAATCCCACATCCTGCCATAGTATCCCTGGCCAAGGTAACCTGAATTGCTATAGTAAAAATTCCCCTATTGTACAGTACTGTGCAAAAATCTTAGGCATGCAACTTCAATGTCTGTTGAGAAGTACAGGTAGATTCTTATCTACCATCAGGGAGGTTTTTGATTGGTCCCAAATTCATTCTGCAGCCTGAGAATGACCTCAAACCCCCAATCTCAGTCATACAGAACTATCTTCAGCAAAAAGAAGGAATCCTGCAACAGATGGTATGGTCCCCACAGAGCCCTGATCTCAACATGATCAAGTCAGTCTGGGAGTACATGCAGACACAGTCAAAGTCTGCAGAAGAGCTGTGGCCAGTTCCTCAAAATGTTTGGAAGAACCTACCAACCTCTACCTTAAACTGCATGCAAGTTTGCATAAGAGAATTGATGCTGTTTTAAAAGCAAAGGGTGGTCCCACCAAATATTGATTTAATTGAGGTTTTTTTGTCTACTGCACTTTTTAGAAGGTTTATTGATTAATAAGTGTTTATGGCATTATTTTTGGAACCATCCTCGCTTTATAGCATTTTTCCCCCCAGGTGCCTAAGACTTTTGCACAGTCCTGTATAAATGAGTAAATCACTGCAAGTAGCTTAGTTCGTAAGTCATTTGGGAGAAAATTGTCAGAAATATGAATGAATAATAAAGGGTGTTCCTAAAAAAGTCTCTTCAATGGAAACTGAAAAAGCAAAGGAAGGCTGAACATTCTGTTAGGATAATGGAGAAGAGCTCAAAAGTAAGCCCGGAATCATCCTAAGGTACTTGATGTCTTCAAATTTTCAATCATCTCCTTATTTTCACATCTTAATATTTTACCCATCTTCAAGCATGTCCACACAGCAACCTGGTTTTGTCCCAGAACGTGGGACAGTTTAGTTCAGCAGAAGACACCCTTGCATGGAGGACATTTCGCAACCTCCCCAGCACTGACCACCTTTCCAGGTCATGTCCGGTCAACTTCCTACGTTGGCAGCAGCAGTTCCGCCAGGAAAACTGCATCGTTCCTGGTCCTTGGATGAAAAACCTTCTGAACCCACAGCTGTTTCTGCAGCCCTGAATATTTTACTGTTTGGTGGCAGCTGGACTGGAAATCACAGTGTAGCCATTCTGTTAAGAGACTGGTGTGTCATGGTGGGGAAACAGGCTTAGCGGAAAAATCTGCTCAAATAAAATTTCATAATCATATTTTGCAACAATGTATTGAGCACTATAAACATAATGCCATAAAAATGATTAAAAGAAGCAGTTGTGGAGTTTTTCCTGTATTTCAGTAGTCTGAGTGACCCTTTCAAAAGAAAATTTTGCAAAATTATTTCCGAATGAGTTTTGAATTAATGAACAATAATAATAAATTCTCAGCTCTTGATAACAAGTAACAATAAACATTTAAAATAGCTTCCCTTTGAAAACCAGATAAAAATATCTCTGCATACACCACTCTTAAATGCTTGCTGTGTTTAAGATGATATTTGTTTTGTTATTGCAAGACCATCCCCAACTGGAATAGCCTTAACTCAGATATGTTTTTGTAAGGACAGGACAAATTTGTTGTTCTTGTGAAGAATCCATTCACAATGACTATAGCTTCAAATTAGCAGGAGTAGAACTGCAAAGTTTCAGTTTATCCATTTAGGGCTTTCTCCCACAGTCCAAAGACATGTTTCAGATGTGTTGGTCACTCTAAACTTTGTGTGTGTGTGTGTGTGTGCGTGTGTCTGTGTGTGTGTCTGTGTGAGAAAGAGAGAGAAAGTAATTGTCCTTTGCTGAATTAGTGCCATGTCCAGATTGTTCCCTGCCTCATACCACATGCTTCCAAGATTAACTCTGGACCACTCTGAGCTTGCGCTGGACAAGTAGTTATAAATGTACAGGTGAATCTGTATTCTGACAATAAAGTATTTTATTGTTTTTGGGGAACCCAGTTCTTGGACAAGCAGTTACAGATATAAAAAGCAAAATATTAAATTCCCCATATTTACTCATGTCAGCCATAGAATGAGAAGCTCTTCTTTAAACTCACTGCTTTTCCCTTTGAGAAAAGGGTTTTATCTAGTTTTCAGTTCTTTGTCAGACTGAGTACATAATAAAAATGCCCCAAAATGCACTCTTATTTTAATGAGAAAAAAACACTTTTAGCTTTTTACAGAGCAGTGTCAATGTGTGTGTGTGAGACAGATAGTTGCACATTTCAACAGTTATAGTAAAAGAACAACACACTTCCTGGAGCCACCGCATTTTGGCTTACGTAATGTTACATTAAGTTGGAAAAAGCATACAACTCTTCTGTTTTTTTATCAAAAATTCTTTTGCTATCCACAACCTGATTGTGGTATTTAAGTGACAGATCTAAACCCACATTTTCATTTTTGGACCTTTAGGTGTTTTTCACTCTTCCCAGATATTTATGCTGTTTACAACTTTACCATACATGGATGTTTTTTCCAAAGTGGTTCGAGTGTCTTTCTCAAGGGTTCAACTGCACACACCTTGTCCGAGCTCTGCTACCCCCGAGAACACATGGTCAGGGACCCTGGGCTGTTTGAAGAGAGGAAAACATGAGAACCAGTCAATGTAGCCCCATCGCTAGAACAAACACCAATACCGATTTGGTCATCAAAACATAAAATCCTGCTGAAAATGCTGTTTTCCTGTCTGCAACGCTGTAAACAGCAGGTGCAATTGATGCAGGGTTTGAACCCAGGTTTGAATCAGGCTTCCAAGCCCATAACCCTGCGTTGGACCAGCAGTTAATAATGGATGGATAAGATGAATAAAGTTGTTGCAAACTGTTTTCCATTTTTAAACTGCAGTTTTCTTTTACCTTCTAATGTTACATTCCTTTGTAGGTTATTTGCAACATTCATAATATTTGTCCACTAAAACTGTCAGGGAAGAATCTCTTTCAAAAGTTTGCTGTTGTCCCTTTTGTCCGAGAGGAGTTTATACAACTTGTGAATGTCTTGCTGACACGTTTATGGCTGTTAGACCAGTGCTTTGTGTTGAGTCTAAATGTTCTTTAATTTTTTTAATGGAAATGGGCATGATGTTACTGAGAAGCTGTTATGTGCTTTATGTGTGTTTATAGGTGCTTGTGTGTGTGTGGATGTGTGTCCTTGCGGATCCTGATGTGTATATTGTTGGATCTCAGTATGTGAGATGGAAAGAGAGACTTGTGAAGGAGCATTTGTTCAGTAACTTACTCACTCAACTGAGTCACTTGTTCACTCACTTAATCATTCACTATCTCATCCATTCACTAACTCACTCATTAATTCAGTCACTGACCAACTTGCTCGCTCAGTCACTGAATAATTCAGTCTCTAAGTCACTTGCTCACCAAGTCTCTTACTAGTTAACTCTCTTATTAACTAAATCACTCATTCATTCATCCGTTCATTTTCTATGGTTTCACTCAGTGATCTCAGGGCATGAGGCCAGCTGTGTATGAGGGCCAGGGGAGCCTCAATGACAGGCCTGGGTCAGCTCTTTCCACTCTCCCTGTGACAGCCGGCCCAGGGGGCAATGGGGGGGCGGGTAGAGGAGGGGCTACTGACTGCAGGCCGGGGCACATTGATTTGGTCTGGGTAATGGAAAAAGTGCGTCGCACCCTGCAGCCCCGGCCTCTGAACTATTGCAACATCGAAACACTCACACACACACGCGCGCGCACACACAAGCATTGTTCTCCCCAAACATGTAAACACATTGTCACATCACCCGTCTGGGTGGCTATAAAATGCACTGGCTGCTAGCGGATGAAGTTAATATTCTGAAAATACATAATATTTAACATTTTAGCGTTCAAGTTTCCTATAGATTTTTTTACACTTTAAGTTGTGATAGAATGTCTTGATTTCTTGGTGTGTGTTTCAGAGAGGAGTTTCATCAGAGGTTGGCTGATTCAGTGTGTTACCCCAGATAAATCAGTTGGCACAGTTTACCCAGAAACATTGCAATCATGTCTTCCTGTTTGTCACACTGCCTGCTTTAGCAGTCAGCCAGCTGTGGTAATGTCCATAAAAACAGATGTTTTCAAACAAGTGGCTGGAAAAGTCTGTCTATCTATCTATCTATGTACCTGGAAATCATTATTCATTATTAGTAACTTCAGTGCAAGCTCACAGTATATAATATTTTATACAATAATAGTATAACATGTAGCATTTTCAGTTATCTGAAAGTCAATTACCAAAATAAAATAATATCTTTAATTGAATATAAGTACAGTAATATGTTTAATCAGTATATTATACCATATAGTCATTTTAAACCACTCTGGTTAAATTGAAAACAACTGCTATGGTTTTGAATGCGCAGTATATTGCTTAAGGAACTTAATTTCCATCCAGGCAATTGTCAGTTTAAGTCCCACAAAAAGGCCTTGTTCTGTTCTTCACCCAGGTACTAAATCTGAGAAGTCTGAATGAAAAACACTCTCCTGATGTGTAAACCATTAAAATGCACAAGATGCAAGAGGAAAAACAACATAATTAACAACTGGATTTTATTACTAGCTTTATTGCTCAGAGGGACAAGGAACACATGAGAAAATGTCAGGGTCATCGCATTGTTTCCAGGACAAGGGTTCTGCGCTTGCATGGGCCTTCCACACTTCCTGCTGGACAAGGTCCGTGAGAAAGTCACGTGGCTCCCCTTGTTTGAATAGGTTTCCTCCCATAGTCCAAATATATGTGTTTCAAGTAAACAGGTCACTCTAAATTGCCCTAATTGTCTGTTTGTCTGTATGTGAGTGAATAAGTATGTGTATGTATTGCCACTGGAGCCCTATCCAGATTGTACCCTGCTTCACACCCTATGCTTCCGGAATAGACTCCGGACCACCTGCCTGCACTCAAAAAGCAGTTATAGATGAATCTATTTTTTGAAAAAGTATTTTATTGTTTTTAGGGAATGACAGAAACACTTTATTTCCCAGTTTCCAAAATCAGTGCAGCTCTTTGCCAACTTTCCAAAATACTGTTGTCCTACACAGCCACATAATGTCTTCTTGTTTTTCAGCCCATAAATGTGCATCGCCCCAGACACACACACACAGATACACAAACACACATATGTACATCCATACAATCTATGTGAGCCAAAGGTTGGATGTTTAGTGCCCTATAACATGTAGTTTAAAAATCAACGGCCAAAACAATAAATCGAGCAGCATGGAAAATGTGAATAAGGGCCTGAGCCAGATGGGGGTGATGAACGCCCCCCTGCACTCGTCGCAAGGCTGCTTCTTGTAACGTGTCAAGGATCCGGCATCCTCCAGATGTGTGTCATGTTTATACTGTTCAAATCCCCTGGAGAGATTTACATTTGGCCCAGCTCTCCCACCACCCCCTCCATCTCTCTCTCTTTCTTTCTCTCTCTCACTCGCTTGCTCAATGAGCAGAAGAAGCAAAGCGCCTAATTACGGAAAGTTGGCAGGCGGCTGAGTTGCGAGCGGACCATGGCAGGATACAACGGAAAGAATGAGATTAAACCCAGAAAAATGCGGGGTAATAAAGTTTATAAGACAAAAAGATGAGTAAAGAACTTGCTCCCTGAATTTTTTCCCTTTAAACTTAACTGACTTTTCTTGTCCCAAACAACACAGAAAACAGCGGTATACTGGAGCACCTACATTTATCACAGAGAGAAACATATAGAGAAATACATTAACATTTTCAGTAAAGGAAAGAGAGGCCTATATTTTTTTCAGAATGTAATGTACTTTTTTCCATGGTTCTTCATTGGTTTAAACTTTTCTAGATGTTGTGTTCTCCTCATTCTTCAGTCTACATGGAATATTTCACATACACTACATTAAGAAATGACAAGCACTTAACCCAGTTTTATACCTAGCACCAAGTAGTGTAGTGATTAAAAGATGTTGTCTTACAAGCTGAATGTTCCCACTTCTAATCCTCCTTTCCTACTGTCATCCCCTTGATTGAAACACTTGACCTAAATTATCCATCCATTACCTTTAATGGAGTAAAAACTCCCAACTGTAAAAAAGGGTAAATCACTGTAATGTAGCCAGTTGCCTGGCAATCGTGACTTTTAGCACAATGGTATATGTTAAATAATGAAGATTATGTTACTAGCAATGAGAGTTATTGCAACCTATTGTATTTATTCTTTTAGCTGACACTTTCCTCTCAAGCAATAGACTTACAGCACATTTCACACTGTAAGCTGCTATGGGGCAAAGCAACAGCTAAATGAATACAGTAAATTGCAACAGCAAAGTTAGGCTTGAACACCAAGGTAAATGCAATGTTTTACCCATTTAGACACTTATTTTAACCCATCCCCACTTCTGGAGCTCAAATTACTGACAACTGTTTAGCAGAGTTCTCTGCTCTGAGCAAATTTTTCTAGTTAGCCCCAGGTCTACCCTATCTTCTTGATGCTAGTATCAAGTTGAGGTGCTCCTTGGTCAGCCTCTCTTCCACTTTCCCTGGAGATTGAATGTAAGCTCCTGCTAATGATGTTGATGTTGGTACTTGGCCTACACAGTCTGTGTCCTATCCATCGCTATCTTTTTTCCTTATTTCTTCTTACGCAGGTAGCTGGTCAGTTTCCTGCAGTAAGTTGGTGTTGCTCATGATTTCCGGCTGGCGAATGCAGAAGATTTTTCTCATGCACCTATTGATAAAATTCTGGATTCTAAAATTCTAGTCTTTGGTGTCCTCTGAGTCTCTGCCCCATATAGTAGGATTAACTTCACATTAGAAATGAACAGTCTGATCTTAGTGCACTGTAGCAATTCTTTGGAGCTCCTTATATTTATGAGCTGAATCATGGATGCCCTTGTTTTGTCGATATTGACGCCTTGATGTCTGATATCAGTGCCACCCCATCAGCAAATAACACTGCCCAGGTAAGAGAAAGTCTCTACCTCTTCAAGTGGACTTCCTTCAAGGATAATTGGGTTGAGTTGATCTTGAGGACTTTAGTTTTCCTTTTATGGATATAGAGACCAGTTTGTGATGATGTGTTAGCCAGATCTAAAGCTTTTTCCTACATCTCCTTGTGCATATGTGACGTAAAGGGAAGGTTGTCAGCAAAGTCCAGGCCATCTAGTGTTTCTATAAGGTATACTGAATCTCATTCCTGTTCTGTAACATGGATGTCTTCATAATCCTATCACTGACCAGGAGAAATAGAACGGTAACAAAAGGCATCCCTGTCTGACTCTGGTTTTCACCTGAAAACTACTGGTAAGTTGCCCACCATGGATGACTGTGCAGGACATTCCCTCATAGATTTATATAGCCAGGAAATTTTTACTGCATCATTTCAGGATAAGCACCCTGAAGAAGTGTGCTCCAGCAGTAGGTGGGATTCAAATCTGACACTTTCAGATTGCAAAGTGACAACTCTAATCACCACTCCACCTGCTGGCCTCGTGAAACCTGTTGACATGTTTAGAGAGGCAGCAATGAAATGCATGGAAGGTTTCAATAATGTACTGTTCAGGTTACTACCTATTGCGTTCACCTTCTTACTGCCTACAAACAGATAAATCCGGAACACAGTATATCTGCTCCATGAGGTGTGATTTAACACAGCTGGGAGGACTATTTCATTTCGTTGTTTGCATGTTACTTATTGTGTTGTTGCATGTTATTGTTCTGATTTCCTAAGTAAATCATCATAAACATAATCACAACTATGACCCGCTTTAATATGCCCCACCCTTCCAAAACTGGTCAGATTATTTAACTAATTGCATCCTTGTCCCTTGCTCAGATGGACATGTTTGTTCAGGCTATATACACAGGATGTATGAACGGTTCACACTGAGTATATTGACCTGCCGCTTGTACTCACTGCTTGTTGCCTTTATTTTACACTTGACAGGACACTTTATCAGAGCTGTTTCAGTGTAAACATGGAAACTGTTCCTACTTCATTACTGAGACATGGCATTATGTAACCTGTATTACAAAACACTTTATAATGGGATGTGCTGGCTAATGTGAAAGCAATATGAAGTGGTTCTAATTCATTACCTGCTTGCACAACATGTTCTCTAAATGAAACACTATATAGAGTATTTACAGTTAATAAATATCTACATAAGGTATATATCAAACGCCACTTTTTCTCTACAGCTTAGTTCTGAGTGTGACACCGTTGGCAGGAAGCAGATGTGTGCAGGCGTGAGTTAGTGAATGAGGTTTATAAGCAAGAAAAGTTCCAGAATCATGGTCAACACACAGGCAAGGGTCAGATCCAGAAGTCAACAGAGTACCAGAAGTGGTTGGGCTAGATCAAAGGTCAGGGACAGGCAAGGATTGAATACCAGAAAGGCTAACAGGAGCCATGCTCAGTACACTCAGTGGTAGCATAGGCAATACCTCACACCAGCATGTTGGGCTACACAGGTTTTATACCTTGTTCAGGGAAACAAGGAGCAGGTGCTGGCAATTGTGGAGCTGGGCGGAATGGCAGGCAGAGCAGGGGGCGTGACACTGAGGCTGTGTTATTATTATTGTTGTTGTTGTTGTTGTTGTTAATAAATAATTATAATTAAATTATTATATTATAATTGCTTTTGACGAAGGTCACTTACATTGATTAATAGGCTACTGTAAGACACCTGTAATTATCAAACTTCCACTTACAATTTACCTTACTCTACACAAAAGGTGAGGTTCAAAGGTGCTCCTTCAGATCCTAGTGTCACGCCCCCAGGTCCGAGCACCTGACACCTGCCCTGCCTCCTCTGTTCATTGGCTCATCACACCTGTTTGTGGTTGCCCTAAGCCTACTAATACCTGTGCCTTACAACCTGTCTTTGTGAGGTATTGCCATGTTTGGTGTGTGGATGCTGAGTGGTATCACCTTTTGCTCTTCTGGCTTTTGACCTGTTTCTGCCCCATGACCTTGTTTGTTGATAACTCCTCATCTGTGTCGTTGCTCGATTCCTGGTTTGACCTACGCCTGATTGTCGACTACGTTTCTGGATCTACCTCTGTGATTAAACGGATTTAAACCTTGTGATTCTGCACGCATCTGCGTTCTGATCAACCCTTGACACCTAGATGACATCACCATCAAGTTTTGAAGAGTTTTTTTTTGGTTTAGAGGGTGAGGCCAAGGATTCCATGAGGAATACCTTCAGCATGCAGAACAGGGAAAACGGGGATGATCCCTGGGGAAACAAATTAGAAAATGTCTGAGTGCTTTTGACTTTACCTTCTTTGTGCTATTTGGGTGTTATATTTTTTCTTCTAAATTATTTCTATATGGGAATTCCATTGTATACTAGTGTAATGCGGTCCTGGAAACTGGCTCATAAGGTTAAATGTCATAAGTTGGCTGTAATTACTGTTATTATATGAGCATTAAAAATTGCCTCACACTTGGCTCTTTTTACTTTCAAGTGCAAAATCAGCCTCACCTTTGGTTAAAGGATATTAAGCAATTTCACCCATATATGCAATTGTAAGTCAAAGACTCATCTCAAAGGATACCTGTATAATTTTGTGCAGTGTATATGATCCCTGAATTAGAGAGCAAGTGCAAAACTCCAGTGTTATTATTTTGTTTGCTGCTAAACTGTGGCCTGTCTGGCACCTTCAGGCCAGTGGGGAAGAACTTCAGTAAACTGTAATCCACAGTAGGTAGAGAAAAAAACAGAAGGACACAATGGGAATCGAGTCACAGACAAAGCCAGAAGATGAAGCTCTCATGAATCATTTTCCTGTGTGTCATGTCACGGAAACATTCTTCAGTTACATGCATACTCCCACACCACCGCTTATCTCCTCTCCAGCAGAGTCAACAAGATGTTTTTCATAGCCCATTTGGCCCTGGAAGTTCTGCAGGTCCAAGGAGAAGCTGATTCGGGGGACAATGATGTTGCCTTTGGCCTGTGCCACTGGCCTTGGGTTTGTTTGAATGGCCAACCTTATCACTATGGTGATACTGGAGAAACAGTATTGTTGGTGACCATGGGGGCATGAGCAGTCTCTAAGCAGAAAGCTGGTCGATGGAAATGAGCTGAGGTAACCCCCTTCCACACCTTGCCACGTGCCCCCAGGTGGCACTCTGAGGACCATGTGGACCACACATAGACTAGTCTACATAAAGACATCTCACATTTTGCACAGCTAGATTTAGCACCAAAAGTGCTAACCAGTGTTCAAATGAACTTTTAAACATCATTTTTGTTTTTCTGTAGTTTATTTTTGTTACTTTATTATTATAGCACATCCATCTTTTTCATCATTTTTTTTATTGTAAAGTGTTTTAAGAAGCACGATTTTAAAGACACTATAATAATGTATAATATATAAAATAATGTTTATTATTATTATTATTATTTTTATTACTATTACTCAGACAACTTAAAAACGATTTAAGAGAAAGAAATCTTAATCTGTAGACAAGTTTGAACAATATGCACAGTCTTTATACTAAAATCAAAGAAACATTATAGGTTGCATGAAACTGAGGTATTTCATAAACCAAGTATAAGATTCCTTTATTTATGCATAGGGGTGGAGTTATTTGTCTAATGTCCACACCAGTGTTGTCTTTTCCTGATCTATGTCAGAATGAGGTCTACAAAAGGTCCACAACACCTGTTGCAACAGAGAGGAGGGACCCCATATCTCCATGACACCATGCGTGAGTCACATGAGTCATGGTCAGTGCCAACCAAGGTAGTCCTGGATCTTCTTACCCTAGAGAAGAAGATGTGATTCTCCAGGATTGTGGGACAAGAGGACACAGGAAGCATGTCTTTGCAGGCTGAGTCACTGCCCACCCCAACCCACACTTCCATATCGCCATTCATTTTATTTCACGATATGATATTTCGCAGCCATAACTGTTCTCTGCACTTAGGCATTAAAGGCACCGATAAGATACTGAGCAAGCAAATGCTCATAGAACATCTGTTCTCAAACAACCTGAAATAGGAGAACAAACAGCCTGTTACTGTCAAGGAGGAGCAACACAGGACAGCTTTGAAAGCAGATAAGGACATGAATAGGGCCATCTTCTGCAAAGCTACTGATATATTTACAGTATACAACATTCTACCCTCTGTTAGATGTGGGCACCCTTCAGAAATATGTAGATGTCTTCCTGACCATCTGCCCTGATTTCAGGGCCAGGGTTTTGTTTCTTCTGGTCCACTAGTTAGAGCAAATTCATGGATTAAAGGTGTCTTCATCAAAGAGTGATATTGCACAGCGGCACATATCTTGAAGATGTTCATATAAATAGGGCTTAATAAATATGCTCAACTGATTTCTTCCATCCATTATCAATAACTACTTGTCTAGTGCAGGGGTTCAGTGCTCCAGAGTCTATCCTGGAAGCTGAGTGGGATGCTAATCTTTCACAAAGCAATCCCTCTCTCTTTCTCACAAGCACACGCTATAGGCAATTACAGTGACCAATCCACATGAAACATATTTCTTTGGACTACTGGAGGAAACCAGACTATCTGGAGGAGACCCATCCAAATTCCATACAGACTGAGTTGGGGTTGACCCCACGTCTGAACCCACACCCCAAGAGCTGTGACACCAACGCCACCCATAATGCCGCGACACTCCAGGTTACACTTCTTGCTCAAATACAAAACAGCTAAACTCCAGTGAGAACACAAGTCAGAAACTGCAGTAAAAGATCTGAGCATTACAGTGGTACACTCCCTGTGGCCCTGTGATGACTTGGAACAGAGGACAAGTTCCCTCCCAGTACTTGTACCCAGTAGAAGGAGGTCATATAAGTCTTTGAGTCCTATTAACACTCCCAACTCCATTGGTCTCATCTGCTCCTTAAATCACTTTCTGTTCTGTTAAATAAGCCCTGATATTTCCCAGCCCAAGTTGTGCCACCCAGGAACTGGCATAAACATGGCAAAAATATGTTTCATCAGCTTTTAAGATGGGCTACTTGGAGGTGTGCCACTACCTCAGAGTCCAGCACTTATTCAGTAGCTAAGATATAAGTTCCCAGTTGAAGGAAAGTCCTTTTCATGGCTCTGAACATCTTGTAGAACTGTAGATTTCATAGTTGTGGCCTCATATTATGAATGTGGTCTGGGGGAAAGGTCATAAGTTACAGAGGATGAAGTACACACACCACATTATTAATCTGACTTTTTCTCTAGATCAGCTTACCCATTTATGTAGCCAGGTATTGTCACTGTATCAGTTCATCCTTTAATCAAGGGTGCTATAGCAGGAGAAGGTTTTGAACCTGGGTCTTTCAAATGCAAGCCTACAACTCTAACCTCTACACTACTTGGCACTTATCTTTGTTAAACTCAGCCATGCTAGAGAGCCACCCAGGCTAGGAGCTAGTGTTGAAACAATCAATAGTTTAGTGCTTTATTGAGTTTGGCTTTTTGCAGTGAGTTATGTTTGGGCTTCGGTTCTCTGGAACTTTTGTTAAAAATAGACTTCCAATTCTAAGTTTGATTCTTGCTTCACCAGTAGGTGGAAAAACAGTTAACACAACTTGAAGGTTTCTCCTTTAAGTCTAGCAAAAAAACCCTAAGATGCTTAAAATGATAATTTGAAATAGGGTTAAAGTAGTAGAGAAATGATCATACAGTAATCAGAAATTTCTAATCGATATGTATGAATGCTTTATTGATAAATTCAACTGAGTGAAACTGCAGCTGTATGTGCTTCACCAGTAACCCAGCCTTAAATTGAGCCTTTCAGTTTTTGAGAAATGGGATGAGCTCAGTGTTAAGGGCCACTGTCAGCTGTTAGAAAGCTCAGGGTTTAATTCTCACATGGGGCTGTCCACAGTGGGGGCCACTAAACTATGCTAAGGGTGCATTTCTGGGTCTGTATCTTTTGCTTATGCAGGATGAGAGTTTTCCTCTTATTTAGCACTGTTACCCCCTTATTTAGATATAATTTAGCTGCTGATTTGGAATGTAACAGATTCTGCATACAAATGTAAACTCTTACAGAAATGATTTTGTCTTTGATAATAAAAACTCATTTACAAGCGTTTCTTATTACTTTCTAGAAGGTTTTAGGTCTTTAAAGGCGTTCAACAGTTATTTAACCATATTTCAGTTTTAATTATTTTACTTATTGCGATGCATTTTTCGTATTAGGGTTATTGAAGCCAATCAAAACATCTTACTACTAAAGTGAAAAGTAATGTGTTAGTACTAATTTAGGTTTTCAGTAGGTTGTGAATAAAGAGCACTGATGACAGCAGTTTAAAACGATTTATTATGTTTTTATATACACGTTTAAGCGAACATCATAAATGGTGCATTAGTCATGCTACAAATATGTTAAAATGTTAAATTCAATACAAATGTTGAAATATGGGTCCATCTAGTGGACATTATTCAAATAGTAAAGTAAGCTTGGGTTTACTGTATGTTTTACTTTGCATAGCACTCAACATTCCATAACAATGATCATTACGTAAATTATTATTATGCCCGGATAATTGTATTAATGGTAATCAAATGCATTATATTTTGCTGATAGGTGAAAATTTTTGGGATTGGCCATTGTATGCATTTTGACGTGAGAAATTCTAAGTTCACTTTTCCTCTGAGAACTGATTTACTCAGTAAAATATTGCCGTTATTGTAATAACCAACATGATAATAACACGAGACAGAAACTGTAGGTTTTTTTCTGTACAGTATTTTATTCCTTTAGCCTCTAAATGTAGGAAAGGGTTCCAGATATACTGACATTGTGTGGATAGAAAAGTTATACAAAGTTAAACATTTCACTTAAATATGAAAATAAGATACACAAAACATCTTTTACAAGTACTCTGCATACGTACAGCATACTGAAACTTCGATGAGGAATTCTTTTGGTAAATTTCTGTAAGCCAGTGAAAGTGATTGGCTCCCTCACCTACAGTCTTACTGGGAATACCTCCAAAATCTTGTCTCGCGATATTTTACGACTCGTCATGAGCGCTCCCTA
This sequence comes from Arapaima gigas, assembly GCA_900497675.1. Lineage (NCBI taxonomy): Eukaryota > Metazoa > Chordata > Actinopteri > Osteoglossiformes > Osteoglossidae > Arapaima > Arapaima gigas. The sequence goes on along the minus strand of UFQX01000167.1, from coordinate 280,386 downwards.
CAGAGTCGGCAAGGAGACCCCGTGCGGGTTAGTTATGGGCGCCATTTTGATACCGACGCGGGAGTGGGGAAGTGTCTAGCGGCCGCAGTTCTACGAATTTATCACCATTTAACAGTTTCGACTCGGTTAAAGATATCAAAAGTAAAGGAATTTAACAACGATTAAACAAGTGTTTTAAAAAAGTTATTTTTTGAACGACGCGTTTTGTAAACAAAGGGAAATTGGACGGAGGTCAAACAAGGCCTGGTCATCGAACAGGGAGCCATTTCACTGCAACGTACCTGGGCCTGGACTTTCTGAGGTAAACATTTTATTTATTTTCTCGAACTTTTACCTTTCTGCTGTATTACACTTTTATGCATATATCATTTTATGTAGCTGTTAATAGGACCGAATAATTTTATTAGATTCGTCAGTGCGTTCCTGTCGGTGTCGGCAGCCACAAAGAGCGTTGTTAGCATCAAGTAGCATGCTTATGAATATTAAGAACTTATAAAACGGCATGTTGTTCCACTTGCAAAGTTTTTGTGTTGCGAAAAACAGCGGGATTAATTCGTTTGTATGTCGTTCATAGGGTAGACGACAACTAATCAAAATTATAATACGTCTTTAGCCTGCATGGATACGTCAGTACGGTAAAATAAACGTTTCGATGCAGTTAATTTTCAGAATTTGCTATTTGCGGTTTCTTTGGACTGCTACGTTTGAACCAGAATGTTAGAGTCGGGCTGATGTAACTTGTAATTTTGTTTAGGCTGCAGAACTGAATCCTCCACGCAGGTGGAGATTAAATTTCAACGTTTGCGCAGCTAGTTGAGTGACTTACTGGTTCTGTAACATCACTCGTTTCTCATTTGTACGCAGAGGGATATTAGATGTGGGCTCCTCCTTGAAGTCACGCTTCCCTTCCTTGGAATCCAAAGTTGGTTGTAGTGTAGTGATAAACTTTACAGCGGTTTACCATTTATAGGGTTTTCTTATTGTGTTAAGTGAGGATAAGTCGAGCAGGAGAGGGAATTGAACAGAATTTTCTAACTGTAGAAGCTGTAACCATTATGCCCCTGCTGTGTTGCATTTTGCATCCACCTGTCTAGCTGTTGCAGTTTTTGTGAACGTAGATTCTTTCAGTAAGTTTATGGTTGTGATGGTCACGAACATTGGGTGTGAGACAAAGTCCCCCTGCACTTGGTTCTAGTTGAGCACAAAACCAAGGACACTTTAGAATCACCAGTACACGTGACGTTTTTGGACTGTGGGAGGAAACCCAGAAGAACACTGACAAGGGACTGAACACAGGTGGATTTTAATTTGAGTCTTTATTTTAAAATTTTGTTTCCAGTGTTTCGAGTTAGGAGTGCCCTGACACTGTTCATCTCAGTTGTTTTTGTTCATATGTATTTTAAAGGGCTTCCCCCCCACTGGAAACCATTTCTGTGTATGCTTTTAAGTTTTGACTGAAAGGGTAAGGGAGCAGTTGAGTGTACAATGACTATTGCACATATCATAACTTCTGATGAACTCTTGCATGTCTACCACACATCTGCTGAAACCATGGTAAAACAAGATGTTTACATTTGTGCATTCTTTTATAAATTGAAATGACCTTTTAAGTAATTGATATAGCATTAAAGAATCAAAGAATAGCATTTCTGTAGTGTGTGCTTAGAAAGTAAGTATTTGTCTATTGCAATACATTTTTTTAGTGTATGATTGTAAAAAAATGTTTTTTCATTGTACCCTTGTGTGATGACAGCAATTCATTTATAATTTCATATTTTTGCAGGACGCTAATTGCATTAAATTGGCATATGCTACGTTACTCGTTTGACATTTTGTAGAAAAGGCCGTGGTCATTTTGGCAGCTGCTGCTGAAATTTCTCAGCATTTCTTGACAAATAGTAGTGCTACAAAAATTGCCCTAGTTTCATAATGCCTGAGTTTGCTGATGTATCCAAATACCAGTGTGAGTTATTTTCTCTTATGTGATGTATGTTCTACTTATTAAGCACTTATCAGGTGGCTCATACCAGTGTTTTGACACATTACCTCCTGAATCCACCTGAGTTGAGGACTTTTTACATTCCCTGTTTACTGCTACCTGTCTAGCTGAAACAGTCAAAGTGAAGTGTATAAAATGTTAACTTTGTGTATCCCCTTCAGGGTGAAGACAGCATGGCAGACGATTTTGATATTGAAGCTATGCTGGAAGCACCTTATAAAAAGGTGAGTTTTTTTTTTTTAAACTCCCACTGCAGTCCACTTAACTTCTGGTCTATTACAACTATTCTCCCCAAGACCCTTTATTTGTCGGAAAACTGTTATTGTGATGTGTTGAAGTAGTTTTAATTCTATTCAGAATTATGAATAAATGCCCATCTATCTCTTTTTGTAGACTTGCCTAACGATATCTCACCTCTACTCCCATGAATTCCAGTCTGAACTGTCAAAGTAAGGTAGTAATTGCGCAATGTATTGATGTACTGTGGTCCCCTAGGTAAAAAAAAAAAAAACTACCTTGTCTGAACATCCAGTCACCTGTTTGGTAGCAACAAGGTGAATGCAGAGATTGACAGGCACATGAACTTAAAGGCAGTACCATGGAGACAGTATTCAAATTTTATGTTGGATTTATATAATTATATCATGTTGTTTGGCCTTTCAGTGTTAATGGGTAACATGTACATTTACATCCTACTACACTGAGCTGCAAAGTTCCTACAGGCATGGTGCAGAACTGTACATTGTCTCATTACATTTTCTTTATTAGTACACTTTATTTTTTAGTTTTTTATGTTTTCATTTGTCACAGTGCACTCTTACAAATTGCTGTGCATTGTTTTACAAAACACTGCGACAAAGAAGTGGTGATTTGGTGATGCTGATTCTATCAAAGGTCAATAGGGTCTAGTGGAATGTTAAAAATGTGAATACTGTCTCTTTCTCATTGACCAGTCCTTTTGTGATGGTTCAAAATAACTTTGGATGTAAGGTAAACCTGCCTCTTAGCAATTTTGCATGCCTTTTCACCAGTTTTTTTGAACACTCCAACAAATTAAGTGTTTTTAGAAAATGTGGCTTTTGGTCATTGGAAATGCCATTCACATTTCCCGTCCATTTTATGCTAATCCCTTCAGTTGTGGGTGTAGTTTTGCCGTTTTTAAAAGTGACAGACATGGGACAGCTCCATGCAACTGGACACGAGCTAGCGAGTCTGAGGTTGAACTGGTGGATTTCATTTAAATCTTTTTTAACTTTAATTTCTTGGGAGTCGACATTACTAAGCAGTGTGAATCCCTGTTTGCTTCAGGGCGAGATGTGTGACAGAGGTGGCATCGAGCTCTTACAGTCCACGAACGAAAATGGGTGAAGATCACTGGAATGGCATCCACCACAGGAACTCGATTAGTGGCTGGCTGCTAGCGTGGCCACATTGGTCTTAGGCAAAGATAGCCTTGGTACTGATCAGAAGGGCTTGCTGACCAACTACTGACTAAACATGGCTTTGTTTTAGCAAACCAAACTTTATGTGTAACCACTTCTAGCACATCTTGACTATTGGATGAATGTATTATGTTACAACTGTATTAAAAGGAGAAAAGGGGACAATAGAAACAAGAGCAAAGTGGTTAAAAAGGCTCCAACTTTAGAACTTTGTCCAGACCTTTAACCTTGTATGATTACTTTTAAAATAATTGTATTTTGTATTTTCTCTTCCCCATTCCCCCTTTACCCTGACGACTTGAAATGTTACCTCTTCGTCCTCATGATGTTCTTCTATCGACCCTGCTTAGGATGAGATCAAGTCAAGTAGTGCCAATGGACATGAGGAACGTAGTAAGAAGTGAGTATGTGCTGCAGCAGTTTGTTCCTTCTGGTTTAAGTTCCACAGCGGGGTTTTATTTATTTGTTTGTTTGTTGTTTCTTTTATTTATGGCTGAACATGGGTTAAAACAGCATTTTTTTTTGTATAAACTGAAAAGGTTTTGGCCACACATTGCGGGGTGCATTCCAGGAATAGATCTATTATGTTGACCCTAACAACAAATGTGTTATAAACAGGTCATTGTTTTCCTTTAGGAAAAAGAGGAGTCGAAGTCGCAGTCGAAGCCGTGACAAACGCCGAAGCAGAAGTCATGACCGCAAAAAGAGTCGGGATCGAAAGAGAAGCCGCAGCCGTGAGAGAAGGCGCAGCCGCAGCAAAGAGAGGCGGCGCAGTCGCTCCCGCAGTCGGGAGCGTGGCGGCCGATACCGATCCCGCAGGAGTCCCTTGTATGTATAGCTGTGCTTGTCACTTAGTGTCTCTTGACTATACTGATACACCCCGCTTTCTGCTTGGAGGCATTCTTTGACTTTGGGTGGCTGTGTGCAGTTGTTTGCAAGGCAGTTAATGAGGCCACAATGAGGGGTTTCTGTGGCCACTAAGATGTACTGCCCAAATGGGCATAGTTTGTTATACTGGTCTCCCTGAAACATTCCCTTTCTGTTTATCTGACAGTCAAAGGGAGGATTTTGGTTTTTATATCAATGACTGTAAAGTTTAGGCATATCTAACACATTGAATCATAAAATTGCTAAGCAAACATAAGTGGCTATTTTTTAAAAATCCAGTTTAAATTGATACGTATGTATATATTCTATGACTATGCAGTTGCAGTGAAATTGTGACAATATTTCAATTCATGTAGTGTATTTGATCAAATACTTATAGCTGGAGGTAGTTTTTGGCTGCTGCTGAATCCATGACACTGATTCATGGGTGTGTCATCAGCCTTGCTGTAACTTTGTCAACATGAAGTCTTGTGAATAAGCTCCAAAAAGTAGCATAATTTTCCCAGTCTGCCCTTATCTGTGCTGTATAGGCATTGGTCTCTAAGATGGGCAGTAGTAGAGATGGAACATGAAAAGCAACATTTCCCAACTCTTACCAAAGCAACGTTGAACTTACAAACTCCCTGTCGTTGAGGTTGGGTTATGATACTGTAATCAGCATCTCAGTTGCAGAATCACAGATGTTGGCTGCAACTGTCAAAGATGGGTGGTATCACTCAGGGATGGCGTTGTCAAGGAGTTCTTCATGCTTTAATAGTGGGGGTGCCTTAGATTGGCAAATTGTCTATAAACAATGATACAGGGTGCTGACTGTGACATATTTTTTTGCAAATCACTGATTTGTGGTGGTTGTGGAACAGGAGAGAAATGGAAAACGCACTCCTGTTGATGAGTGGCTGGTTTTGCTATAAAAAATGTTTAACAATCTCATTTGAAATTCATTGTTTCATCAAAGCGTATGGCTGGCCTTGATTGAATTTCTCTATGCTAAATTTCAGGATTATCTATAAAATGTAAACAAGTAAAGTAAAAGTTTCCTTTCACTTTATGGATGAACTTTAATTCCCTGTGGTTGTCAAAATAATGACTTCCTCGAAGCGAGTTTGCACGGTGTGAACTGTGCAACTTGTGTTGTTTTTGTTTACATCTGTGGACTTAAATGAGAAGTGCTAGTTTCATCTAGCAGGGCAGTTGTCTGTTTTTGATTTTGTAGTTATTGCTGGGCAACTAAAGAATATATTATTGGTTATACACTAACAGACAAATTAACTAAGATGGTTCATGTCAGTTAACCACTAGTAGAAGTATTATAACTTTTTTTCCTCATGCTTGTGTCATGACATGTATTGATGAAGTCAGATCTTTTAATGTCCTGGTGGAATTAATACCACAATACCTTATTTAACTGTCACATGTTCTCAGAAGTATTTCCTGAAGAGAATGTTCTACACAACATAGAAAAGGCTAGGTAGATAATGTGCTGTAGTCCAAACTTATGTGCTCTGTATGACTTCAGGTACAGAAATATTTCATGACTGACGGTATGGAATGGTATCTTTATAGTCTTAGTACTGAGATGAACCTTGTTTTTAATCGCAGTTCTGGGCCGAAATTTAACGGTGGTTCCAGGGGGAAGATTGGCCCACCACCTGCCGTCAAACTAAGGTTTTTATTACAACATTTTCTGTCATTTGTGTGGGTAGATGCTTGTTTGGTGTCTGCTAAAGTGAGTTTTGTCAGGAAGGATTCCATTGACCTTATTTTATGCCTTGCAGTCGCAAACGTTCCAGAAGCCGCAGCCCTTTTAGGAAAGACAAGAGTCCAGTGCGGTGAGTATCTTGGTTTCTTTTGTTATTTTTTGGTAAATGCTTTTATTTCCATGCTGACTGAATGCTTTACTTGCTCTGATGCATCAGAATGAGCTCACACATGCCCTTAAAGAGTTTGAGAAAGCCAAAAAAACTAAAATTTACTACTGGGTTTAAATTAATATTTGTATATTTTAGGAGACCACCTTCAGTTACTTCGGTGTGTTGTGTTGCAGGGAACCGATTGACAACCTGACCCCAGAAGAGAGAGACGCACGTACAGTGTTCTGCATGCAGCTGGCTGCCCGAATCCGTCCACGCGACCTTGAGGAATTCTTCTCGGCTGTGGGGAAAGTCAGTCACTTAAATATCCTCAGTGTCTCCTTCACTTATGCTTTTAGAATTTTATAAATGTAATTTGTAGCGTGCTGGTCAATTTTATTTTGCATTTGTTTTAAAAATACAGGTTTATTTCTTTGCTCCATGATTTTGCTTTACATATGTGTAGATAATTTTTTGCTGATGCAAGATGTAATGCTCAAGGGTGCTCTGTTCCTATTAACTGCGTATATGTTCCATGTCCCTTGATAAGTTTAATCTTTTTTAGGTAAGAGATGTCAGAATTATTTCTGACAGAAACTCAAGAAGATCAAAGGGCATAGCTTACATTGAGTTTGTTGAAGCCAACTCTGTTCCATTGGCAATTGGCCTAACTGGCCAGAGGCTTCTGGGAGTGCCAATTATTGTCCAGGCCTCACAGGTGAGCGAGCATTTTCCCTCCACAGTAAGTCCACAAATTAAGAAGGTATGCAGCGTGTTAGACAGCAAGGTTTATCTCTTGAATTTCCTGTGCTGACTATGATAGGCTGAAAAGAACCGAGCAGCTGCGAATGCCAACAATCTACAGAAAGGCAGCGCTGGACCCATGAGGCTCTATGTTGGCTCCCTGCATTTCAACATCACAGAGGACATGCTACGAGGCATCTTTGAGCCTTTTGGGCGGGTCAGTCTCTCTCCATCTCAGTCTTCACTTTCGATGTTTAAAGTTCATTTTAATTTAAAATTGGTGTTTCTTTTAGATTGAAAGTATACAGCTGATGATGGACAGTGAAACTGGAAGATCCAAAGGATATGGCTTTATCACAGTAAGTAAACAGGCTTTTGCAGACTGCAGATGTTTTTTTGTTTATATATATATATATATATATATATATATATATATATATATATATAGAGAGAGAGAGAGAGAGACACACACACACGTGTGTGTGCATCCTTTTTTTAAAACAGATTTTCTGTCAGTTTGCAGATGCTGAATGTGCCAAGAAAGCCTTGGAGCAGCTGAATGGTTTTGAGCTGGCTGGTCGGCCCATGAAAGTGGGCCACGTGACAGAGCGTACAGATGCTTCGACCGCCAGCTCCTTCCTGGACAGTGACGAGCTGGAAAGGACTGGGATTGACTTGGGAACTACAGGCCGCCTGCAGCTGATGGCCAGGCTTGCTGAAGGTAACATCTACCTCTGTGTTCTGCTCTGTTGATGATCACATAAAATTGTCTTTTCAAGTCCATTCTCTCATAACTGGGATTGTATCCCTTCATTCAGGTACTGGCTTGCAGATTCCTCCTGCAGCTCAGCAAGCGCTACAGATGAGCGGATCACTGCCCTTTGGTGCCATGGCAGCTGTAACAGGTAAATAGCCCTCAGAGTCACTGTGCATCTTCCATTGACCTGATGTGTGTCCAGTTAGTGAAAAATATAATATGGCTCCTTTCATTCCATTTAATTTTACAAGAAGACAGTTAATGTGGTTTTAATGCTGCCCCCACCCACCCACCTTCAGAGAAATCTCCTGTTTTCTGAATTGAATGAAATCTTTCTGTTGCAAAAGGAGCTGAAACTGTAGTGTTGTCTATATTTTCAGCTCCTTTGCTAGTTTAATTCACTTTTTCAGTGCAGTAATTATTTTTTTAACAAATAGAAATTTAAAGCTGTGGAAATTAAAATAGTCCCCATTTTGTTGAATAAAAATATCCCGTTTATCGAACACCACCTGTGATGTTTCCATCCCTATTGCATCTTGGTCATTTCACACACAATCAGGTGCTGTATGTAATTATTTTTTCTTTCTAATCCTTAGATTTACAAGCAAGGTTGACTCAACCAGCTGAAGGTGAATGTCATTTATGTATCTTTACATGTGAATTTACCAGTCAGCCTCTATGCAGTGTTTGATTTCCTGCATTTTTCTTGCATAAGAAAAGAAAAGTTCTAGATGTTGAGGGGTGGGAGCTTTAGTGACTGTTGGTGAATCATGTGAAGAAAAGCAAGTTGGTTTACAAGTGAAGACAAGGATGTGATTAACGTTTGATTTAGTCACTTTTCTATGTTCACTTTAAGCTGTCAGCAATTGCTTAAAATTCTTAAATGTGAATATTGTGCTCTTCATAGCGGCCATAAATCCTGCATTGAACTTGAACCTGAACAACCTGAACGTCAACACTGCTTTAAACCTGCCAACACAGCCACTGGCGACACAGTGCTTCCAGCTGTCCAACATGTTCAACCCACAGTCGTAAGTCAACACAGCACAGAGCTTAATCCCCTGTTTATGGGGAAATTGTGTTAAGAAATCTGGAGCTTTTACTTTAGCTCAACTATACTATACTGACAAAGATACAGCTTAATGTACGTATACATTTATGAAGACATTTTAAGATGACTCTTTTGGTCTGGTTTCAGTATTACATGTAAAAAGCAAGAGATTTACTGTGTTTAGGTAATGCAGGGATTTACTAGTGTAATCTAAACACAGTGGAAATTGTGTATGGAAGTTTCTTTCTTGTCCACAGTGAGGAGGAACCTGGCTGGGATGTTGAAATCCAAGATGACGTCATTGAAGAGTGCAACAAACATGGAGGTGTTGTACATATATATGTGGACAAGAACTCGCCTCAGGTGAGGTGTTTGAATGATTGCATGTTGGAAATGGCTCTCTGCAGCTTTGTGCATATTTAACTTTGTGTTTCTTTGTCTTCCAGGGCAACGTGTATGTAAAGTGCCCCACCATACCTGCTGCCATGGCTGCAGTGAGTGCACTGCATGGCCGCTGGTTTGCAGGTACATTACACTGACCTTTTCTGTTGGCTGCCTGTCTGCTGTACATTTCCAGTGCTTTGTCAGTGTTTAATGTGGGGCTGAAACTTTTCGTCTGTCCACAGGAAACATGATCACTGCAGCCTACGTTCCTCTCCCAACATACCATAATCTGTTCCCAGACTCTGTGATGGCTACCCAGCTCCTGGTGCCCTCCCGTCGGTGATTTGACAACATCAACAAATGTTGCTCTTATTCTGCCTGGACTGTATATATGTTTCTTTTTTTATTTTCCTCCTCCTGACAAAGTTGGGAGTATCACTGATCTCACATCAGCATTTGTCCCGAGTAGCGAGTTGCGGCAAAAATTCTCCATAGTTTCCCTACAATAGGAGAACTTCTGCCCCTGCCCCACACGTTTCCTGTAATTTTGTGGAAGTTTTCTAATTTTGGCAAAGTCAAAAGTATGGCTTAATTTGCATAACAGTATCACAACATGCATTTGGACATTGTGAGGTTTCGACATTCAGAATAAAGGGACAGTAGTGAGTCACCCACTGATCATGTCACCATATGGAGTGTAAATTTGATGTATATACAGTTGTCGTGTGCTTTACGGCGTTGTGGCTCGCATTTTTCTCCCCACTTAAGTGTTGAACTTAACGAACCTTCAAAACACCAAAAATCATACATAAACTTTTTTTTTAGGAGCGAGAACATTGATTCCTTGTCCATCTGAATAGTCAATGTTTAAGCTCTATGAGCTCTGCAACCTGAAACATATTTGTGTTAATTAGGAGACCACTTGGTATTTCTAAGTATCTGTTTTTTAATCGAGATTTGATTTTGTAAAGAACTCTTGATTAAAACTTATTTCAGAGTTACTCTGTTCATTGAGTTTGTCAGTTGTGAATGTACACTTTGTACGTTTCAGTCAGATCCACATTTTTTGAAGCTCAGCTCTGATTTAATAGGATGAACTTAATCCAGTTTTGTTAAATCAGTTTTTTGTGGCCCAGGAGTCCAGTACTGTCCAGTCACATTCTTCATTTCACAAATGTTTCATGCTTCATTTGAGTTCTTCTGATCTTAAAATGATAATTTTGTAATCAAAGTTTAAATTTAATTCATTAGTTTCTGCCTTTGTCCTCAACACTTTGCAGTATGAGCTTTGTATACTTAAGCTACTTAGTGAGTAATCTGTCTGTGCAGTACTCTAGTTATTGTGATCAAGGGCCCAGGTCTTGTTAATCTTGCTCTCTGCTGCCAGTAAAGCACATGTTGTACGTTGCCCAGTTAGTTACCCAACACTGGGTGAGCTGAGCTCACTGTGCCCCTGCCCTGTTTTCTCAGTGCCAACACCATTGCAGTCAGGCTGCTCCAGTACAGGAGGCAGGTTCTTATAAAGGTGAGCTTGTTTTCTGTGGAATTTTTCATTGGTTATCAGCGACCAGGTAATTTGTGGGATGTAGCTGGATGAAAAACAATGATGGGGGCAGCAGTTAGATTAGTTAACCTGGTGCTGCTTGGGTCAAAGTGGAAAGGTAGATAACACCTATATAATGACCAGACTGTATTGTCCTTAAAAGTGGAACATTTAGAGAGGGGAAAAATATATCAATTTTTGCCCTTATGTTAAATTCTGCATTGCCTTGTGTGGTATAATTTCTGATCCCTCTCACTTGCCAATACAAGTCTGGCAACTGTGTGTGTGTGTGTGTGTGTGTGTGTGTGTAGTGTGCCATTTTTCCTCATCCAGACAAATTGGCAGGGAACTGCAAGGAAATGTGACTGCAAAAACCTCACAATGAGAAGTACCTGTGTGCAAAATTTCAAGTGTGTGGCTTGAAAAACAAAGCTATGCATAAGGAACAAACAGATGGAGCTTTATAGATACACAAACCTGATATATCTATATGTTTCAAAACTACTCCCCCTCCTAGGAAGCAGTTCTCCCATGTGGCTTTGTGCTCTGCCTATATAATACAGTACCCAAATTATATTCAAATCGGGGATTGACTGGTTTCTTCAGGACTGATCACACAAGTCACCCTATGATCCAATAACACTGAAAAAAATGTCACAGTGGATCCGTGATTCTGTTGTTAGAAAAGGTTCCTCCCGTAGCTATCTGGAGGATGGGGTCGTTCAGCCAAACCACCACCACTGTGATGTCGTCCCTGTACATTCTCGCCAGCTCTGGCGGGAGGCTCAGCATCGTGGCCAGGCGTCGGGGGTCAACGTTGCTGAAGCCATCGCCCCCCAGAGCCTGCCGAAGGATGTGAGTAGCTACATTCTTGTCCTCCAGGGTGGAGAGGGCCCGTGCTTTGCGCTCTACCAGCAAACTGAGCATCTGCCCCACGGTGAAAGAGTGGCCTGAAAGCGGCTTCTGCCAGTGGACACCAGTCAGGTACTCTCCAACCATCTGCACCACAGTCTGCCTGTGCATCAGCTCCCATAAGCCATCCGTTGCCAGGATGATGAATTTGTCTTGTGGTCTCAGGCTGTGGTGCGTCACCTCTGGCTCTGCAGTGAGGTACGGAGGTGTATGATAGTTGGGTGGGAGCAGCTTGGCAAAATCAATGCCAGGGAGCATGTCTGGATGCCCCTCACAGACTCTCTTGAGGAGCTCACTGCTCCACTTGAACCTGATGTCCCCAAAGGCCCGGAAGGGCATCAAGAGGCCAAGCAGCCGGTCATACTTGACCACGGTCTTCTCCTCAGATGCCGGGTGTTGAGACTGCACCCTCTGCACCTCCTCAGGGTTCTGTGCGTTGTGGTCATTGGTGATGGTCAGGGCTGACCAGCTGCCGTCTTCCTCCTGGACACCTATCACAGCTCGGCTGTCTCCGAGGTTGGCCACGTGCAATTCGGTACCATCTATGTGAGCCACACATGCTGTACAGCCAGAAAGTGCCACCCTGAGCGACATGTAGTGTGAACCCAGCTCCCCAAAGTCAGCCTGTGCCTCCAGAGAGATATCGCTGTCCAGCCGCCTGAAAGCATTTCCCAAAGCGGCAGGCACGTCCCGGTCACCGTCTTCCCTAAGGTCGATGAGCTCCTGCCAGTAGGTCCGCAGGCTGCTGAAGTAGAGCTTCCCAGCCTCAGTGCTGGCATGGTCACTGGGATGCTTGTGCCACTGTAGCAAGGGGATAAGAGGTCGCTCGTTTTCCACTGCTGCCTCAATGTCCTCTAGTGTCTTAAGTGGGAGCAGGGACACAGCTATGTAGTAGAAGAGCCGCTCACTAACAGCCTGTGCACACGCATAGCCCGCGTGTCCATCAAACACACCAAATAGATTTGTCTTGCTCTGAAGACACGTGGCCACACTCCGTCGGTCCTCTGGGGGCCAGTTTGAGGCCAGTAGGTTACTGTCAAATTCCAGCATTAAGCTGGCATTTCTTCCATCTGCTCTGTTGACTTTTAAACTATATTCATTGCTTTTCAAAATATGATTAATGCGTGAAGAGGGTATTAGGCTGCTCTGGCCATTTGTTCTGTAGTTCCTCCTTTGTGGGAGGGGCTCTGTGTAATTGACTGCATCAACACCCACTGAGGGAGTAGCATAGTGGCACAGCCTGGCCTTTGGGTTATGGCACCAAAAAAGCTGAGCAAAGAGCTTTAAATTTACTGCTGTCCACTTCTTCATGGTTGGATACTGTATGAGGTGACCCGTGTGTCCTGGCAAGAAAAAAACAGGGTATGCAAAATGTAATTTTTTGGGCACTGGTTTTCTCCAATGTGACTTGCAACTCACAGTAAACAAAAGGGCATCAACAGCAAAGAGATACAGATTTTGCCACCAATTATGCCAGCAAACATTACGAAATTAATAGATTAGAAGAGTTCCCCAAAAGAGATGTTTTAAGACCCTTTTGAATGGTGAGAAGAATTCTGCAGTTCTGAGGGACACCAAGCATGAGTTTCCAACAGAGTGGAAGAGAGTATTTTATCAAAATATTTTTGATTTTAATATGAAACTTTTACATTTATAGAAGTACTCAGTATGTTAAGGTTTAACTTAAACTGAGTTAATATTGAAATTCCTCATGTCCAGTAGCCTTAGTGAGGCTGAAAATGACAATCAGTCCAACAGGGGGCACATATGAGTGACTGGCATCCTTTCAACCCCTGTCACCTCCCTTTATACTAATAAAACTGATTTATTGGAGGAATTGTTCATAAATAATTTTACCTCTATTTTGAACATGTGCTGACAGGAAAATGTCTGACACCTGGGGGCGATTTACAATTAAGAAACAAAAAAAACATTAAGTTCTCACTGCTAGGTATCAGGCCTACTTAGTTTCACATTGTTCAAAATACACACAAAATTGGACAATTTACAGGACACAGGCAGGCTGTGTATTCCATACGTAATAATGAATTAAGCTAGATTTTACGACAAATCATTATCAGTTACAGTCCACTGACTGCATAATGTGTTATGGATCAGAAACGTTATTTTGAAAGAAACTACTCACCTCTGACTTATCCTGGAGAAAATGCTAAAACATATACAGTATGTGAAGTGAATATTTCCTCATTTTTCCCCCATAAGGTCGACTGCAGAACAGCGCTTAAAGCAACACACTCTTTTCTTCACACTGTAGTTAGACTTTAACTCTGACACCAGCGATCTTCCTGTTCCTTTATTCATTATAACACAAGCGACACCTCGGTCACAGTCCAATTCCTAGAGGCATAAAAAACAGAACAAGTGAAACGTGCCAGGATTTTTTTACATTAACCGTTCCTTTAACACTTCAGTGATTTGAAGTGAAAATCAGGGGTGAATTCGCTTATCAGAGGGCACTTAAACCTTCAGAGCTGGAATAATATGTATACAAAAGCTGTGTCTGTAAGGTCATATAAATGCTATCTTTATTCTTTATTCTAAAAGGGCACTTCGGTGTTTGTAAGTTTATAGTTCAAGGTACTTTGCCAAAACATGTCATGCAATAAGACAAATTACGAAAAAAAGTGTTAATATTTTATTTAAATATTTTAGTATTTTTAAGTTGTTGAAATTCTGTAACAGAAGACGACGTCTCCGCAATAGCGCTAATATTGACTGAAATATTGTGTCACCTAGCAAAACGACAAAAGTCAAGCCTTTTTAGCCCGCTATACTTTTTATGGCTAAAAGATATTAGAGTGGTGTAGTTTGAACTAGCCTGCAGTGTTATTTAAACAACTTATATTTACTTAGCGAAATATAATTTTCGGTAAGCTGTTTATATGACCAAGTCAGATTTCAGAAAAGAAACAACAGATCCAAAAAATGTATAATGTGCATTCAAGAATCTAGTTTTATGAGTCATACGAAGGAAGCTTTTAGTGGTCTAATGGCCATCTGTGTTTACATTTCAAACAACATGATGAAGATTTTACTATGAAAATATTAACTTTACGTCTTATCGTGCAGTTTTATGGCCTATGTTATATTAATTCATCGTGTAAGTAATTCATGCACCGAGAACGCGTCAAAATGTAATAAAACTACAATGAGCAAATTTATATTTACTTCTTCCGGGTCTGAGTTTAGACTCACTTCCTTTTTTCCGATCAATTTTCCTGTTTTTTGCCTTCACTTCCGGTCCTGTGAGGTCACGCTGTTGCGCGGTATTAACTGTCCACTACTCTGGTCGCTGCGTGTAGACGGGCAGCTGTGGTCATATAGTGGGCTTGTCAATGCTCATATCGGGTGGAACTTTAGCGGTTTTTAGTTTTTTTTCCCCTCTGAATCAGTTGACACGGTCGCCACTACAAGTGCAGGATGCTCAGCAAGGCGGTGATGAGAAGTATTGTGGCACCCAGGGGGGCGTTTGGGCAGCGCGCGCTCAACTATGCGGAGAGAGCTGTGAGCGCCACGCATCGCGACCGGGGTGAGACGGCGATCTTGTGCAGCAACGTGACGCACTTTGCTGTCCATGTTGTTTCGGAGCTCCTGCGACTCTCCCACTGTCGCCGACTATGACTGTCTCCATGGCTGTAATTGACTATTACTTTTTCTGAGTCTGTATAACTCCTTGTGTAACTCCAAATTTCACTCTGAATCTATGCGAGTGTGACTCTGCTTTAACTTTATAACTGACTGACTGATTTTTTATTTATGTGGCTATGGCTGTCTGACTGACTGACTATTTAACTGTAACTTGGGCTGATTTTATATTTGAGTTTGACTGACTGTGACTTTGATTCTCTTTCTTTGACTGTCTCTGAAAAACTGGCACTGCACGTGGCGTTCTCTGGCTCACTGAGACACAGACACATTCTATCTGTGACTAATCCTTTGTGATTCTGACTGACTTTCTGCAAATGAAAATTCATATGTCTGAGACTCTGTATCTGACAGTATCGCTGACCCTCTGTGATTTTTGCTGTTTCTGAATGACTCCAGCCCTGAATCTCTGACTGCAGCTCTGTGTCTGTCTGCGATTCCATGCCTGAATGTGACTGACTGAATCTGTGTCTGACTGCAATTCTGACTGTGACACTCTGTCCCATTACGATGCAGACTGCGTTTCTGTGTCCGACTGTGATCTTACGGCGACTCTGTATACTCTGCCCCCCCCCCGTCTCACCTCACAGAGATCATTAAACGCCGAGAGCTGGAGAAGGAGGAGCTGCGCCCACTTTACATGGACTTCCAGGCCACCACACCCATGGTACCTGTCACATTTACACCCTGAAATACACTGATCCCAATGGAAAATCACACTGAAACCTCATCTTGTTTATTGCACTCATTTATGGTGTAACCAGAAACCAAACACTATAATAATGTTCTAATTTGTTATTAACCTTTGGTACCAATTCATGTCCCTGCTGTGTGTGATGCCCTCTCCCTGCAGGATCCCCGTGTTCTGGATGCCATGCTTCCCTACCAGGTGAATTACTATGGTAACCCTCATTCGAGGACCCATGCATATGGCTGGGAGAGTGAGGGTGCCATGGAAAAGGCCCGAAAAGTGAGTCCCATGACTCTGACTCTGCAGTAATCCTCAACCACAGTTTATTCTAATTTAATTCTGCAAATGTAGCATGACTCAGCAGATCCCTGCATTCAGGCTTTTGGAGGGAGGCGCATGGTATTAAAAGGAAAAAAAAACAGGAAAGTGAAATTGTGCTTTTATTTGTTGATGTTCATGTTGCTCTAAAAACAATGTATGTTTGTTCTGCACGCAGCAAGTAGCAGATTTGATCGGCGCTGACCCCAGAGAGATTGTCTTCACCAGCGGTGCCACTGAGTCCAACAACATGTCAATCAAGGTGAGCCGAGGATCTACCAAATCCCCCAGTGGATTGTCACCAGGTGCTATAAATAAACTGCTCTGTTACCGTGGTTCTTCTTCTTGTTCATAATAATAATACTAATAATAGTAATAGTATTAATAACCATAATATTACAGTACATCTTTGATTCCTAAATTCAGGGATTCTTTACCAAGGAAGCAGGATTTAAACGCAAAACCTACAGCAACAGTAACATCTGCTATACCATCTGCTGCCCCAAAAGAATGGGCTGGCACGTCTGCCTGTTTGCTTTCATTAATGTAAATAAATACTGGTTACTGCTAAGAACACTATTTTTAAAACATTATCTTTCATCTTCAGGGAGTTGCAAGGTTTTACAAAGCTAAGAAGAAACACATCATCACCACCCAGACAGAGCACAAGTGTGTCCTGGACTCATGCCGGGTGCTGGAGGCTGAGGGCTTTGAGGTCACTTACCTTCCAGTGGACAGTAATGGCTTGTTGGATCTGAAGGCAAGATTCCTCCCTGCTAAACATCTCACTTCAAATCATTTCTGTACATATATGTTGGCTCCAGCTTCTTATGACATACGGGCCAGACTACAGTGCACCTCAGTTTTCACAGTTGACATTGGAAGTCTGTTTTGCTTTTAACTCTTGTGCGGATTCTACCAGCACGGCACAGTCAATAAAAGGTTAATAATACAGGCATCCCTTCATCTATTCACTTGGGTATTGCTCTAATAAATAAAATTACTTTTATAAGACTTTAATATTTTTTTCATTTCAGACCACATTGTAATTCATTTAAAATTACTGAAAACAAAAATAAGTTTGTGCACTCCTCTTCAGTGCAGATTGTTGATAATCATTTCATAAACGTGTATTACATTTCTGCACTTACTGATCACTGACAATCAGGATCAGCATACATGAGCTCTAAACACTATGGAAGTGAGCTGAATTAAGGTCATCTCACACTCCTATTCTGTTTGGATACTCTTTACTGCCTTTTAATGCTTCAGTGGATAAGCACAGGTTAATTTTTTGATATTTTACAGATAAGAGAAGAAAATTCAATTAAAAATAAGGAAAATATCAGAGTCTTTGTATTTTTCAAAAGCTGTAACAGAAGGAGCTGTGCACTGTTGTAGAAGGTTTTGTCAAATTGTGCCCCCTGGTAGCTTTGGAGAAAACCACACTAATGTGGAGTTTATTGTAACAGCATACTTAAGTGATAATTTAGGTGATCTTGTGATGTCAAGGTTTCTAACAGCAATAGATAATTGTTGTGGTCTGCTGAGAAAAAGGATAGAGTCAGTGTCAGTCGCTGTCCTTCTGCTGTACTCACATGACCTGCTGCATTCTTCCAGCAACTGGAGGGAACCATACGACCAGATACAAGTCTGGTGTCCGTGATGACTGTCAACAATGAGATCGGGGTCAAGCAGCCAGTCAAAGAAATTGGTATGTTTTGTGTTCTTTGCCTTAAGCGAGTTTGTCTCCAGTGTTTTAGTTTCTCTCTAAACCTTCTTTTGCATTTTATACCAACTCCAACTCCCAAGTTGCTCAAAATGTCCCAGAACAGGGATGTTTCAGCCAGTCACTATTGTGAAAGTTCAACAGCCATGTGTAAAAGTCATAGTACATGATATACTGAATTATTTTCTTTCTGTTCTGTTTTATTTAGGTGTAGTATGTGTTAGTGCACGAGCTCCTCAACTTACACAGTTGACATGGGAAGTCCATTCATGACTTAGTCAGTAAAAGGTTAATATAACACATAAATGAAAGAATTCCTGTATTGTTTTATGCTGGTATTTAAGCATTCTGTGAAGAAACAAAACTTGTGTTCTCACAGTCCAGTCTTCCGAGCCCTCCTTTCATAATACCACTGACAGCACAGTGTATGCAGGTTGTTACAGTGTTCATTGGTGGTGAGGTGGAGTAAATCCCTTCCAGTAGGTGTCAATGTGAGTACCCTTTTCAAGCATAGGGCCATATATAAGATCCTGACTGAGAAAAGGGGAATGAAAAGGGGAAAAAAAGGCAACGTGAGTGTTGGTGGATCTGGAGCAAGGCACATGGGCCTGAAGTCAGCCTAAGGGAGTTGACAACCAGATGCAGGACCTGAAGTGGCAGTATCTTCATGGGTGGCTGCCAGTCATAGAGGTCCTGCTTAGGCACAGCTTTACCAGAAGTCCCAATTGTCTGCAAGTTAGGTGTAGGGGAGTAGAGACCATCCAGCACGTCTTTTGGGACTGTAGTTTGGCTAGGGTTGTGTGGACTCGGGTTGTTGGTGCCTAGACAGACAATTGGTGCTGACATCTGATATGATCATGAAGGGATGGCCCCCCAAGGTTAAAAAGAATGTTTATTTTAGGGTTTGGTTGGTGATTAGTGTCACAAAATATCAGCTGTGGGATGCAAAGATTAATTTAGTCTGTAAAGGAATACATACGGGATCCTGGGGAGGGTCTTTTCAAAAATTAAAGCAGAGCTGAAATTCAGGACAGAGAAACATGTTATACAGTTGGGTTACAAGGAGGCTAAGGTGAGATGGAAGGGCCTGCTTGGTTTTAGTTTAGGATTCATCAGGCATTTTAAATGAGACCCCTATTATGAAGTGTGTAGTTAACTTATGGAGTTTTTGAGCATGTATAAATGTATTATTTGTGAAAGTATTTGTTAATGTATTTGTATATATTTGATTTCTTTTGCATGTGTATTAATGGTTTGCATGGTTATTTTTTGAATGGTTTTAATGTTTGTTGTTCTGAATGTGTTTTTTTTTTGGAGGGGGGGGCATGATTTATTTTTACTGTACATTTCTGTATTTACCATTGGTAGAAGGGGGACGTGTATTTCCTGCAACCTAAAGGCCCACTCTCTAGTTGGGAAGGGGGACCTCCTTTGATGTGGGTGATTGGTGGTGCATAGTTTTTGGCAGATGGATTTTAGTAGTGGTAATGATTGTGTTTTTATGATTTATAGATTTTAGTTGAATTTTTTTATAGAAGTTGTGTATTAGTATGAGCTGCCTTTTTTTCCAAATTGATTTAATGAGATTCTAGAAATAACAGATTTTTAAAATTGTCATGTTTTAAAATGCTGGGCAGTTCTAAAGCAAAAGATGTGATTTGTCACGTCTGTAAATGTAGAGAATATAACTGTCAAGTTAGGACAATTGGCAATGCTAAACTCATTGTCTCAGAGCATGTTTATTCTGAATTTAGGGGGGGTCATATATACAAAAATACACATTTATTTTTTGTCATGCAAATGTTTGGTTGTTATAATCCTGTAGATCTAATAAATGAAAATAAATAGTTTTTTAACCTTTTTTCTTTTCGTACAGTAACTAAAACATGAGCTGGGGGGGAGTTTTTAATTTTTTGGATCCCAATTATTACTTTATGTTGGGCTTTTTCTCTAATTTTACAAATGTTTTTCCAAACCACATTATGAACAGTGGACCACACATTGGACATCCTGTGCTAGAATATGTATTCCTCAGTGTCAGTCCTCAATTTACTGTTTTTACACACTGAGCACCATGTGGCTATGTGCAGGTTGGTCATTTGGGGAGTGATGCATCCTGGCTGGAAATGTAAGTCTTTCTTACCAGTTCTGGCTTGTCCACATATTTGCTCCTTAGTGCATTGGTGACAGAGTTAGAATGCCTTGCTGCGCAGCACCTAGTCGCTGTTGGATTATGATGTGTCTCATACTCATTCTGCTAGTATCTGACAGATTTGTGAGCTCCGCAGGTTCGGCCACATCAGTCTCTTTTGTTTCACTTATTTAACATGTTCCTGTCCATTCAGGTGAAATCTGCCGCTCAAACAGCGTGTTCTTCCACACTGATGCTGCCCAGGCAATCGGGAAAATTCCCATTAATGTTTCAGATTGGAAGGTTGACCTCATGTCCATCAGTGGCCACAAAATATACGGCCCTAAAGGTAAAGCAGTGACCACACACTTTGATTTATTTGATCTGTGTTCCTCTTAGGTGTAGCAGTGAGCTACAGATGTAAAGTGATTTAAAAAAAGTCCTCTTCCTATGGACAGAAGTTCTCAACATTTTCATTAATGAACAGTTTTAGGGTAGCAGAAACCAATTCATCATGCATAATCATGATGTACACTGGTCTCATTGGCAGGTGTTGGGGCTCTGTATGTGCGACGCCGACCCCGGGTTCGACTGGAGCCTGTTCAGAGTGGTGGCGGTCAGGAGAGGGGTTTGCGCTCTGGTACAGTCCCCACACCCCTGGTTGTCGGCCTGGGCGCTGCCTGTGAAATTGCCCAGCAGGAGATGGAGGTAAAACATACATCTGTGTTCTCAACTACAGACATAATGCTTTCAAAAGATTTTATTTTAATTTTATTTTCCTCCCTCTTTTTTTGATGTAGTACGATCACAGGCGGGTGTCTGTGCTGGCAAAGCGACTCGTGGAGAAGATCACTTCCGAGCTTCCCGATGTGGTAATGAATGGTGATCCTGAGCAGAGGTACCCAGGTACAAAGGATCTCCTTCACTTTTAACACCTGCAACATGAACAATTATCCAATAAAAATGCCCTATTTGGTGAAAGAACAGGAAATAGCTGAGGCCTCCTTGCCAATTCACCCGGTAGTTACGTGGAATCCTGAGGTTCTATGTCCATTATAGGGTGTATAAATTTGTCCTTCGCCTACGTGGAAGGTGAGAGTCTGCTGATGGCCTTGAAGGATGTGGCTCTCTCCTCTGGCAGGTCAGTCACATGTTTGTTGGCTGGATTTTGTGCGTTTGCTGCTTTTGTTGCCGTTCTTTGTTGGCTAGGCCTGTTGTCCAAAGCTTCCAGATCAATCTTTCCCACAGTGCCTGCACATCTGCTTCACTGGAGCCCTCCTATGTCCTGCGGGCCATCGGTACAGATGAGGACCTGGCACACTCATCCATCAGGTGAGTGGTGGGATACAGGTGGTAGCAATATTTCATCATAGATCTGCTGTAAAATCATATCCTTCACGTATATGTTTCCCTCCACACAACCCTCAGCTAACAGAAGAGATTAGCATCTTTACACTGGATGCTTGTTGTTTCTCCCATTAGTTTGGGAAATATTCACTTTGTGAATGTGCCTTAACAGGTTTGGTATTGGCCGATTTACCACAGAGGAGGAAGTGGACTACACAGCAACAAAGTGTATCCAGCAGGTGAAACGTCTCAGAGAAATGAGGTAAGGAAGCAGACTTTGCCATGTTCTTCGTGATTGTTTTCTCTAGGAAAAAAAGGCTCTGATTTTGGCTTCCCAGTTGGACAGCAAAATTGCATGACAAAATCTAGTAAATAAGTGTCTATTCAAGTTCTTTGTTTGGTGATGGCTGTTACTGAGCTGCATCCAGACAGGCCCTCTGGGACATGTGATTACAGTGACAGCATTGACCAAACAGTTTATCAATACCACATTTTCTTTTTTTTCTAGCCCCTTGTGGGAGATGGTGCAAGAGGGAATCGATCTGAAGAGCATCAAATGGACACAGCACTGAAAAGGCCCAGTGTGGGGGTGGATTTGCTATGGATATTTTCATTTACATAAAATGCTATGTCCAAGTCTACATCTAGAAGGGTGTGTTTCTAGATTTATTTCCCTGTACAAGGGGGACCAAAACACGCACAAACCTTTCATTTAAGAAATTGTATATTTTGGCAGACCACTTTTTTTTTCTTTTTATTGTAAAAATGCAGTGTTTTAATGATGTACTGCAGTCCATCTACTAGCACTATCACTGCCACATGTTGCTGTGTGGTTCTTATGAGTACAGTGAGAGTTTGGGACAATGCTATCCTTACTGCCGGAGCATTGCATTCCTGTGGAAGAATTCACATAGAAATGACATCTGTTTATTGTGTCTGCAACCAGCAAGGGCCAATGAAAATGTCATCTATGTATCATATATTTTATATATTCATAGTTTTAAATGTTTGGTGTGTGGCATTGAACTAAATATTGTTGCAGTTGTTGTAGTTGCAGTTCCCTCTTCACAGTGTTAAAAAAAAATTGTGTAATACACGATTGAATTCAGACATGGTTACAAATGTCAATATTCAGTGAAAATTATGTCTGATAACTCAAATTGCTGTTATTGAGGCAAGGTATGGAAAAAGGATTTCTTGAGATGCAGTACCTTTTTACCAGCATGATGCCTATTTAGTTATATCAAATAAAATATAAATGTACGAATCACTGAGCTACAGCTGGTAGAATTGTGTATGGAGTTGCTCCTGTCTCACCTATATGCCAAATGCTTTTCCCTGTAGTGGGCATCAGTGGGCAACAAATTTGTACATTGTCAACATAGTTTGTAGCGTAGTCTGAGCATCCGTATAAATAAATGATTCAGGAAACCTGTTTACTGGTTTATGTATTTTTGACTTTCACTTTGAAAAGCCGCCGTTTTTCAGCTCACGATTTTCTTTAAGAAGAAAATTTAGTGGTCACTAGAGACAAAATAACAGAAGCTAAATCTTTTTCAGTAACGCAGTGGGCTATAAGGTTAATCTGAATCACCGACGTGCAAAAGATTTTAACTTTTAAAGTTTGAAGGACACCCCATAATAAGATACAGCAAAACCCTTCAAATTAAATATTTGTATTTAATGATTCCTGTGTAAATAGCTACTTGAGCGAAAAATAACATCATTTCTCAGCAATAGTTCAAAATTAATATTAACAAACTCATAGTGCCCCAATCAGTGGTTCTGTTTTGTGGGTGAATCGATGTCGCACCAATTTACACGGATTGGTGTATTGTACCCTCTATCTTTCAAATTTACGATAAGATTGGCTAGTGTACTAGCAAAGTTCCGCCTTCAAAGACTGACTAGATGGAAGGCGGAGCACAGGCGATTCATTAAGAAATTCCGATTGGCTATATGCTGTCTGTCTTTTTTGGTTTTCATCGCAGTTGGCTTGTTGAGCAACAAATCATTCTCGCGTGGCAGACGGCTAAACGCTTCTACCTTCGGTGGGCGGAGTGATAACATTGCTGCAAAGTACCCGGATTGGCTGGCTGTGCCGTCCGATTTGCTAGGCGGACATTTTGTAGCATCGCCGCTCAGGAGGAAAGGCGCACGGAGGGGGGGACCTCAGACGGCGTCTCGTTAAATTAAATTAAATCTGTTTATGTACAGATAATTTTCGGTAAGAGCCAGAACAAGTACAACATTCACAGACGGTTATTGCAGTAATATTTATGTGTGGAACAAAAAACAGAAAACATTAAAAAGCGACACCATGACATTGGGTCAGGAGTCCCGTGCAGAGAGCGCGATAGCGTTACGGCGAACTAGGCCTGCTGCGGCTGGGTTTCAGGGTGAAAGTAGTCTTTTTCGACTGAAAATAGCAATGAAAGTGATTTCATGGGTATTCGGTGCGGAATGTGTATTTATAATTCTAACTAGTGTGGAGAGGAAAGTAGTTTTTATTGTCGAATGCTGGATGGACCTGTATTGTTTGGTTCGGCGCCATTTTGGTTGTGAAGAGTTGCTGCGAACATTTCAGAGCTAATATTACTTATGTGTGTTTTTCTCCTTATTGTACTGCATATTAAATTCAAATTTATAAGACCGCTGAGTGTTGATAATGGGTAGGGTTTGCATCGAATTCTGCAAATGTAGGTTGTAGGTTGTGTGTTGTCCAGGCTTTGATGGTGTCTGGTTAAGTGGTGATTGTGGGACATCTTGCTTTCCAGAATAAATGGTAAAATAATAGCTCGTTTGCAACGTGGTTATGTTCTTTTTGTGCTTTTGTGGCCTCGTTCGGCACATGCAGTGCTGTGACTTTGAACATTAATTGATTGCTTTTCTTTTCTGGAAAGTTGATGTGGTCTAAGATGTTTCCAAAGACATTTTGAGATGCTCCGAGGTGTTCACAATGTTTTGGGTTGATGTAGCAGCCTTGAAAGGTGGTCTTTGTTGCTGGTTTCCATTTCATTTGTAATTCCACAGTGATGAAGGTTTGATTTGGGGTTTGAAAGTTTTGATTTTCCTATATAGTGGATTCAAAGCATTAAGTCTTTGTGCATAACGGTTTTCTGTTCAACATAACCTAAAGGGTCAGTTTGCCAAGAAAAGTGGTTTATTATGTTGTGGGAGTAACTGGACTTGCACAAACTTTTGTTTGAAAAATCATATGTGAATGTGTTGCAATTTGTTTTTGGAAAAAAAACCTTAATTGTGATCTTCATAGTTTCAAATTGCCCTTAAGTACAATAAAGCTAGTGGAAGAAGTGGGAGATCTGAATGTTGAGTTTTATCATGGACATATAAGAGTTTTGTTGGCAAAGTGCAAGGATTGGCTGCTTGTTGGACAGACTTGAACCTTGACTTGGAACCTTTGTCGTCTTGTAAGATGCAATTCTGAGGAATTTTTGGAAGTGGTTGTTTTGTTAGTTTGATTTATTGCTTTTGTATATTTACATGGTATACTGATATGTGATTATTGATTTTTATGTGTTTTAAGAAGGGGTAAAGGTAGTTACAAAACTAGGCTTTAATGTTGTGTGACGTGTAAAATTTATCAGTAATGAATCAATAATATCAGAGATGAAATGAGACATTTTATCCAGAAACATGTTTCCTGATACTGACTTGGTTGGAAGCTCAGACACCCAAAAGTCTACAGTTAGTCTTTCTGCCCTGTGAGTGATTCTAATACAATTTGTGTGAATTTTTTAATTTGGTGAATGCTGACAGTTCTGTATCCATGTGTCTCACATTTAGCTTCAAGTCAGTCACAGCCAAACACTTTGAGCATTTGTGGCATAAATATAACTCTGATGGCCCTTTGTAAGAGTGATATACATAAGAGAGAAAGCTCTGCAGAAGCTTGACTTCATTTGTTTATTGTAGGTTTGCTTTCCATTTCAACATTGAAAGCCCCTGTGCAGTATTGTGATTTGTAGTATTTTAGCATGTGAGCTGCAGCGGAACAGATTTATCTGTTACAAGTGCAAAGATGGAGATGCTTTCTTGTATTTTGTTCAGATTTGATAAACAAAGGGTTCAGTTGCAGTGTCACACAATGAGTCAACATCAGTTACCTTGTGTGTGAATGAAGAGAAATTGATGATGTTTGTCCTATAATGGTTGTAGTTGTGAGCAAATGAAATAATTCACACCCATAATACGTTGATTGCATTCCAACATAACATTTCACTATATTGTACAAATGGAGGATGTATGACCAATGTTAAATGCTTGTGATTATTTGTTTTTACTCATGTTGTATAAATTTGCACATTGGAAATTATCATCTGACTGCACAGGGTCTTTACTGAGCATGCTTTTCTTTTGCCATATTGGGTTTTTTCAAAACAGTGAAATGTAAGAATTGACACACACTTTGTTTCCTATGATGCATGTTTGTCTCATTTGTCAAGTTGAATTATTTTTGTTTTGCCTGAGTTTATGGGGAAATAAGCATTGTGATGTTCTGATGCTGCTGTCAATACTCTGCATTCCCTGTGTTTGGATTCTGCTGCTGAATGCTGAGGCTGGGTTTAGGTACAGGTGTCAACTCTTACAAGGTGCACATTGGGGCGACATACGATTGCCTGCTGCTTGCATTCATGTCTTTTGCTTCATTTATTTTTTTGTTACAGTCTAGAGTTGGGTTTTAATTGCTTGCCATCAGGATTGGCTTGGGTATCCTGTACAACTTATAAGGAAGCACCACTTATTGTTACAGGTAAGCTTTTATGAAATGGTTTTGAATATAATGAACTTAAGCCACTTTAGTGACCCGTTCAGAGCACTTTTGGCCATTTCTTTGGTCTCTTCATCTAAGTAAATGCAAGTCAGTTCGTTTGACATTTTCATGCACCTGCATCCTCTATGATCATGGTCTGAGTGACAGATTTACAATTTATTCTTAATGGTAAAATAAATGTTTAAGCTTCTTAGGATGTATTTTTAAAAATGTTTTTATTATGAGATGACTTGCTAATGTCATGTCTCCTCCCTTGATACTCGCTGTGTAACTGTAAATTTGAAGTTACTTAATCTGCTCGTTTCAATGAGATGCTGAACGATTTTTTTTTTTGTATTCTACTTTATGATTTGCCTCTCTAATTTTAAGTGCAGTGCTGTGAAGAGTGCTTAATTTCTTATAGTTATGTATTAAGAGAAGAGGCACAATGTTTTCCTGAAGTGCCAGTAGAATGTTTGGCCTGGATTGCTCTGAAGCAGGTGTGTAGTGTGGCTTAATAGTTTAGCAGACTGTTTTGGCTTGTGATCATTTTAACAGTTTTGATCTGCAGCATTGACTGCTCTGTTGCATAAAATGGAGCTTGATATCAGTTTGCTGTATTTTTCCCCTTTCAGTGCTGCTTGAGACTTTTGTCTTTGAGATTTGCAGTCTTTTGTTTCTTCTGCAGTGTGTGGGATTTTGGACAATGCCGTGTGTACAATTGTTGTTGTATGAACTGCAAGGTTTTCTATCACAACTATATGTAACTAAAAGTTTAAAATATGTTCAGCTGTATAATTAAATTAGTTGATTAAGGAACTACAGGCTTACTGTACAAGCACATGTACTTTGTGACAAATGTTAATGTATATTTAGATTTTCTCAAGTTATTAGCAAACTGCTTGCTTGTTGCACTTCACAGTGTGCATGCAATATTTTTGCAGTTTTCACCTAAAAGATGTAAATAAACAATAAGTGCTGTTTGAACTCAGGAGTTTATTACATTGAATTATTTACAATTTGCCATTTTCAGTTTGCTGACCAGCACTGCAATCAGGTTTCAGTTTAACTGGCACTAAAATTCTGGCAAATCCAAAAAAAATGTTGAAAGGGTGTTTTCCAAATGCTTGAGCAATGTGTGATTTGTGAATGTAATTGATTTAATAAAATTCATAGGCTTTTGGTAATCTTTTATAAATATGTATATTTTATTTTGGGCTGCCATACTTTGATGATAAACGGAATTAATGTGGTGAAAACACGAGGAGGTTTTGGCTTCAAGTTTTGATAATTGGTTGGTGGTTTGCAAAAACAGGCTTTTTCTCCCTGTTACTGCATTACAGATTAAATGGGGTTTTAATCTGCTGCGTTTCATGTCCTTAATGTGGAATCGATTGCCTTTGTTTTACATTTGTATTTTTGCTCATATGCAAAGCTGTAGCCTCACACAGTCGTTGCCTTCTTTCACCTGCAGGTGTTTGGTACGCCTCAGCATGGCTGTGGTCATCCGCCTGCAAGGTCTCCCCATTGTGGCGGGAACCATGGACATACGCCATTTCTTCTCTGGATTGACCATCCCCGATGGTGGTGTACATATTGTAGGGGGTGAAAATGGTGAGGCTTTTATTGTTTTCGCCACAGACGAAGATGCAAGGCTTGGCATGATGCGTACTGGGGGAACAATTAAAGGGTCTAAGGTGTCTCTTCTGCTAAGCAGCAAAACAGAGATGCAGAACATGATTGAGCTTAGCCGCAGGCGTTTTGAAACTGGCAATTCGGAAGGTCCCGCAGGTAATGGCGGTAGGCCAGGGCCACCTGTCAGCAGCAGTGGAAGTGGGCGGGCTAGCCTTCCTACAACAGTTCCTGGGTTTAGTAGCCCTACACCCACCACTGTCACCACCACATCATCTGTGCACGAGTCTGTGAGCAACAAGAGTATATCAACATTTGCAACGACCAGTATGGGAAGTGTTCCCCCAAGCTACAGCAACAACTTCAGTAGCCCCAGTCTGACTATGGGTTCCACTATGACCACTGCTATGTCCACTCTGAACTCTGTTCCTCCCCCTATACCACCTTTGCCCACCATGCCATCTCTGCCCCCCATGCCTTCCATACCACCCATGCCAGTGCCACCACCTGTGTCAACTCTGCCACCAGTTCCCTCTGTCACACCCTTAACTTCTGTTCCTCCTGTTCCTTCCATGACACATATGCCCCACATGTCAACGCTTCCACCCTTTAATCCTGGTGTCCCTCCACCAGTTGGTCCTGTGGCCAGTGGATTAACTGGCTCTGGGCCCCCATTGTCTATTGGGAACCCAAACCATTTGTTTCTTGGCCCAATGAATCCCCTGGGTCCGTTAAACCTACAAGCTCCTGTGAAGCAGGCAGCTGTAAATCCAGATGAGTTGTATGTTCATCTTCAAGGCCTACCCTTCACTGCAACAGAAATGGATGTGAGGGAATTTTTCCAAGGCCTGGGTGTGGATTCTGTTCGCTTTTTGAGGGACGGTCTTGGCAGGAGCAGTGGTAGGGCGCTTGTAAAATTTTTCACACATCAGGATGCTTTTGAAGCTCTTAAAAGAAATACTGGCATGATGGGTCAGAGGTATGTCGAGATCACTCCTGCTACTGAGAGGCAGTGGACAGCTTCTGCTGCACCTGGCAATGTGGCCGGAGGTCAAGGATCATCTAAGCACAGCAGTGACGCTGAGCCGGATCAGCATCGTCGCACAGGCTCCAGTTCAGAATCGCCCTCTGGTCGTGAACGGGCCCGATCCCGTTCTCCTCACAAACAGGAGTATTGTGTCTATTTGAAAGGACTACCATACGAAGCAGAGAACAAGCAAATATTCGAGTTTTTCAAGAACCTGGACATTGTTGAAGATAGCATTTATATAGCATATGGGCCAAATGGCCGAGCTACAGGCGAAGGTTTTGTTGAATTTAGGAATGAGGTGGACTACAAGGCTGCTCTTAGCTGCCATATGCAGTATATGGGTAGCAGGTTCATACAAGTTCACCCAATCACAAAAAAAGGCATGTTTGAAAAGATTGACATGATTCGGAAGAGGATGCAAGGGTCCCAACAAGGTGACTCAAAGAGTGGCTCAGAAAGTGGGGGAAAAGGCAGAACCTGTGCGCACATTTCAAATATCCCATACACTGTATCCAAAAAAGATGTCCGTCTGTTTTTGGAGGGGATTCAGATTTTTGAGGAGAGTCTCAAAGTTCTTGTTGATGGCAATGGTAACGGGTTAGGTCAAGCTGTGGTACAGTTTAAGTCTGAAGAGGAGGCATTTAAGGCGGAGAGGCTGCACAGGCAAAAATTGAATGGGCGAGATGCTTTTGTGCACCTGGTGACCTTTGACCAGATGAAAGAAATAGAAAGGAACCCACCACCGCAAGCAAAGCGAGGGGCAAAATCTCAAGGGAACACTCAGTCACATGGTATGAGCCATAGTTCAGCCCCATCTTTTCCCAATACGACAGGAGATGAGTACTCCTTCATGAGGAACAACGTAGGCAGTTTAAATAGTGCCCCTCCTTTCGTCACCCCTTTCAGCGGTCCAGGGAATGGACTTGGAGGGCCTCCTCCCCCCATACCCCCAGTGGCTAGTGGCTTGGATATTCCATTGACAGTTCCTCCACCTATGGTCGGTACCCACCTTCCAGGACCGGTGCTGGAACCTCCAAGCTTCCGAACAGGACCTGGTGGTAACAGCGCCCCACCGGGGTTTGTTGGTGGACCAGAGGGCATAAGGGCCATACCGCCTTTCGATAATGGTCCCAGAAAGAGCAGCGGCCTCTCAAGTCGAGGGAGCGGACAAAGCCGAGTGGGCAACACACAGGCTGGATTTGCCTCAGTGTCTGAAACCATGAGAGGACCTTCAGGCTTAAGTGGGGGCCCAAGTAACCATCGACCAACAATCGTCAAGATCCAGAACATGCCATTCACGGTCACTGTTGATGAGATACTTGATTTCTTCTATGGCTATCAGGTGCTGCCTGGTTCAGTTTGCCTTCAGTACAGTGACAAAGGCATGCCCACCGGTGAGGCAATGGTGGCATTTGAGTCGCACGATGAAGCGATGTCTGCAGTCTTGGACCTGAATGATAGGCCTATTGGGTCACGCAAAGTCAAGATTACATTAGGATAGCTGTGCTCTTTATTTTTACAGTAATACATGTGAAAAAGATTGAGCTGGATTGAGACTTTTTGCTAAAGATCACACCGTGGTGAAAACTAACAGTGGAATATTAATTCCAACTAACCCCAACTGAGACGTGAATGATGCTTAAATTTCAGGTGCTCTACCAAAGTAATCAGGCTGTTGTAGATTAGCAAAGGATCGTGGATGTCAGTCGCATTAACTTAAGAGCATGGTATGCTTAGTACATAGTATGTGTGGAATTCCTTGTAGCTGAAAGGAGGGGGTTACTTAAACCAATCATGTACAGAGCTCATTTTTTAGTAAATGTTTGAAGACCCTGTAAAGTTTTGGGCCAGCAAGATGGATTTGAGTGTATTAGCTGTGCTGGTATTTTCCTTTTTATTGAGAAGCATGTGATCATGTTCAAAATGCCATGGATCGTTTTGTGTATTTGTGTTTCTGCTGTCGTTTTCATGTTCTGTATTTCCTTCACGTTTGCTTTAGACTGGGTATAATGTTACTCAATGGTTGTCAGGCCTGGCGATTCTTTTGCGAAGCATGTGCAAAATGTTGTGGCTGAACAATTTGATCATTTACCTCAGTGCTGTTTTCTTTCCTTTCCGTTGTAAATGTCACGCCAATGCAGTTGCTGCCACAGACTTGATGAAATGCTGAATTTTCGGAGGACCATGGAAAGATGTTTCAAGGTTTTCTTATTGCGTTTATTTTGATTTATACACGAAAAGACTGTCCACTTGTGTGCTGGAGTGTCGGTGGCCTTGAAATGCTTGGTGTTTGAGCCATTTCAGACTGTTCACTTTAAATTGTGCATATTGTGTTCTTCCAAGCTGTGGCTCCTGTTTGGGTTGCATCTCTTGCACTGTTGAACCGGATCACTTGTATTTGTTTCATTCTTTTGGACTGTGACGTCTCAGCTTAGTTTTATTTTTGCAGTTTTGTATATACTGTTGAGCTTACATATTTTGTCAATAAAATGGCATTCCTAAAATGATAATTCAACAAGAAATTGTATGTTTCTCTTGTGCCTTTTTATTACTTGCTGTTTTTTAATGGCATTTGATCGACTAATAAAACATTTTGTTGGTGGGTAT
This sequence comes from Arapaima gigas, assembly GCA_900497675.1. Taxonomy (NCBI): domain Eukaryota; kingdom Metazoa; phylum Chordata; class Actinopteri; order Osteoglossiformes; family Osteoglossidae; genus Arapaima; species Arapaima gigas. The sequence goes on along the minus strand of UFQX01000167.1, from coordinate 248,891 downwards.
AATCTGCGTGTCTCCCATAAGTCCCAGCTGCGATGTGAGACAACCACATATATTATGCATTTTTTTCCTTTTTTCGATTAAGTGCACATATCTTTCTGCTGAACTTGGTGAGTACATCTGTGGTTATGCTGTAGATTGGAGAGATCAGCAAGACATGCCACAACAAAATAGGCTGTTTTTACTATTTAATGTTGATATTAATTTTTTTCCAGATTTCAATGGTCTAAACAGATTCTATGTATATAACTAGATGGTGGTTGTTTTCAAATCTTATTGTAGTGGTTTCATTCAATTACCAATTTGTGAGCTGTGCAGTCTGAAGTAGCAGCCAAAACAATGTTGCATTACCAGTTACTTAACAGGTGAAGTAGGTCACTAGTTATGAAGCAACACATTTAAATATATTCACTTTCCAGAACAATGTACAACTCGGAGGAAAGAGTGCAGATTACAGCAATCTACATCTACTTGTTGTGGATTCTGAAAGTACAGTTTGTCCAGAGCCACCGTATTCATTTGTGCACATAATGCGAGTAGCTTCCATATTAGGGATCATAAGAAAAACAGTTTGACTGACAGATGGTGTGATGAAAGTTTATGAAGCGGTTAGATCAGGAGATGTGGGTATTTTGAGACCCTTGTTGGATGTTGTAAAGGATTCAGCCGGTGGGACAGAGTGTGTTAAATCCACCACATCAGCGAAATAGCTGACTATTGACGCCGAATGACAACACACTGAACCATTTAGAAGTGTTGATCTAAGACTTCTCAGCTGCTGAACGGTTAGTCTTTATTTTGGTCCATCAGATGTTGTAACGTTAGCTTCCAAATCAAGTGTTTCTATTTAGGTAAAATAAATTCCTACATAATTACAATGAGCAAAGAGTGGGCAGTATTTCACATTTAAGGACTTGCTACTTTTGGTCACAAAATATATCTCCACTAATTGGTTACAGACCATCAGATAGGTTCAACAATCAGACCACTGATTAATAATCAGATGTTCTCTATCTGTGGGCCTTACAGTAGAAGAGGAAATTGGGATGTTCTGTAGGGTCTCGACACCTTTCATAGAGAGGAATTGGCTCAATGTCTTAAAGTGGGCCAGAGTTTACAGGTGTTTTCATAGGAACTGGTTGAATGTCAATATTCTTGCTATACGTAACAGATATGATGGTAAAATTGAGAGTTTTCAATAAGGGAGCTTTAATAAAGACATTAGATTATCCCAATATCCCTGGATTAGCTATACTTTGCAGAGGTCATGGATACTGTTTGCTTCTGGTTTTCAGAAGTCAGACATGAGATGACTAAACTGGGTGATCCCTAAGGTAATTGAGTCAAAGAAGTCACTGAGTCCTATTTGCTGGATGATTTGTCATTCCTCATCTTTCTGATGGCAGTCCTTGCCCTTAAGGGATTGTGTTGTTTCTGCTAAACTAATAGCTGGTACTCTCCTGAAGCATTGCTGGGAACTTCATTACAAAATAAAGGTTTGTCATACAGCATATTTTGCACTGGAACCTGCAAGAAGTCGGTGGGTGGCTGAGGTAAGTATTGTGGATGTTTGGTGGTTTTTTTAAGAATATGCTACATATTTGTGCCCCTGGCTGTGTTTTATTTGCATTTTGGGTTGACTTTTAAATATCACTGCTTTTGAATTGTGCTTTTTACAGATATTGGATGTAATTGTAATGTGTATCTCTTTAGATCCAAATTGGATTTTTTTTTTTTTTTTTGCTGTAGCTTGTTCAGGGTTGATTTTTTTTTTTCATGCTTATTAAAGATGCCAGTGTTCTACACTCTGCTCCCTTCAACAAGTGTAGGTTTCTATAGGTGACAAGCACAGCTTGTGTAGAATAACTGCATCTAATATTGTTTGTTAATACAGGTTTGTACAAAATGGTAGATTGCTTTTCGGTTGACAAAACCCAACTGGACCATCATATCACAGTAAATCACCTGCTGGAGCTGTTGTGTATACTGAAAGCAGTTTGATATTCTTTTGGATTTCATTGTTCCCTAGCTACATAATTAAAAATACTGTAAATGTAGGGATAAGTTATTCCACGGACACCTCTGAACTTTGCAGTAAATGTGCTGTGTAACCCGAACTGGTTCTTCAACTAAACACATTACTATTCAGGACAAATGTTATAAACATTAATTCAGCAACTTTATTTGAAGTGTTAGAATGTATAAATTCTTAGCTGCTGCTTCATTTGGGGTGATATCAGGTATTGTAGAATGATGTAAATAGGGTTAATGTGGTGGTACAGGCTGTATCTGTTGAGTAAAACTGGTTGAGGATGGATCCAAGATGGATGTACGATCCAGAAAAAACGGTGAGTCTTCAGAAGGTTAAATCTGAAGGCAGTATGTCGCTCAGATGTTTGGACAGCAGGCGGGCAGTTTACAGAGTTCTCCAGCAAGGAGAATCTTAATCTAAAATTGAGCCTTTTTTGTGTCTGTTGGCATGGCAACTGCAGGTGGTTTCTTTTGACTTTAAGGTATGAAAATGTGTGGTTGAGGATGGTGGATTTTGGGAAGTGATGAGGGCTTTGGCCTGTCACTCTATGGACTGAAAGAAAAGAGAAGGTAAAACTTGACAAGCTTCATTGTGTTGATGGGAATCAACTTAAGTGGGGATCATTTTCTTTACCTTTGCATTTCTATTAGCCTGAATCAGTTACAAAAACAGTACAGCACAGGTATTTCTTCTTAATTTCTTAAAATTTCCTGTGTGCAAGTTTATGCTGCCATTTGATCCAAAACCTTAATATATAGTAATATGTAGTTGTTCAGATAAGAAAATACATTTCAATCTTTTTGGGTATTTAATTGTTCTGTACTCACTATATGACATGCAAATTCTGAACTACTTATCGTCCTCATTAGTAAAACTTTGGTTTTAAGCAAATTAAAAACCTGTTAAACCTTAACACTTAAACCTAGTAGTGTCTGGAGTAAGTTTTGCAGGATCAGGGTTACTACCTCGGATGTATTTTTGCCAATGTTATGTATGTGTATTTTAAGGATTTTTTCAGCGATGTCATCAGGATTGAACCGTCCAGATGTTTTCTTTGTCACCTGTACAGTTTGTCAACATCTGTTACGGTCCTTAACATTTTCACTACTGTTAGGCAACGAGCGACACATCGAGTAACTTCGCATTCTCGGAAATCCTAGATGGCGATCTTCCCATTAGCCCTGACTTTAGATAAGTGCACTTTATGAAGATTAAGGTGGCTGCTTTAGAAACCTGAAGTTCATTTGCTTCTGCAGTGCGGTATTATTCTGAGGGACTAAGCTGTGCAGTTTATGCATGCAGTGGGGGCAGTCGGCTTTCCGATGTGTTGTTTGTGAGGGGTGGCAAGCTGAAGCCCATTAAAGCGCTTTCTGCACGGCGTTATGCGACGCCACTTGGTCTTCAGCTGCCTTCTTCCGGCACTGCGGCTCCGCGCTCTGATTGACACTGCCGTTCGTCCAATGTTGAACACGCGGCAGCATGTTTTAGCCAATAGTACATCGGCTGGAAGGGCGGGCTCTCTAGATAAGTGGAAGAAGCCCCCGCGTTTCGGTGCGAGACGAACGGGGAGTGTTACACTTTCTGGCGTGCGTTTGAAAAGGTATGTATGGTCATAATCTGACGGATCAAAAACGAATTATTGTGCTTTTGTAATAGCTGAATATGAAAGGAAGCTCGTTTTTGTGGAGACTACTCAGTTTTTGTTATTTTTGAATGATCGGGCGTGAAAGTTCTGCAACTGTGAGACGCAGAATCATACATTCGTGTTCCATGTTTTTCTGAGAGCTGCTGGTCGATCCCCCTGGTTGGTCGTGTTTTGGTGGTTTAACAGCCGTAGCAGAGCTTTTTTTTGGAGGGGGGGCGCGATTGGTGAACAGCCGGGGTGGAGGGGTGGGGGAAGTTAATGGTGGTTTCCCTCTGCTGGGGGAAGAACCATGTCTGCGACAAGTTCGTTGCAGATCGGGTGTTTATGGCTGTCTTGGCTGTATATGCAAGATCAAGAGCGGTTGTACTACTGTATTGAGGGCGGCATACCTCCAGCCTGACACACGGACCCTTTTCTCTGTGTTGTTTCTAACCCTCGTCCATGGTGATATAGTCGTTAACCACATCCTGATGGGAGGCGCCTTAAAATGGACATTTTGTAACATGCTGTGACAGTATATAACTTTTCCCCCGCCTTGTTGTTGTCGTTCCGCAGATGGCGACTCAGTGTGTGTCCAAAGTGGAGCTGTCCATCTCCTGCAGCAACCTCATCGACAAAGATGTGGGGTCCAAGTCGGACCCCCTCTGCGTGCTGCTTCAGAGCGTCGGAGATGACAAGTGGGCGGAGGTACAGGAAGAGGCGGGGTTTGTCCGGGCTGGGCCATGGGAAGGGATGAAGTTTCACTTTCCCGTTTTGACTGCTTTTGGTCATTGTATATAACGACTTCATTGTTTTGGTAACATTTTAATGTAGATAATTTCAAGTACTTCTAGTTTAAAGTACGCTGTAAGTATGGGTTACTTCCATTCCAGAATTTGCTCTAAAAATGTATACACTTATGGTTATAAAACGTTTGGTACCTAAGGGCTGTTCCATCAGTCAAGAAAAGCATAACTGTGCAGACATCACATTTTTTTCAGTTAGGTTCTGTAAAAAAAAAAAAAAACCTCTGTAGCTGTAATGAGAAATGCAAAAGAATTATACAGGTTGATTTAAAAAGACCCGAACATTTTTTAAGTTATTACTCAGTAACTTGGTATTATATGACCATCTAGGCTAAACAAATTTGTAGTATCTTTAATTTTTTCCAGATTTTGAATTTTTTTCCCCCAACTTGAAAGTTGGGCTACATATTCATATGATATTTAGTTACTGATTAAAAAAATGTGCTTGATTCTTTTTCAATCAGTTTATGATTATGTATTTATAAAATGTAACAATAGGCAGATATAGGTAGCCCTTGCTCAACTACAGATAAGTTTTAGAAAATGCAATTAAAAAAATGAGCTGAATACTGTTTATTTCTAAAAATTAACCTTTAGGATCTGGTGAATGTTTGAGTACACTTTTTTGTGGTTGAAAAACATAACACTTCTGTAGATTTAGTAACGTGATTTTATTCACCTAAGCATGTCTGTCTCCACCAACAGGTAAACCGCACGGAACGGATAAAGAACTGCCAGGACCCCGAGTTCTCAAAGAAGCTGTGTCTGGATTACTATTTTGAGAAGGTGCAGAAGCTTAAGTTTGCCATCTATGACATTGATAACAAGTCTGTTGACCTGGGAGATGATGACTTCCTCGGAGGCTTTGAGTGTACGCTGGGGCAGGTAAGAACACGCAAGCTGATGGTCATCCATCCCTTCGCCTGGAAATTCATAATAGAAACTCTGAGTAATGCTACTCTCCTCCCAGGCTGTTGAACTAGTGTATGCAACCTGTTTTTCAGGTTGTCTCAAGTAAGATGATCACCAGACCTTTGGAGCTGAAGAAAGGCAAGCCAGCAGGGAAAGGCACCATTACTGTTAGTATTTGCACGCAGACTTTTATTTTAATCATCTTTTATTCCATCACTTCACATGCTCTGTGTTACAAGGCAGTGTGTTCCATGTTGTTTTGTAGAAGTGGGTTTAACAGGATGTTGTACATATAGAATTCTTTCGAGATATGAGTGTTTGAGTAAGTGAGATTAATTAAAACCGTTTAGAAAATTAGAATTAAATATGAGGCTGACGAGTTTTTTTGGTATTTGTGAGTAATGAGCTAAGCATGGTGCGAATTTTCAAAGTTCAGTTGGTGTTTGTCATAGATTAGTTAAGCCTGTGGGGTTTCCTGTGCATGAGTATGTTATAGTCCTGACTGTGTGTGTGTGTGTGTAAGAGTGACAGTAAAAGGGTAGTGCAAGTGTCTGCAATATTCAGAGTTACACAAAGGTGTTCAAAGCATGTTGTCCACCTCTCTGAGTCCTTTTAATTATTTGTTATGAGTAACCTACAAAGACACAATAGTCACACCTAGTTTGCCGGTGGCGCCATTCTTGATGGTATTCACTGTCTTCATGCTTTTGTTTCAAGTTGTGCTCCATGACTTGTGTGGGCCATCTCAATTTATCAAATTCATCTATGCTGTTATTATATTACATTTAACTGTATTGTTTATATTATTATGTCTCTGTTCATCTTTATTTTGTTGGGTTTTAGTGTTACTTGAGCAAACATGGGGGTAACTTTGTTGACCCTGAAACATTTAACTTATCCCATTAAAATGAATGGTAATAACATCTTCAACTAATGAAATTTCACCTTGAAGAGCCAGGTTCCATGAACGCACTATGTTCATAAGTAGGGGGGTACCTGTATATTGCAATGTCTCCCTTAATAGTTTACATATTCTTTGGTGTGCATTTTTTGTTAACACATTATAGCTGTGTGTCTACAATCCAGATCGTGAATACACTGAGAAAATACAAACAGATTCCATTAACTGAAATGCAGGTTAAGAAAGTTATAACTTTTTTTAGAGGTGGTCATAGTACCATCGGCACCTTAATGTGACCAAATGTGGTAAAATTCTTTAACATTATGATGTAGGTTTCAATGTTAAATTTTCTAGCAAAATTTAACCTTTTAATCAGGAGTATGTAGAGGAACCTGCTGGTGTCAGCCATAGCCAAAAGAATGTTTACTTGGCCACTTAGCCACAGTGTAAGAGCCATTAATGCATTCTTTATCTTCATCCATCCACCCATAAATCCGTTTTCATTAACTGCTTTACCCTGCTTAGGGTCATAGTGGTCTGGATCCTACCGTGGAATCACTGGGCACTAGGCTATGAAATTACACTCTGAATGGGACAGGATGCCAGTCCATCTCAGGGTGGCACACACATGTGACAGTCACACACTAGCAATTTAGAGTGACCAATTAATTAAAGCACCCAGAAACAAAATTTGAGTTGTATTTTTTTAAAGCAAGATGAAATGCTGTTGGTGTGTATATGCTGTATGTATGTGTCGTGTGTCCAAGCAGGTCCTAACCCTTCAGTAACCACGGTTAAGGCTGGATTAATTCCTGCTGAAAACAAATGGAGAGACATGTGGTTATAACTTACGTTGACCTGTTATTGGTTGGCTGTTGCAGATCACGGCCGAAGAGATAAAGGACAACAGAGCCGTAGTACTGGAGGTTGAAGCACAAGGCCTGGATAAAAAGGTAGAGGAGTGGCTTACACTGAGTCACACACACTGTCCACTGTCCACATCTCTGCTTCATTTGAATGGTTGTTCTGACAGGTCCATATCCTGGAGCTGTAGATAAGGTGCTGTGAACGTTAGGGTAATTACCCTTTATCGTGAAGAATGATATTGAAGCTTTTGTGCTCTGCTGTGCTTTGGCAACCAAGTAGAAATTTGAGGTTTCTGTCTGCAGGACTTGTTTGGGAAGTCGGATCCATTCCTGGAGTTCTTCAAGCAAGGGGATGGTGGAAAATGGCAGCTGGTTTACCGAACAGAAGTATGTTTGTTGACTGGTTTAGCTTTTTTGGTGTTTTGCACATCTGATCCACTCCTTTGTTATACAAAATTACCTTCACATACTTATACTGAGTTTACACTCTGCTGGTTATAGCTGCAATGACCTTTTGTTCGCAAGGTACTGCTACAACAGCTTAATATATGGATCATATATTCATTTTTTACATGGTCCATCAAACTGTTTTTCAGGTAATCAAGAATAATCTCAATCCATCATGGAAAAAGTTCTCAGTTTCTCTCCAAACTTTCTGCAACAGTGACATGAATAAACCAATTAAGGTACATTTATAATATCACAGTTTTTCTCTGCATCGAGTTGAATTTGATCTGTCCAAGTTAAAAACACACTAGGCTGTGCAGATCAGTGTTTTATAGTGAAGTAAACATTTTTTCTCCCACACTGCCTGGGTTGGAAAGGATTGTGTTTTAAGAATGATTATCTTGCATTCACACAGTCTTATTTTTGATATTAACTACTAATTGTTTTAAAGTATGAGTGTAATTTAAAAAACGAAGGCAATTCTTAAATTGCGCGCTTGACTAAGGATCTAGATGTGAATTGAGTAAAACCAGTTGAAACTGGACTCTGGCGGTGCTCCATTTCATAGTCTGAAGCAGTGATGGTGTAAACGTGGATCCTCTGCTTTCCAGTCACACTGCCATTGAACAAACTGCTGATTTTTTTTTAAATTTTTTTTTTTGGGGGGGGGCACAAAGGGTCAAACCAACTGAAATTTACCAAACTGTTAAAGTATATTCACATGACCTTGCAATAAGGACCTCGCCAATTTGGAAGTGAAGAGACAAAAGAATTTTTGCAAATGTGGATTCGAGGACAATCCCAAACCACTTCCTCTGGAACCGCTACAAAAATTGTATGGAATTGGAGATAAAAGTAATTTTTTAACGTTCTAGGTACATTCCACGGTTTGTGATGAGTAAACAGAAATTGCCTTTCCTTTTCTGAATTCACCATATACATTACTGTGGGTTGGCGTGCATTGCCGTGTGCACCACCAAAGTCTGACTAGCATTTATCTCACTGCCAGGTAACCTGTTACGATAAGGATGAAGACACCAGTTCTGATATGATAGGGGAGTTTACTTGCACGACCACACAGCTATTGGAGGCGAGGGATCATGTGGTGAGCTGGAGCCCCGCCCCGTCGGCCCCTCTGTTAAATCCATATGCCCTTTTCCCTCCAGGTCCATTGCTCTGATTACGATAATGATGGCTCTCATGATCTTATTGGTATTTTCCAAACTAATGTGACAGAACTCCAGAAAGCTGCCCCTGGCTCTCCGGTGAGCTCCCATTTATGTCCCCTTTCACTTACTATAGTCCTGCTACTGTGTCAAATTTGATTTTGATTCAACATGACTTAGATTTTATGCAGCACTAACAGAAATGCATCATCTTCTTAATGTCTGAAATATGTAGTGAACCAGGTTTTGTGGAAATAAATTTGAGACAGGAAACCAATGCTGACGCTCCTGTTATCTTCAAGTTATGAAGCCTGGCTTCAAAATTAGATCTCTCAGACCACCCTGAGCTGGCTTTATAAATCAGGTTCTTCACTGACTCTTCTCTCTCCTCCTCGGGCATCTTCATCAGATCCTCGAAAATCTGTATTGCCTTCTGCTGGGGCTTTCTCAGTTCACAACCACAAACAAAACGAGACAAAATACATAAGGGCATCTTGGAAACAGCTGAGTGAGCACAGTGCACTCTAAGCTCTAAATCTGAAAATGTAAGTAGTATCATTTGTGATTAACAACACAGCATAAAGCTTCAAAGCGAAGCAAACAGAGACACGGAGCAGCTTAGAGTGCACAGTGCAAAAACTACAGTACACTGTTTACACTCACACAGCATGACTTTCAACATTTTTTCAGAGCTGAGTTGGGTGAAATGTGCCTTTTAGTGGGTGGGGGGGGGTTGTGTTTGTGTTTGAGTTTGTGACCAAAAAAACTAAGAGCTATTGTGGTAAAAAAAAAAAAAAATTGGTCATCGGAAGGTTGGATAATGGGGGATAACTGTATTTTTAAATTCGGTCATTTAAAGTTACTTGAAACATTAACAGATGTCAAATGTAATTAAGAATCTAAGTGTTACTTAATTTGGCTATATGACAGCTTTTTACAGCTCTGAATGAGTGAATAAATGCATGAATATCTATTACTTACATTTTATTGTTACAGTGATCAAACTGGCTTTGTAGATACAGACAAAACAAATTAAGAGTAAAATTCTGGTCCAGACCTCTGTCTTGTCTGATCTTCCATTTGGATGTCTGTTTTTTTGCATTGATGCTATCTTGGTTTCCACCCTAAGGTGACATTTGACTGTATTCACCCTGACAAAAAGCAGAAGAAGAAGAACTACAAGAACTCTGGAGTTGTTAAAGTAAAGTCCTGTAAGGTAAGAAGGTCGTTCTGTAAACAGGGGTCTACAAGTCTTGATGTGCTGAAGATAAATGGTTATATCAGAGAATAGAAGGCCACAGATGCATATATGCAACTATGTAGTTTAACGATCTTACCAGGTTTTTGATATTGTGCAAAATGCAGTAACGGAGCATCTGTCCATCCATCCGTCCATCCAGTAACTGCTAACCTGCTGATGGTCATGGAGGGCATGAGGCAGGGTACCCACTGGGGGAAATGCCACTCCATTTTAGGAGAATCATAGTTTTAGCATTAGCAATTTAACCAAAACAAATGTCATTGGACTATAGGAGGAAATCAGGGCAGTAAGAGAACAGTATGATGATGTGTCATGTTTCTTTGTCTTCATCCCATTTTCCAGATTGAGGCAGAATATTCATTCCTTGACTATGTGATGGGAGGTTGCCAGATTAATTTTACTGTAAGTGTTTTCTTGGGAAAGTACTTGTTTTAAGTGGAAAGAACCATACACACACACACCCTTTTTCTTTGCATCTGAAGTTGAATCAAAAATGCAGCTTTTATTTCTTGTTTAGCTCTTTTCCATTTTATGCTCATATGATTTTCCTGAAAGTTTAATAACCTTGTAAAAGGGACAACAGTAGTGCTCAGTCATTATCACTATTGTTATGCATTTCTGACCTGATTGTAGCTGATGCATAGAATTCCCTTGAAGGGCAATATTATTATGAAGGATTTCACAAAAGATCCTTTGCAAAACATTGAACCGATAAGGGTTATTATTAAAATAATTAAATTATGGGAATTGCCTCATTACTTGGTATTATAATAATAATAATAATAATAATAATAATAATAATAATAATCCAAGATGTTAGAGTGTCTGATTCTTTGCCTATCTAGGTGGGGATTGACTTCACGGGGTCCAATGGTGATCCTCGCTCACCTGACTCACTGCATTACATGAGTCCCAATGGCCTGAACCAGTACCTGACCGCCATCTGGTCTGTGGGGCAGGTGGTGCAGGACTATGACAGGTAAGAGCTGTTCACTTTCAGCGAGTCTTGTTTCCCATGCAGAGTTTTCTGCCTGCTGTTCAGTTACTCAACCCTGTCGTCCCACAGCGATAAACTGTTTCCTGCCTTCGGATTTGGTGCTCAGATCCCTCCCAACTTCCAGGTTAGAAATGAGTAAATGTGGCTCATCTGGAAGAATTCAAACTCATTTGTTCTGTGTGCTGATTTAATGGTTCTGTTCCTGTTTAAAGGTTTCCCATGAATTTCCACTGAACTTCAACCCCAACAGTCCCTACTGTCAAGGTAAAGGTAGCTCCAATTTTACAACCCAAGGAATCAGGGGGTGGTGCTGAAATTTGAAAGCATCATATTTTGCTGTTAAAATTGAAAAACAAATTTTAATGTTTGGTGGGGAAACGTGAATAAAACAACCTTGCTTAACAGATTTAAAGTTATCCAAATTTAAAAGAACTTTTTTATATTGTGTATCAGTAAATATAAATAAATAAATAAATAAATAAATAAAATCTCCTTAACCCACTTCACTCTTGGGAATAAATTTAGTTTTTAGTTTGTTTTCATTCGAACTATAAATTTATGGTCTGTATATACAAAATCACACTGCTGTTATCAAAAATAATAAAATAAAAATATATTGTTTAAGTTTTATTTTTCCTTTTTGAGATCTGTTTGTATATCTAATTTTTAAAAATGAATGTAGAGATGAAAGTGTAAGGGGTGTAGAATAAAGGGAATTTTGTTCATGTTGACTTTGGACGATCATTTGTGGACATGCACTCATTCCACACAGGTATCCAGGGTATTGTGGATGCCTATCGCAGTATCCTACCACAGGTGCGACTCTACGGGCCAACCAACTTTGCCCCCATAATTAACCATGTGGCGCGTATCGCTGCTGGGGCAGCCCAGCAGAGGACAGCATCGGTGAGTGTCCCCCTCCACCATACCATCTTCAACAGGTCACCAAGGTGCTAGACATTTATTAATGTATTTTGCCGCTTCTCTAAAGCGACTCATGTTTGTTCACTGATAGCTGTCCGCATCTCCACATGCAGCAATACTTTGTCCTGCTTATCATCACGGACGGCGAGATCACAGATTTGGACCAGACACGTCAGGCCATCGTGGACGCCTCTCGGCTTCCCATGTCCGTCATCATTGTGGGTGTTGGGGAGGCTGACTTCAAGGCAATGGAGTTCCTGGACGGAGACAATGGCGTCCTCAAGTCACTGACCGGAGAGGCTGTGGCACGAGACATTGTCCAGTTTGTGCCCTTCAGGCAGTTTGCTAATGTATGTCTGCTCGTTTTCTTAACCTTGCCGGATCATATTGGAGGCAGTAATCCTAACCAAGTTAGCCAGTTCTGAGACATGTCCTTTGATGTTGCCATAATGTCATAATTTAAGTGGTAGTTTTTGTTTGTTGCAAACATTGTGTTGTTTTGTGTAATTTCATTGCTAGTTACATTTCATTAGTTTTTTTTTTCTTCCCCCTTCTCTCTTGAAAACTACTTCAGATTAATATGCAAGATTAATGTCCTTCTTAGAGGAAAATATTTCTCAACAGAAGGAAATATAACTTTTTGCTCAGGGAACAGTGTACAGGTGTAGCTCTTTTCCATTTTATATCTTCTCATAACTTTACCCACAGTTCAATACCCTTCAAAAGGATACAACAGCAGTGCTGAGGTTGTTGTTCTTTACCAATCAGTTCAGGGTAAATACTTTTATCAGGGTGCAGGAAGTAGGATTTGAACCCAAGACTGTCTGACTACAATCAACTGTTTCAAGGTCTTTAAACAACTACACTTCAGTCTGCATACATTACCTTCTCTCCCAGATCACTCATAGTGCTGATATTTGAGCTAGATGATTTGTCGTTTGACTTCATCATGTTTTACTTTGTGTATGAACCCAGAAGCCCTGGTGTGCTCAAGTTGTTGTATCTGTTTCTCTGCCCTCTTCAGGCCCCCAAAGAGGCTCTTGCCCAGAGTGTGTTGGCAGAGGTGCCCTCTCAGCTGGTGTCCTACTTCAAGATGATGAACCTGACCCCTGTTAACCCCCCGGCTGCCGTCACCATGTAGAGGTGCAGGTCTCCACGAGGGGACACCACTTTCCCACCTTGCTGCAAAACTAGCCAGTTTAGCACACATGGTAGCCCTCGCCTCCAATATGAAAATGATTTCAGTGCCTTCATATACTAATTTAGCTTTATGCTTCTACACATGATTACAACATAAATTGTTATAAAGTGAATCTACCAACACTCCATGAAATGGGTCAGAACCTATTACCTTTGACCTTAAGTATTCATCAAAAGCTATAAATACTAATTCAAGAACTAATTACTTGTAGGTTAATTACACTTATAGCATGTCCTTTAAAGTATGTACTTGGGGAAATAGTATGCCATAATATATTTTAAAAAATATATTGGTAGTTAATTTTATACTGACACTCATTGCTGTGTTTGAAAAGTAGAACCAAAGATTAGAACCTTTTTTTGCCTTACAGAGATGGAACACAAATTGGGTTTGTCTGAAGTTGTACTGAAATTTAGATATGTTGCAAAAATGAAAATGGCCTACTGGAATGCTTTTCACTGATGGAGAAGAATAATGTACCTTAGCACCCCCTCTGGCTACTCTGCACTTTTCCTTTAGCCTTTTAAGCCTGTCTTAGCATTTTACTGTGGTGTGAGTGGAGCACCTGTCCAACTTCTGGGATCATTTTCTTTCATGTTTTTACACATTTTTTATATCTTTTTAGAAGCTGCCATCTCTTATTTTGAATATCAAATATCGGCTTCAAGTTGCCCTACTGTTTGCTTTATTTTGCCAAGGGCGACCAACCTATTTTTCTGTTATTGTTTACAAAATGTCTGTTTTCCATTAATTACCAGGTTATTGGAGTGACTGGAGATGTTCCATTGCTTTGTGGATTACCACTAAATTCTGTAATGGAAGGGAGCTATATATGAACACAGTGCCATATATTTTTGTTTCGTATTTTTCCCACAAACGCATGTAAAATAAATTCAGTTGAATAAATGGACTGGCTTTTTGTTGTTTTTAAACTACTGATCTTAATTCTGTTTATTCAGCAAAGCTATGAGTATAACAAACTTGCAAACATGGTCATCTGAGGACACGTTACACAACATTGGAATTATTGGCATTTTCTCTTTAGATTCATGTAATATTCTAATTGACTTATTTCATCTGACACTTGTCTCCAAAGTGATTTTATGGGATTTTTGTACACTAAATTCCTTGCACTGATTTATCCAGCAGGGTAATTTAGTCTGTACCAATTCAGAGTAAGCACCAAGATGGATGGGTCTGCAGCAGAAGTAGGGGTTCTGAATGTTTCTTCCTGCATAGCTTGAACTGCTCTGCTGCCTCCGGTCCATTTGCAGAATTGTCATAATTGCTCATGTTCTCTCTCTGTTTGCCTGCAGCTATGTAAAGGCCAGTGTGACATAAGCAGACTGCAAATGCTATATGTGTGTCATCAAAACAGAAGAGGATTTGAACTTCTCTCATCCTGATAGATGATGATTGGTTCAATGGTTCAAATTAGATGTGTAAATATTTCATCTGGTGCAGGATAAAAATCATGTTCTCCAACCTGCAGAGTTTACTGAAGTTTATAAAGGCGGAGAGTTGTTTATTAGAAGTGAACAGAATATCCTGAATCACGATTGGATCAACCAATGAAAAGGGGCTAAAAGAAGTTACACTCAGGTCAAGTCTTTTTTGTTCCATCAGTGGAGTTTACAACAGAGATAAGCAGTAGGTGGCATAGTAGTCTGGCTGTTGACTTGTAATTGAAGGGCCCAGGGCCAAAAAACCCCCCCTTTGCTGTAGGGGTACTTGCCCTGAACTGATGCAGTAAAAATTACCCTGCTGTATAAATGGGTAAATTGTAGTAAGTAACTTAGTACACAAACTTCACACTAACATGGAGAAGTGCTCAGGTGTGACAAAAGTGTGCAACGCATGCACACGCGCGTGCACCCAACCTACCTGGGGCACTAGCTGTTTCCTGATCCCTCCTAGGCCCTTGTTTGCACAGGCAGTGCAGGCAGTGACACAGCCCCACAGGGACAGTTAGGAGCTCCACAGTGCACTAGGACCAGAGCTGAGCCTGGGGGCCACACTGACCCCTCACCATGTCCATCACAGTTCATCTGAAGAAGATTACCAATCTACCTGGCAGATATGACCGCAAGGTAGAGCTCACCTTCAGGGGTAAGTCCAGTGCAGTTGTCAGGTGTTTTTGGTGTGTCAGTGCGTCTTGGTGCTTTTAAACACCTACTCCCAGCAGGTACTGTGAAAGACTGACTTCACACTGGGAATTTTTTGATAATTGATACTTTTATCATTGCTGAAGCTAAAGTAAGATTGATGTCTTGATTTGAAAGGGAATGGTGGTCTTTTTGTTTTATTGATCAATTCTTCTATTATTTTATGAAGCATTTTGCGAAAGTTTTAGTGTTTTTTAAATTACGTCTCCAGGAATCTCTGTATAAGAAAGTTAGGACTGACACTTCCTGTAGTGTTCTTTTAAAGTCAATTTTGGTTAGAAATGTTTCCTTTTTTAGTTGGTCAGTACTATTTACTGGCTCGTCATTGATATTATGTGAAGAGAAGAAAATTGGCTAAAACCAGTTAAGAGATAAATAGTTTGGTTTATTACAATCATTTGTCTGGGTCAGTTTACAAGTTATCTCTTATTACTCCAGGTGTCTGTACAAAAATTCTGTATCTGTCTTCTTTTTGGGGGTGTGAGCCATAAGTAGATGGAACAGCATTTTTCTACATTTTGGAGGTTTCTCAGCTTTATGGTGGAGTATGAAACATTTAAGTTGAAATGAAAGCTTTCAGTGTCATTTTGGTCTCTCTCTTAGGTTTCACTCACAAAACCCGCATCCTGCAGTGTGAAAATGTTGCCATCTTCAATGAGGTATAACACTGGCATCCAGACTCACTGTCTGAAGCCCTGCTATCCACATCTTGTTAATCTTATAAGATTTTACATGACCTGTGTTAACGTGTATACAGTAATTGATTTCACTGGTGTTCTATCTGTTAGTTACTTATACTCTATATGATCATAAATTATAGTTTATTATGTGGTTGTTATTCTGTGACAGGGAGTGGTGCACTTCGTATTCATCACAGGTTTTAATATTTATTCATTTAGCAGATGCTTTTCTCCAAAGTGACATAAAACTCAGAGTGAACAAACATGCAGTTTCCATACTGGGCATTGAAAATAGATGGAGAGATGGATATTATGAAAGAATTATTAGTTAAAAAATACTTCAAAGACATGAAATGAACATATGAAGTCAGGATAATATGAATCCCTAGAGAATATTGCGGTTGATAATAAAATATTTACCTGAACAGTCAGGTTCCTTTTAAAAGGATTCCCTGGTCCCTGAAATAAACAATTGTTCCAATGGCAGATAAAAATATCAGGGAAAGCAATCAACTGTGGGAGGCGTCAGTGACATGCTCCACCTTGCTCTGTGAATCACGCTGGCATTCCTGGTCCTCTCCCATTTGCAGACACACAGACCTCACCTACAGTAAACAGGCCTTCCCTCAGGCAACCACGACTGGCAGTTTCAACAGGCGACGCCAGCAAAGTTCATCACAAGTCCCTCCTTTGCTGCCATATTTAGCAACAGAAAGTCACAGGGTCCCTTGTAAAATGTGAAATGTTAACATTAGTGAGTCAATCATTGGCCAAACTGAACCTTTAGTTTAAGATGTTGGCCTTTGTCTCGACCTGTGACCACAGTAGAAATATTTTATGATTAGGAATTAAACTTATGCTCATATCAGTACAGTTATCCTTTGTTATTGACATCTAGTTTGTTCCAATCATATCTGATCGCAAATTTTCGGATAGTGGGAGCCTGCTTTCCAATTTTAAATAAGGAAAATAATAATGCATTCCCAGCCCTAAAGATTTCTCCAGATATCACTAAAACACATTTAAACACCTATGTAACAGTTCATTAATGATTTGTGCATAATGTAAAACATCTAAAGCACCAATTACCCAACTATTTAGCATTTAATTTTAGCATTTGTCTGCAGTATGCAACAATACTGCAGAGGATCAGACAAAAACTGTTTTCTTCTACCCTGCAAAAAGCATGGGTTGCAATGTTAATAATCAAAGAAATCACATTATGAATGCATATAACACAAAAGACAAGTTTACAAGACAAGTTTAAATTTTTTTCTCATGGATAGAAAAAATAACATGCAGGGTAGATGAAGACATTTACACAGACATATCTATGTTTTTCTAGGTTTCTCTGGCTCACCCACCTTCTTCCACAGTCTTCTCCGTTTTCTCTGGAGACATTTTCCACTTAGTAATGGAGAAAAAAGAACTGCAAAAAAGCAAAAGTAAAACACTTTTAAGGAGAAAGAGCATGAGATATTATACTACGAACAGCTAAGATGTGGGTGCAGTATTCTTTACAACCTCATGTGGCCTTGTATGCAACTCAGATGGCTTTGCTGGCAGGTGCTTTGAATTTTTTTCAGATGTAGATTCAGATAAGGGGGGCTTTTGAATCAGATACAAAGTTTTGGGTAAAAATTCAAGAGATTCAAAAGCAAATTTTCAAGCAGAGATTGCGAGGGATACCATCATCTAGTTATCATACCTCCTAGCGCTGAGATTTTCCAGATGACAACCTATATCTACATTTCTTTACATGTTTCTTAGTTGTGTAAATATATTGAGAAGCTGACTAACTCCTGGACCAAACCACTGAAATTCAGTGAGAAGGAGTTGCATGGACTGGTTGTTGCTGGGACGTCAGTGTTCTGATCTCCTCTCCAAATTCTTTCAACAGCATTTCAGGTGGCCTCACTATGGGAAAATCAGCAAGGATGACATGCTCTCTGTCAGTGTGTTCAACAGCAGCAGGGTCTTCAGCAACAGGTCAGCTGGGTCCAGGGTTCCCTCTCCCTAAGTAATACATATATTTATTCATTTATCAGACACTTTTGTGCAGTTGCTGGTTCACATCACTCAAGTAGCTGCCTGTATCAGTGACATTCAAATAGCAAGTACAGAGATAATCACAGTGATATTAAAGTGCAAAAAGTAACCTTAGATAAGTGTCTATTACTGAAGTAAATTGTGTTTATCCTGTATTTCCTCCAGTCTGGAATTAGGGTACATTTAATTTAATTCGTTTGCTCTCATTTTATAGCAGTAAGAACCTAGAAATCAAGTTGTAATTTGTCATTCAGGTCTGTCACACCTGGAGCAGTAGGTTGTGCAGTGGCAGTGGTGTACAGAGGGACAGCCCCAGACAGAAACAGGTTGCCAGTGCTGAAAAGAAATCAGGGACCTTTACAGAGATGTTCACAAGCCCTGGAGCATTACAACTCCTTCTGTCAATCGTCAAAGTTCTCAAACCAAGGGAAAAATATGTCCTGACAATGGACAATTCAGGGAATCAAGGTTGTGCAGAAAAGTCTTTTATTCATGTGTCACAAACGCTTTTCCTTTCATTTATTAATCATAATAAATGCATAAAACTATAACATGTACTGCAAATTCTGATACAGAGAAAAAGTTTTAAATCTTTTGCCCTAAAATGATCACACCAAACATAATGTAGGGCATATTCCAGTACAAAAGAAAAAAATCCACCCCAGGTACCAAATACCTTGAGTACGACAGGGAAATTGCATACATGTGAAAAATATAAAAAGTATAAAAGCTTCTCCTGAACAACCAAATTTGACCATTTTCACTCGTGTTTGTGTTTGTTTGCGTATGTTTACATTTTTGTTGCTTTACTGGTATTTATATCTAAGATACTAAGATAGTAAGATAGCATGTAAGATATTAACTAAAATAGTATATAATCCATGACTAAAGCAGGCCCTTTAAACAGAGATCCTTAATGACTACACCACCTCTTGGCTTATGCTGGTGATGCAATGTGATGGGAACCTGGAAGTCCTCTGTGTGTGGTGAGCTAATTGGACTCTGGGAATCTCCTGCAGGTTACTGGGCAAACTGGTCATCAATCTCCAACATGTGGTGTCAGTTGGAAAACTGGTGCTGCGGGAGCGACTAACTGACAGCAACTACAGCATGACAGATGTGAGTTCCAATCTGGCCAACAGGTGGTCTGCTGGTTAAAGCACCAGAATCTGTGACCAGAAGTGTTGGCTGATTTTTAGGAACATGATTGAAGTCAAATGCCTTTTTGCTCATGTCCAGATGTACATCGAGCTGGATGTGCGGTACCAACCAGTACAGGGAGCAGCTGGTGGCTGGGAGGGGGAGGAGTTTCTGAGTGCTGAGGATGGAGATGAGTGAGAGGCTTCACTTTATGATGGGCATGGCAACTGTCACTCCACACATCTATAGACATATAACTGACATGTTTGCATAGATCTGATCGTGCTGATCACTTTATCTTTACCGTCTCAGGTCCGGACTTGTGATCAGAAATACTGGTTTCCTTGAACCAGGGTAAGTTATCTGTGTAAAATGTTTAAAAAAGTAACATATAAAGCGCCTAACACTGAATTAAAGGCAAGCATAATTTTTCTTGAGCTGGCATCTTTTTGTTTCTAGGTCAAAACCACCAGGCCGTCCAGATCAACTGGATCGTGAGACCAGGAAGCTTGGGCGCAGTCTGTTGAAGACTGGTGATGACGATGATGAAGATTACGACGAAGATGATGATGATGATTATGATGCAGCAGACATGGAAATTGCAAACATGACCTTCACTTCTATCCTCAGGTGGGCTGCCAACCCCTTTCAGTGGTCTTGGGTGGATTTTGATTTTTGGTTATCCATCAGTAAGGTCTGGTTTCCGAGTTGCCAGAGACAGAGCACTAAGGTTGGGGGGATTTTCCAGGATGTAGGGCTTCAGATTAAAGCTACAGGTCCTACTGCTGAATCTTGTTTGGGTTGAAGTTCTCTGAATTCAGGACCTGATATCCCAGAGGAAGCAGCAAAAGCTCTTTTAACAGTAATTCTAGGTTCCAATCATTCATCAATAGGAGTAGGCTACTATTACACGTCTACCTAGATTGCTGTGGATTGCCCTTGCCTGGACTTGAACAAGAAATCTGTTTGATGCAATGCCAAGAAGTTATAAGGTGCATTCTATCAGTATTGAAACAGATCTTTAAAAAGGTTGTATGAAGACTGAAGCTGTGCTCTCCCTCCCCAGTCGCTGTAGGCCCCTGTCCAAGCACGAGCTTGCTGCCGCACCAAAGTTGCAGACGTTCCAGGTAAGAAAACCTTTTTAAAACCATGTGAGAAACCTCAGAATCCATCCAGTAGTGGCTGGCATGGAGCCCATGCTAGTAGGCTGTACAGGTACCTGTTATAGCTTGACCTCTAACCCCCACCCCAGGTGAATGTTAATGTGGTGGAAGCCCAGAAACTAGTGGGTGTGAACATCAACCCGGCTGTGTATGTCATGGTGGGAGATGAGAAGAAACACACGACCACACAGAAGTCGACAAACTGCCCCTTTTATAACGAGGTGAGAGTGAGCATCTTGACATCATGAACATGTCATCACTACGACATTACAATTATTATAAATAGAGATGACAAGAAAAACAAATCAGGTGTAAATTTAGGAAATTGTGTTGTCACTCATAGATGCCAAAGTGTCACTACATCACAGCTTTTTCATCCCTAGGCAATTTCTATGTCATAGCTGTGTGACCGCAAATTGTCAAGTCATCATGTCAGAGTTAAGAAATTGGTATAATAACATCTTTGGTATTTAATAATTATTACAAGTATGCCATTAAACACTTCAAATTGCTATATCACAAGGTTGTCATAGTTGTTATTGCTACAAAATTGCTATCATCCCAAGATAACTGTCAGTTCATTATGTCAGCTATGAAATCTGTAAGTGATTGTATTATTTTAGTGTAATTTCTATGTCATTGGTATGTTAGCTATATCACTGATGGATGACTATCAGTATGTCAAAGCTGTGTCATTGCAACGTAAGGGATGTAAGTATTAATTGTTTTTATGTCAAAGCAGTCACCTTTAGATAATTGTTATTTAGTATGTCATAATTATATCATCACTATGTAACTGCTTTGTCATCACTTATCTAACTATAATGGCTGTGAAATCTCTAGGTAATTGCTGTATCACTGAAAAATTGCTGCTTCTTAGCTTCATCATTCTGGTTCTGCAACCAATCTGTACTCTCTTCTTCAGAACTTCATGTTTGAGTTCCAGGAAACACAGGAGGTTCTGTTTGACAAAGTGATTGAAATATCAGTAAGTAGATATACATTAAAGATGACTTTTGAAAAAAAAATGTTGAAGAATTGAATCCAGTGTTTCAGAATCTTCCAAAATCTGTGTCTTCTTTGGGTTGATCAGACTCCAGGTCGAGATACAAATTGAGCATTAACTTACCTTTCAGGTTGTCCACAAAAAGACGTTGGGATTTCTTATGACTAGGATCGGCACCTTTAAGATTGACATCAGCACAGTTTACAGTCAGCCAGGTACACAGTCGATAGCACGAATAACATGGTCCAACCCAAGGAGGAAATAAAATTTGTACTATTTATATTATTTGAACTGCAGTTAAGAAAACAATTAGAGACAGGAGCAAAGGGTTTTTGTATTTATGATTCATACAAAGGGGGAAATGGCAATGAAAATATTATTTCACCCCTTTTTATAAAACCTGACCTTTATTTATAATAAGGATATAATGTTGGCCACGCAGTAGGAAATATTTGTGTTCCTCTGATTACAGACCATCGGTTCTACCAGAAATGGGCCCCCCTCACGGACCCCAAAGACACTCGGACAGGGATCAAGGGTTATGTCAAGTGCACCCTGAGTGTGGTGGCAAAAGGGGACTCAATGGGCATGCCCAGCATCCCAAGTGTGGGCAGCCAGAACGACGAGATTGAGAAGTGAATACCTTCACATTACACACAAAGAACGGGTCATGAGCCCAAGGGTTTGTCGACAAAGTTGGGCACAAATTTTTTTACACCAGGCATACACCACTCTGACCTTATGGTGAAGTTGAAATATTCCACTTCCTTACTCACTAGAGTCTAACAGAGATTTTCATGATATTGCCAAACTCACTGAAACAACACAGTATTGTATAACTCATAACACTGTTCTGTATGATGCTCTTAACCTGTTGCAGGAATCTCCTCCTCCCCAAACGAATGCCAGCAGAGCGACCATGGGCCAAGTTCCTGCTGAAGATCTACCAGGCAGAGGGCCTACCCAGCATGAATGCTGGCTTCCTGGGCAGCTTCTCCAAGATGATGGGCGAGAAGAAGGTCTTCATTGATCCTTACGTGCAGGTTACCTTTGCAGGCCAGCAGGTATGACCTATAGGAAGGTCTTTGTTGGCCCCTCCATGCAGGTCACATTTAGAAGAAAGCAGTGGCCGTTGCCTAAAGCCCCCAATTTGCGATTGAGGGAAATTTTGGTTTTGTGTGCATCAGACATGTTTTCTGCTTATCACCAAGGCCAATGTATTATAGCATATCTGCTAATGGGGTGTCAGTAGTCCTCACATATTTGTAGAATTTAATCCCAATATTGTCTATGTGATGTATTTGATTTGGAGGCAAAGTTGTTCTTCTTAGAAACTTCTGGATATTATTTCCTAGTAAGTCTTTCCAGTTGCCTGTAAAATAGCACAAATAAGTCTTCTCGCACAAACACCGCTTATAGTAGTATTATTTGTCTATTGGGTTGTGGTTCATATATTTGCACGTCTCCTTCTTTAAGAACCTTTAGCAAACACAAATATTTAACTTGACCAAGTGTTTCCTTGACTGCGTCACTCAGTTAGAGTAGTTTGAGGGAACATTCACACGCCCACCTTCATAACCTCAAGGTCAGATTCTTCTTTTTTTAAACATTTTTTAAACTCAGTATTGGAAAGTGTGGAAGTAAATACACTTTAGCACCATTAGATAAAGCTGGGAATGTGACCCCCAGCATTACATGAACAGTCTTAAGAAAAAGATGCAGCTCAGTGAAACAAGCTTACATACTTTTTGGCAAATTATCTCTTCATTATTTTCCTCTCTGCAGGAACACATTGATTCCAAACCAGTAAAACGAGACAATTATTTTGCTGCTGTCAATGCAGGGTGAGACATCAGTGGAGACCAACACTAATGTTCCCCAGTGGAACGAACAGATCTCCTTCATTGAACAGTTCCCCCCTCTAGCCCGACGGATCAAAATACAGATCCTGGATGATGCTAACATTGGGGATGTTGCTGTAGCAACACACTTTCTGGACCTTCAACAAATATCCAATCCCAACAGGAATGGTAAGGTTTTCTTTTAGTTGATTTGCTTTGTACTGGGATAGCAGTTAGGACTGATAGCTTATAAATGGAATGATCTGAATGTTTCATACTAACCTGTATAGGTTTCCACCCCACCTTTGGGCCATCATGGATCAACCTGTATGGCTCGCCCCAGAATTCTGCCCTCAGGGATATCCACCGTGACCTGAATGAAGGTTTGGGTGAGGGCATCTTCTACCGGGGCCGAATTCTGATTTCCGTCTCTGTGGAGGTATACTCATCACCTCAAGCCACCGTGGAGGAGAACAAGGCTGTGGCAGCAGTCAAGAGCACTATCAGCAAACTCACCCTCAAGAAGAAGAGCAAGAAGTCCAAGGAAAAGAAGGACCGTGAAGGTGGGAGCTGGACTATGGTACACAAATATAAAATGCTGCAAACTGCATGTACAATTTATATGTTCAAGGTTGAGCTTAGAGACACTTGCATGTTGGATGTGCATTTTTTTGACCAAAGAAAAATTGTGTTACTAGTTTTTAAATTTTGAGCTGAGACGGGATATAACTTCCAAGGTTCTGGGATTTTGAGATTCAAAAGAAATGTATAACACTGGTTTTAAGAAGATGTACCTTCATCTTCAAAAATTTGGGGCCAAAGACAGATGTGTATTTAAGTTGTAGAAATCTCCAGTCATGTGGTGTTACATTTTCAGCAGTACAAGGGCGCAGTGGACCAGAAGAGGAACGAGAAGAATCAGGTTCAGAGTTGCCTAGTGCTGTCACAGTGGATGTGGAAGAGATTCATCCCCTTCCTGAGGTCAGCATGCTTATATATTTATTTAATGAAATTGGAATGTGATGTGTATTGTTTGTAATAGAGCATACTGTCAAACAACTTAAAATGATGTATTATAACTCTAACCCTAATATTGGTTTAACAACTAAATGTGGAATGATACTATAAAAAGGAAATGAGAACTGCAAAGCTACAGAACACAAGATGCTTCACAGCTTTCTTATATAAACTCCAGAATCTTCTTGTAGCTGTTTTCTAATAGTGTTACTCTAGGTGACTCAATTTAAATTTTCCTGACAATTCAAACTACAGTAAAAGATTTCAGCAAGATTTTGTGTTCTCTGTGGCAGAATTTTGTAGGTCAAAAAGAAGAGTTCCTGCTTTTTGCCTCTCTCTTTGAAGTGACCATGGTTGATCCATCTATAGGCACTAGATTGGTCACCTTCGAGTTGTCTATCGGTATGTGTCATTCAGTCTATAAAACATGTATACCGAAATACAAGAGAAAATAAACCAAAAAAGAGACGCGTCTTGGCGAAATAAAATCATGCAATAGATGAATCAGAATCTTGTTATATTTAGTCAGAAGGCTCATTAAGGCAAAGTCTTTATGGATGTATGTGAGCAGGGAACTATGGCAAGGCTGCAGATGTGGTGGTGAAATCCAAGAAGACCACAACCTTAGAGAATCTTGGAGAGGACAGGCAGCCATTACTGGAGTCTTCAGAAGATGAGCTAGAAAAAGAAGATATTTCAGACCGAGGTCCTCTTGGCAAATCTGTCACTGCCCCACGGAGGCCCCAGCCCACTGAGTATGACAGGTAAGATAGCAGTGCAGTCATGCTAGGAACTGTGTCAAACCTTCTGAGTGGAGCTTAAAGTAATGTTCAGTAAGACCCTCCATCTTAATGGTCTTACTATATAAAAACATCCGGTTCTGGCAAGAGAGTTTAAAAACTGAGAGCAGTGTTAACAGAATGAATATTGTACAATAGGATGCAAGAAGAAAATTATGTACAACTAAACCCTGGAAATTTCACCATAACGCAGTTAAATTTTGAACTTAAATTTTGAAGATGTGAAGAAATTGGAAGTTTGTGTGTTGCATAAGTAGCTTGTTCCTGTACCATAATGCTTTGTGATATAGTACTGTTCAAAGCAACAGACTGTAAGGGACATACTTTGCTAATATCCTTACAGTTTTAGGTCTCATATTCATTTTGTTTATATACATTTGCAGCGTCCCCATTTTAATCTCCTAAAGTATTGTGATGTCCTGTGTGTGTGTTACACTGCACGATTTGTGTGCTGCCATGTGTGTGTTTGTGTTATAGAATTGTGCCACATCACACAGTTCATGTGGTACAATGTGTTTCAGTAATATTTGGGATAGTTGATTTGAGGTTTTGTTTGGGCTATGAGCACATTATTGTTTTTCCCATTTTAAAATATGTAAAACAGCATTCTGGTACATGCAGTTTTAATTTGCACAATGATTCAGGAACAAATTAAGTGTAAGTATACCTGTACAATCCTTTCATGCTCCTTTTTCAAAAATAATAAGCTTTCAGTATTCAAGTAGATTTGTATATATACTAATATGTGCAACCGGCACAAAATAATTGATTTACTTTTGCTTTTTAGCATTTTCACAACTACTTTTAAGTAAGCAGGCTGGATACCTTTCCCAGGTCATTCAGCTGCATCCCCATGCTACTCGAAAAGCCATGCATCTATGTGTGGAACTACTGTGAGGACCACAGCTTCCGCCTCTATAACTGCAACTGGCTCTCTAAGATGGCTGACAGGCTGGTAAGTCTTTGGCTTTTGGTTGCCAAATTGTTTATTTGTAATTCACTCGTTTGCTTTTGTTAGGTAGTCAGTTCTGCTCACAAGAGGACCGAAATCAAAAGTTCATGGGTTCTTTTTGTCTGTTGTGAAATATACTTCTGTTTACTCTGAGTTTCACATCGTTTTGGAGAAAAACATCTTTTGAATGGATAAATGTGAATGTAAATGGGGCAGGGTTTTGACTGCTGCCTGCTGCTGGTTCTTCAGGAGCATGGCGTCGATGAGGTGGAAAAACTGCTGAAGCGACCCAGGAGTAAGGCCAAGGTACGCCTTGTGGAGGTGCTGCTGGAGTTTGTGGCCAGTTGCAAGTGGGTACTGTTTTTTGGCTTTTTTATTATGAACAGAAACTTACACACTATGATACATATATTCTCAAATTACATAACCTGAGCTAATGAATGACAGTTAGTAAAACATGACTCATAACTCATACATCACGGTTCAGTATTTCTACAAATAATATTCTTACTGAAAATAGCATTTTCCTGTTTGCTCTTCTTCTCTTGTGGCTTGAAGGCAGTACACGTCCAGCTCAAACCGAAAGACAATGACGCGGGCAAACAACCTGGACAAATGTCGGATGGAGTTCATCAAGAAGAACATTGTGAGTGAGAAATATATAATTTGGGAATGAAGTTTATATCTGATTGAAGGATGTTTTTTAAAGTTCCACAACATGTTAAATTATCTTTGAAACCTTACATGCTACTAAATGCCTATCAGCAGGGTCTTCACTAAATGATATGTGTGAATTTCTTGGTTCATTTTCTCTCATTTCTCTTTTGTCAACCCAAGATTCTGTTGGCGAAGCAAGCACTGCGAGCAAGACGGAGGGTTACCAATCGCACTGTGAAGGAGAAAGTCGGTGATACCAAGAAGATCCTAAAAAGGCTCCAGTTCCTTGCCCAAGAGGTCCTCCAAACTTTAATATAGACATCTGGGCTGAATTTGACACTTTTATATTTTATTTGATTTGTGTCAGAATGCTTTATTATCCCATGACACCTTTGTGTCTGCTATGGAGGACACTTGTCAAGGACTAAGTTCTGATGCAACTTTGAGTCCATGGGAAAAAAGTTACAAGAGTATTTTTCAAAATTTTCTCAAAGATGAACTGTAATGTCAAAATATAGATGAAGGTCACTTAGAATGGAGCCATTGAAAATGGCTTTAGATTGGAGAGTTCTCAACTGTTAAAGTGAACATATAAAATTTGTTTTATTCAGAAAGAAATTTGATATTTTTCTCACTATTGCTATGCTAACAGTGGCCTTTCTCCCTGCAGCCCCAGCGCACACTGCCAGACGTTTTTCTGTGGATGATGAGTGGGGGTAAGCGGGTGGCTTATGCCAGGATCCCTGCACACACCATCCTCTTTTCCCTGGTGGAAGAGGAGAAGGGAAAAGACTGCGGGAAACTGACCACCATTTACATGAAGGTAAACAGTACTAAATGCTTTCCAGTGCGTTGTGATCATATACTTCCACTACACCGCTGCAGTCAGTAATCATTCAGCACATCTACGTTTGTGCAAAAGTGTAAGCTGACAGAGTAGTCTTGAGTGTGTTTATGTATCCAGACACCAGGGGGGCCACTAGGGGAGATCTTCGCCAAGCTTGAGGTATATCTCTGGCTCGGAGTCACCAAATATGCCAAGAACAATCTGAACAGTCTGCCGGCCGAGTTCCAGCCACTATACGAGGAGGCTGTCTCTGTTGCTGCCGTCCCCGCTAGTATGCCCCCCACAAAGCTCACCTGTGAAGGTAGGATACCCTGCAACTCTTTGGTGCAAAATGCATGAGGTTCTGGACCACATGCGTCCCCACCAGCACCAGTCAACCAAACACGCGTTGCTTCATCACAACCTGTTAAGTTTCCTTACCATGATTGGCACTGGTTTTCCTGTCCACTTTGCTTCACCTAGTGTCAAAGGTCATGTTTTTATCTTGTCTGGTGTCTTGGTTGCCACAGACAGTCGCTACTTCCAGTTGCGGGCACACATATACCAGGCTCGGGGCATTTTGGCTGCCGATGATAATGGGCTCTCGGACCCATTTGCCAAAGTGGTCTTCTCCACACAGTGCCAGGTGACACGGGTGAGTCAGATTTGCAGTCTTTTACATTTCTACCTACTTCTCTCGATGTTTTCTCTAATGCTAAACAATGGTACAAGAACAGGTCAAGGCTCTTAGCCACGTTTCAATGTTCTGATATCAGTTGTAAATACTGGTTGGGCTCAATAATTTTTGAATTTTATAATAAAAACATCTAAGGAAAGCATTTGTTGCATGACCAAACTAATGGCAGGCAGTGTGGGGTCTGGTCATGTAGTTCTAGTCATTCCAATGTGTCATATATATGATTTTTTTTAAAAATAATTTTGGCACAATAGTAATGTTATGCATAAATAAAATATTTCATCAATTGCTTTTTTCCTTTTTTTTGAAAATTATGAAAAATAATTTTTTGATTCACTGAACTGTTCACTCATTCCAATATCCAGTCACTTGAAATCCAGTCATGTGCAGATGAGCTACATAATATTTATCCTGTTACACGTATCTTCAGGCATGTACCTCAATGTTTACATGTAAACGTAAGGGTGTGTGGGGTCATGAAAGCCACCATGGAGGTAACCCTTGTATTTATTTGTGTGTCTCTCCCCACGGGCTCTGGGTGGGGGTGCAGATCATGGAGGAAACCCTGTCTCCCACCTGGTGCGAGCTGTTGCTGTTCGAGCAGATCCTCATCGAGGGCAGCAAGGACGACCTGCGCAGTGACCCACCTGTAGTCGTCATCAGCCTCTATGACTGGGACAAAATTGTGAGCACCAGTTTCCTCTGCACATGTGACACTGCATGCATTTGACATGTGTATGATGTGCTGGACTGTGTTGCACACCTGCAGGGCAGTGCGCAGCCACTGGGCCGTGCCTTTGCAGAACCAGAGCTGAAGTTCGTGGAGGAAGCCTACAAGAAGCCCGCACTGCAGTTCTTCGACATCAACAAGGGCAAGGTTGAGGCTGGAGAGCTGTTGGCTGCCTTCGAGCTCATAGAATTGGATTATGCCAACTTTGTAGAGGTGAGACTTGTTGAGGCCATGGACAGCGTTTTTTAGTGCAAACTATGTTTATTTACCACAGTGATGCACACCTAACAGTTTGCCCCATAAGGCAGATAGAAACCCTGGAGTTTTAAATCAAATTAAATATAGTACATTTTTACAAAAAAATGATTAACTTGTGGAGGGTATAGTGGTACAGAATCACTAGAAATGGACAAATGAAATGGAAAAGCAAGTGTAAATGTGTAAGTTTTGTGTTTGGGAGGATGGAATGTGCTTGAGGGTCAAATGACACCCACTTGTCCTGTGCCTCCACTTTCCTGCCTAGCCTTCAATCCCCATGGATGTGGAGCCCCGAGAGCCCATGTATCTCGAGGAACAGCGATGCTACATCATTCCTGAGGGAGTGAGGCCCATCCTGCGCAAATTCCGCATCGAGGTGAGAATCTGAAACGACCTGATATGTTATTTACCCTGTAGAAATGGGTATATCAGTGTAAGTAAGTGAATATTGTAAATTAGAATTGTCAGTATTACAAGAAAAGTGTGACATACATGAATGTACCATAAATATACAGTTAGTACCTTGTCCGGGAACTGAAGCAGGAGCAGGATTGTAACCTAGTAGGTCCTTCTAGTTGAAGGTGACAGCCAAGCCATACTTCATAATACACTCTCTCTGTTTTATTTATTTGATTGCCTGGCAGTTATATTTATCCAATTTGTCTTATATAACTTCAGTTTTATCCAAATACAGAGCAGGGTACTTCTACTGGACCCTTTTAGGTCACAAATTACATTTAAATGTCCTACAGAAGTTCCCTTTCTGGGATTTTAAGAGGTCATATTTTCTTAGACATATTCTTTTTAACCTCTGTGACACCTGGTGCCCTGTAGATCAGACTGTGTTTCAAAGCTCTTCTCCTAAGTAGCACTGTATCAAACAGGTGCTCTACTGGGGGGTGAGGGACCTGAAACGAGTGAACCTGTTTGAGGTGGAGAAACCGCAAGTTCTCATCGAGTGTGCTGGACACAGAATCCAGTCTGAGGAGATCGAGAACTACAAGCTAAACCCTAACTTCAAGGATGTTGTGAAGCACTTTGACGTGGTGGGTGTCCCGGCCATCAAGTTAGTGGCTGAGGGATGTCTGGTTAGGTGGACTTTTGTTTGATTCACATGCACCAAATATAGGCCTATCTTTATAATGAAAGGCAGAAAAATAAATTTGTCTACTTCCTCCCTCAAAACTCATTAGGAGCTGCCAGAACTGGTCTACCTTCACCCTCCACTGACCATCTTTGTGATGGAGCAACGTGCGTTTGGTCGGTTGGTGTTGGTGGGGACATATGTGGTCCAGAACCTCATGCATTTTGCACCAAAGAACCTGGATGAGTGGAAGGAGGAGGAAGAGGAGGAACCAGAGCCCGAGTGTAAGTCCTCCCAAAAGTTCAACACTATACACCTCCCTCAAAGCCAGATTCCTGTGCTGCTCCTGCATTTTTGCTAATTTGTGTCCTGAAATTGTACTCAGTTCATGAACTCTTACATGGGTTTGATATTTTACCCAATTAATCTCAGCTGGGCTCTTTATTCAAGGGTCCAGCTTTTAAAACATACAGCTACACATTAAAGAAAGAAATAGAAAACCCATTAATCATTATGCCTGATGTTCTTCAAAACGCATACAGTACTGTATCCTGTCTCACATACACTGCCCCCTGCTGGTGGAACTCATGCATTCTGATACAGAACTCACCAATGAGCCACAGGTACAAATTCACATTTCGACAGCTGTGTTTAGAGGTGTATTATATGATAGCAGTTAATATATTGTGCAGTTGAATGGCCTTTAATAAAATAAGTTATATGGGTGATTGAGTGACATTCAGACCTTCTAATTGGTCATAGCAATAGTGGTCGGTGTCCTTTTTTCCGTTCAGTTTATGTTGCCACAAAAGTGTGATAAAAGGGGTGAAACCGATTAAATCTATACATCCCAAGGTGTTTAGGGAAGGGAGAGAAATCACAAATACCTGTACTTAAAGGCAGCAATGTACCATGTGGAGGAATCAGGGATTTGATTCAGCTTCATCAGGATCAACAAACAGATCCCACAGTTCACCTAAAGGTATCATCAGTTGTGGTGTCTTATGTAAATGTATGTAAGTGCAAAAGTCATTCACCATTTTAGACTGATGCTGATCATTGATGAAAGAAAAAAATGAATCATATGAACTGTTTGTCCACATAAGTGATTTCTTAATGTTGCTGGTGTCAACACAAAATACAGAGTATTTTAATACCAAAACAGTCATTAATTTCCTTTAGTGATGTTTCTATCAGAGATTTTAACCTTTTTCTGAACCTTTTACAATCTAACGGAAATTTGAGAACTATCCTAAAATAAATGGGGAAAATATTGTACTCAGTTTATTGTAGTGAATCTTCACTTGGAATTATGACAGACAGTAAATTGCATAGTAATATTTTTCCCTCATTATTTAGGTACAAAGTGTTATTTTCAAACCAAATTGTGTTTCATGGACCCTCTGAAGTCCATCCATTGACCCCAGGCTAAGAACACCTACTCTGTCTAAAATGTAGATTTAGAAGTGATCCTTTTTAAATAAAAGATATTTGATGTGGCAACACCTTTTCAGACTAGCTCTGGTGTAATTTGAAAGGGCAGAATTGTATGGTGACTGGAAAAAAGGTTTTTGCAGGGTTTTGAGCATCTCTGGTCCTAAAGTTACTCCATTGTTTGGCCATCTTTGTCTATAACATATTCTTTTGGACATGTAAATTACCTTAGAAGCAGCGTGTGTCAGTATACCCCTGCTCTTCATATTCTAGCCAGTCAAATAATATTAAACCCAAGACCTGTAAATGTAAAATAACACAGCATTTATTAGCGTCTTTGTCTGTGTACTCACTTCCCAAACTCAGAATGTTGCAACTAAACTGAGGCAGCGCAGAAAGCGGATCACACATTTCAAGTCAATGTTTTTCTCCCCTCGTCCGGGGGAAGCTGTAAGCCATGGAGGAAATCCGCCTTGGAACAGTGGCAGGAGTCACATGACCCAGGAGCACAGAACACACTTGACTATTTCCCAGGCATCCAGCTCTAGTCTTGGAACTCTTAGAGCTGAATATTTCTGCAGAAATTATCCAGGTTCTACCTAGCACTGAGGTGATTAACAGTTCAGACACATCTGGAAAAACTGCATGTGCTGCAGACCCCCAGAACTAGAGCTAGTCTGATGTGCAGTGGGCAGATGGGCCGCAACAATGGCACAGTCTCCTGTTCATTGTCCACGTTTCCCTGTTAATGCACCCAGTGGATACTCTTCAATTTATAGGAAACACACATCAGAGATTTTTGTACATCTTACATGAGTGACTGAGTGAAAGGTGATGATGATAATGGCAGTGATTTAAGCTGTGTGTTGTGTACATTGATTGCAGGGAAGAAGCGCCCAAAGGCGACAACAGCCCTGAACACAGTGATGAGCATGGACCTCAGGGGGCTTCCCATCAAAGACTCCAAGATCCCCATCAACCCCATCAATTTAGTTACTGTGAGCCTCAGATTCTATACATACTCCTTATTTATTTATCAGACAATAGAAATGTCCACAGTTTATTTTTATTAATTTGACAGTTTTCTGCAAAGGACCTTAGAATGCTGTTTCTATGCTAAGCTATGTACAGTGCTTTAGCCATTTAAACAGCAGGGTAATTTTTTTCGCTATTTATTCAGGGGAAGTACCTTGATGAAGGCAATAGGGTTCATTCCCTTTGTTGTTGAAAATATTAGGTGACAGCTCCAATCACTGTGCCACCTGCTATCCAATTATATAGTAACATATCAACTACAGTCAGTGTACGATAGAAACCCTCCCCGGTTCTGAGAGTTCAAAATGCTGAAAGGTGTCCTACCTTCACAGGCTTCACACTGCATACTGTCATTGTGAATAATGTTATAACTAATTTTTTTTTGGTGAAATATATTTGCAGTGCTGCTTTTCCTTATGCCAAAGATTGTACCATTTGGTTTCAGTTTGCTTTTATAATTCATATATACATATTGTTGCATAATATATTTAATGTGAGATATTATATAAGGAAACTGCCCTGTTTATTTTGTCTCATTGTTATGCATGTGGAAGAGGTTACAGACTCAAAGAGGATAAATGGTTGTATAATGAATGTTCTGTTTTCCTGTTTAAACACCTGTGACTCTTTCCCCCACCGGGAGCAAGCTCTGTCCCACATGTGCTGTAGAATCTGGAAGTGTTCCCATGTGCCTCTGCACAGCGAAAAGCAACCTTCTGCTGTTTAATGTTTCTCTTTCCATTCTTTTTAAATCAGAAAAAAATCATTTGAATGCTATCTCCATGTTGGAATGAGACATTAGATTACTTTCTTCAAAGTCCTCTTAGGTCCAAGGTGTCAAATTGCCCTCATGTATCACCACATGAAGGACAGTTCAAATAAACCATAAGAGACAGTTGGTAAAAGAGCAAAATTAGCCATAGCAATGTGATCAGGGTCCATTTACATTTTATAATCTTTACATTTATTCATTTTTCTAACACCTTTCTTAAAAGTTACTCAAAATATAAGATAGTTAACTTTGATAATTATTTACTCATTTATATAGTTTGGTAATTTCCAGTTTGTCACTCATCCATTTGGATTTCATAGAGCCCCTCCACATTTCAGCAACTTATGAAGTCTACTCTGCAATGAACTCAGATGATATTCTTACCTATAACAATGACTGCCAGAGGCATTAGATACACCTCAGGTTGGTCTTGAAGCTATTGAAGCAGGTAAATCTGACAGCAACTCACAGGCTAACTGCTCACAGGTGGTAAATAGGAAGAACCACTCTTTCTCCACATCTCACACACATTATTTCATATACACATATCTAGCACCAGTCTACTTTACACCATTTATCTAACATCTCTGGTTTCTCAACTTTCTTGACTAGAAAAAGAAATTCTGTCATTTTCCTGATTCCTTCTGCATTCTCTAAGAGAAGTTCTAGCTCCTTCATGAGAGTGTGTTCACATTGCAAGACTATTATTGCAAGTAAATTATTGTAATTAACATTATACTTGCTTTACAGAAAAGCATTGTCTAAATGCATGAAGTGTAAATGTAAATATGTTATCTGCTCTAACTCAGTTCTGCCACTCATGGCTTACAACCTTCCACATCCTCATGCATTTTTCTGCAAACTTCTGCAAAACTGCAAACTTTATTAGAAGTCATATTAAAAATAAATCTGGGGAAGTTAACCTTGTGCTTACCATTTTCCATTTGCAGTAACTTTTTTCAATGTCAACTAATGTCACCCTCCAGGCTCCCCTCAAGAAGGTGAAGCTGAAAGAGGAGGAACTTGAGGAGGAGAGCCCAGAGAAGGAGGAGCTTGACTGGTGGTCCAAGTACTATGCCTCTTTGGCAGAGCTGGAAAAACAGGTGATACCGTTTGCTATGGAACACAGGACAAATATTTGATGCAGATAAAAATATCCCTGTACAATGCTCTTTCAAAGTTAAGAAAAACATTAATCAGCATTCATACACTGATCTACAAAAACAGCGTTATATAAGCTGGTTTTAGAGGATCCTGGTACAACGTTTGCTGTGAGATAGGGAGGGTGTGTAGATGCAGGTGACTCAGTGCTTCCTTTCTTTGCAGTCAGAAGAGGATGAAGAGAATGATGAACAAGAAGCAGGTGCCCCCGCTGGTGTCCTTACTTATGGCCATTATGCTCAAGTGTACAATGACAGCTGAAGAAATTATAGCCAGCAGACAAAAAATGGTTAAAGAGCTTGCAGTATGAATAGGAGGTTGCCGGGTCACTCACAACGTGGCTGTTTTTGTACCTCTGAGAGCAGTATGGCACTTGATTTGGGGCAGCAGGTAATGCAGTGTTAAAGGCAATATGGGTTTGAATCCCTGGTCCTGCTGTAGCACCCTTGGTAAAAGTACTAGCCCTGAATTAAGGCAGTATAAATGACTCTGTTGTACAAATGGGTAAATCATTGCAATTCTACTGCTATTGAAAAAATACTGCAGCATAAGATTACTAAAGGCCCTCAAACGACTTAGCCAGATCAGCATTGCTTGAGCAGAGATGCTCAATAAATGGAGGTCTCTTCCTGGGGACTTGAACCTGCAACCTCTTGATGACATCCAGTATATATCTTCTTCATGACCAGCCAGTAATATTATATCAGGAATTTGAAAATCTTTCCTCAATTTTATTTTGTGCATGCATGGTGTTTTTCAGATGGCGGAAATCTCAACATCTCAGCAATTGAGGCAGAAGAGGAGGATATGGTGGTCATAGATATTGAGCCACCCAAACCCAAGAGGAAAATGATAGCAACTCTGAAAGTATGAGTTAATTTTTCTTCTCAAGCTTCTGACTGGTCTATGGTTGGCCAAGTTACCACCCAAAAAGCTGAATTTTCTTCCCCTTGTTTCCACAGCTCTACAAATCCGAGCTGGAGAATGAATTTAATGATTTCATGGACTGGCTGCACACGTTCCCCATCTATAAAGGCAAGTCAAACTACGATGATGATGATGAGGATGAAGATGAGCGAGCCATGGGAAAATACAAGGTGAACCTGCCATGCAAGTAGCTTTCATAAAATTGGGAGATACTATACAAAACATAGATGAATGATCATAATTGGTTGGTGAGCAGATACTTTTGATTTTGTATACCTGTCACTTTTAGTAAAGCAATACAAGTAAAATACCCTTCTGAAATAGTAGGTGCCCTCGTGGGAATAAAATCTGCAAACATTTAATGAGTCATTCTTGCCCTTAGCCACCACACTACATTCCTCTAGATGATCTAAACTAATTTCAGGACAATAAAATCCCTTCATGAAGGGCTGCAGTTGTGTTAATCAAGCTCATTTTTGTTTTCCGTAGGGCTCCTTCTTAATTTATCCAATTTCACCCGAAGATGAGCACGCAGAGTT
This sequence comes from Arapaima gigas, assembly GCA_900497675.1. NCBI lineage: Eukaryota > Metazoa > Chordata > Actinopteri > Osteoglossiformes > Osteoglossidae > Arapaima > Arapaima gigas. The sequence continues at coordinate 212,824 of UFQX01000167.1, read as the reverse complement.
GCAGATAACCAATGGAATCCCCAAAAACCTCCCCATCAAAGTCCTTGTGAGGGTATATGTGGTCAAGGTGAGCTGGGACTAGATACTATACGAATTTTTCTCCTAGTCAAGCTACATGTAAATGAGAGGAATGGGAGAAAAATAAGAGCTCTTAAGTTGAGAAAAGGAAGAAGTTTGTATTCAGTGTTCACTAAAAGATGCAATGATGGGGGGATAAGCTAGAGAAAAGGGTGGGTCTTTAAACACAGTGGCATTTGACTCATAATCTTTTGCTAAAAATGACTTTCAGGCTACAAACCTGGCCCCCACAGACCCCAATGGCAAAGCAGACCCCTACGTGGTGGTGCGAGTGGGTCAGCAGCAGATGGACACCAAGGACCATTACATCCCCAAACAGCTGAACCCGGTTTTTGGAGAGTGGGTCCTCTGCCAGCTTTCAGTTCATCCCTCAGAAGAAAATGCATGAAAGCTAACTGATCAAAACTGCATGGGGCTGACTCTGGGACACTGATACCATAGACTGTAATGTTACAGATATCTAGGGTCAGGGGGTATCAGTTAGTTTATATAGTTCCTCAGGCTCTTGTTTATATTCTTCTGATTAGACTGTTTTCATGGTAAACATGCGATTAGTAGGTTTTTATTTTATTCCACCAGAGTATTTGAGTTGACGGTGTCCTTCCCTCTGGAGACTGACCTCACCCTCATGGTGTTTGATCATAATCTGGTGGGCTCAGATGACTTAATTGGGGAGACACGCATCGACTTGGAGAACCGCTTCTACAGCCGACACCGTGCAGGGTGTGGCATTGCCCTGTACTATGACAAGTGAGTAATGGATGTGTGACACTGAAATTATACAACATATTATGATCTTTTGTCCATGGCCTCTCACTCTGTGTATGAATAGCTTGCAGTGACCACAGCCTCTGTCATTCCATGATTATAGAGTTGGGTACAATCAGTGGAGGGACACCAAGAAGCCCTCTGCCATCCTTGCCGAGCTGTGCCGCAAGAATGGGATCCCCTCACCAGAGTACCGAGAGACCGAGGTCAAAGTGCTCAACAAAATCTTCAAAATACCCAGCGATGCCTTTCCAGAAGGTTGGAGCATTTTCTGCCCCTGTTCCTCACAGTTTGCACTCTGGCAGTTCTGTTACATGTGTACTTTCACCTCTTACTTTATAGCATGACATGACATTTCAATTAGACATTCCAAGTTTCCCCCTAGACAAATATTCCCCTGTCTGTAAAATGCACAACTGCCATCTGACTGCTCTAAAAATTATTCACATTTGATGCAGTGTTTTCATGACCCAGAGGCATGTCAGCCAATTGGCCCTAGACCCCCCACAGGTGGTGTTGAGCTCTATCAGCCATAGGAGTTTTATCTCCTCCATTCTGTTGAGCATGACTGTTTCCATATTTGAAGTGGTCTGAGACAAGCTGTGGAATTTAAACTTGAATAGTTGCTGGTCAGTTAAAATAAGTGGCCCACAGAGCTGGTGAAGAAGAACAAGAAAACCGAAGAAGACCTGGATGAGCTGGATGAGCATAAGGCCCTGAACGTTCTACACCGCTGGGGTGAGATGAGAGAGTTCTGTGTGGGCTCAGAGCCCCTGGTTCCGGAGCATGTGGAGGTCCGCTCTCTGATGAACCCTGACAAGCCGGGCCTGCCCCAGGTAACAGCCAAACCTGTACCTCCTCACCCTTCCCAGATCCATCCCCATGGAGATCCCTGTGTGACTTTTCATTGTTTTCCATCTTTACAGGGATACATGCACATGTGGATCGATATGTTTCCCGTTGATGTTCCTGCACCACCACCAGTTAATATTAAGCCCCGCCTCCCGATAAGGTATATAGTTTCACATGCCATAAACAGACACTTTAAATGTACTTTGATGCAGTTATTGGTGCATTCTTTCAGTACTTGAATTTCTAGTTCACATGACTGTACAAACTGAAGTAAAATATAGCACACTAGAGAATCACACATACATAAGCAAACAATTTAACAGTGAGTATTACATTATAAATATATATAAATACATTTTGATGTTTAAATAAAAGAAATAGCCATAAACTGTAATACAATGAAAGTTTCTCTTTTCTGTTTGATTTTGGACGCTAAAGCTATGAGCTCCGAGTGATCATATGGAACACAGATGATGTTGTGTTGGATGATGTGAACCCCTTCACTGGTGAACCTTCGACTGATATCTACGTGAAAGGGTAGGGAAACTTTGTGACTCAGTAAACACTCTTCAAATCCCCATGAAAAGCTATGCTGTAAGATACATGAACGTTGTCATATTTTCATATCCATTGAATGGTCAATGAAAATTAAACATTAATCTGTTCTCAAAAGACCTTCTTCTCCCTGTGCCTACTGGCTCAGTGCTCAGTAGCCACATTACAGATGCAGTTTTCAATCATTTTTTGAATTTACTTTTCCATCCCTCCTTTCTCCAGCTGGATCAAGGGACTGGAAGGAGATAAGCAGGAAACAGATGTGCACTTCAACTCGCTCACTGGAGAGGGCAACTTCAACTGGCGCTTCGTGTTTCGCTTTGACTATCTACCCACGGAGAAGGAGATCACCTACAAAAAGAAGGAGTCCATTTTCTCGTTGGATGAGTCTGAGTTCCGTCAGCCTGCAGTACTGGTGCTGCAGATCTGGGACTATGATCGAATCGCAGCCAATGATTTCCTGGGTGAGTGTGTGAAATCTTACTGGATGAAAATGTAATAACTTTCCTGGTTGAGGGACATGATAGATAATGATAACCTCAGTGTCTCTGGCAGGAATGAATAAAATATATGCTGCAAACAAATAGAATTTCAAGTCATTCAATTAAACTACATTTTCACAAAGATGTCATGATTACTAAAAGAGGTTATCGTTTTAATTAAAATGGTAAAGAAAACTTAGATATATTTAAAAAATTACACACTGCTGTGCTTACTAGGGTTAGGGTTAACATCAGGCTGGAATGTGGAACTCAGAGCTCAGAGACTGAGGATGAAGAGATGATACCTGTAGTATCACTAACATCTCAGCATGAAATAATTTAAATAACATTTTATATAAGAGGTCAAAAAATATATAGGTTGGTAAAAAAGAAAACAGCCTTTTCAAAAATCCAACTTCTGACACCAGTGCCAGAGGTCCTCTTGGGACAGCTTGTAAATGGAATGCAAATTTGCAAACCCAAAAGGTGCTAATCCTAATGCAACTTTATGAAAATGCAGGGGTCACCACATTATCCTGATGTTGTAATTGCTAATTCCATAGGGTCCATAGAATTACGCCTGAATGACATGGTGCGGGCAGCCAAGTCAGCAGAACAATGCAGTGTGAAAATGGCCAAGGACAAGGCCAGCCCACGGTTCTCCATCTTCCGCAGCAAGAGGATGAAGGGCTGGTGGCCTGTCATCAAGCTCAAGAGCCAGGAAGACATTGAAAGGGAGCAGCGTGAGGCAGAGGAAGCCAAGAAGAACAAGAATAAGAAAAAGAAGAAGAAAAGTAAGCGGACCCAGATGAAGCCAGAGGACCTGCAGTTTGTGGATGCCAGTGGGAACACTTACCTGCTAATGGTAACTATCACAAGTGACTCACCTCTGATGGGAAGGGAATAAATATCAAATGAGCCTGCAAGGCACTCTAAGTACCCTGGCATGAAAAATGTTCATCTCATTGTGTTGCTAATAGCCAAATTACACATTTTCAAAGAATTTGTATTGCCTTATTTTATTGCATTTTCTTCATTTAATTGTTTTCTAAAAAGTTTTTGTTGCATAGCAAATATGATCAGAATGGCCAACCTGTAGACAGCAGTAAAGAGCATCACAGCAGACATAGTGGTAGTGTGGGACTGTCTTAGTTCTACTCCCTTCCACAGTTTTTACAGTTTGTATAATAATTTAACTTAAAATTAATAAAATATTAAACATAATATTAAAATATTAAAGTAAAAATTAAAGAGTTTAAAGTTTTTTTATTTATTAAAGCTATATCTGAGGCTTCCAGCCAAATTGTGTTCTAAAGCTGAGGAGCCAACAAATGCTTGAATATATGCTGTTTGTAGACGATCTTGGTTTATGTCCCGGTGTATGTGTTCACTCACTGGGGGAGGCAAGTTATAGTTATATTAAGTGGCTGTGTTGGTCAGCCACATGGAAAATGTTACACCTCCAGGGTTATTTAGGTAGTTTTTCTGGTTTTCGGGAATGTTTGCTTCATTATGTTTTTTCCTCCTTGGTTGCACAGGGCAAAGTGGAGGCTGAGTTCCAGCTGGTGACAGTGGAGGACGCCGAGAAAAATCCTGTTGGCAAAGCACGCAAGGAACCAGAGCCGTTGGAGAAACCCAAGTGAGAAATGGCCGCCGATTACAGCTATAGTGTATAACTAACCACTTCTGTGGTGCTGTCATGTTTACACTGTGCCTCCATGGCCAAATGTTTGCCTTCATTCACTTTGCAATATGCAGGAGCAAACAAAATAATAGCAACTGCAAGTTAATATCAGGGAAAGTGGCTTGTAAAAATGTTAATAGCATTATTAGAATAGACTTTAAGGAGCCACGTGTGCCTCTGCAAACATCTTCAGTGAAGCATGACAAAAGTACCATGTTTTATGATACCTTTATAGTTTGGATATGTAGTGCGAACAGAAGTGTGTGTTAATGTGGGTGTACAGTTAAGAGTAAATGGCAGCAGGAGACTAACCAGTAGGTCATTGCCTGCAGGTTGTGTGTGTGAGAGTTAGCATATGCAACCCTGCAGTATCATAAGCATTGCAGCACCTCCACCACCACTGCCACCATCAACAACACCCAAGGCTTCACAAACGCTAGAATGATGGCAATGAAGATGGTCCTCATCTAAGATGATGGACAAATTAGTGTGTGTGTGTGTGTGTGTGTGTGTGTGTGTGAGAGAGAGAGAGAGAGAGAGAGAGAGAGTATAAGTGAGTGAGTCAGTCAGTCAGTGAGTCTATGCATGAATGTGTATGTTTGCTCTGTGATTGCCTGACATCCTGACATCTCTTGGCTTAGTTGCCTGGAATAGGCCCACCACAACTCTACTTTAGACAAGTAGTTATTGATAATAGGTGTTTGTTTGCACTCTTGTTTGTTTGTTTCCACTCACTCACATCCCCCTACAATGTGCCACACTTGCAATATGTAATGATCAGGGAAATCTGTCAGCTTATCTTTCTTTCTTCCCTCTTCCTCCTCCCAGTCGCCCCAAGACATCCTTCAACTGGTTTGTGAATCCCATGAAGACATTTGTCTTCTTCATCTGGAAGAAGTACAAGAAGTACATCATCGCCCTGGTCATCCTCGCCATCCTGACTCTGTTCCTGGTGCTGATTCTCTACACACTGCCTGGTCACATCAGCCAGCTGATTGTTAATGGATGAGTGGAACAAACCAGGCCGCACTGGGATGTTCCACGCTATTTTTGCACAGCACTCCTAGTTCAAGATAACTGAAAAGCATTGACTCTTTCCTAGATATTTTGAATTTTTGCTTTACACTAAAACAAGATCATATAGGCAAACAAAAATGTCAACATAATCATGGTTGCAGGACAGTAAGTAAACTCAGGAGTCTACAGCAAGCAACAATAACCAGATATCCACTTTTGATTGACTTTTTGAACCCAATTGGAGCAGAATATCTATTCATGAGTCGATTTGTTCAGACTTACTTTTGTCACTAAGTTTTGATCAATGAAACCTTAATAATATATGCATTCCTTGATTTATTTATAGGTTAGATTCTGTAAAAGTCTTGGTTATTTAAAGGTTATCAAACAGTAAATCAAAAATATTTGGTAAGACATTTTAGTGTAATTTTTTAAACAACACTGAGTTATATTAACATTAAAATTAATTTCAAGTAGAAATTTGGTTTCTCCTATTTAATGATATTTTTTGACCAGTTTGTCACATAAATACATGCAATGTTCTTTATCTTGTTATTAACTGCCGACACTCATGATCACCAAATACAAGCTGTAAACACAGTGGACGTGAGTGGAATTAAGATGGTCCCACACGCCTATTCTGTGTAGTCCTGTCCTATTCTGCCAATTAAATGCTCAGCATGGAAACTCAGGTTGCTTTCGTTTCACAACAAATAAATTTTTGAAAATGGGAAGCTCAAGAAATTTTATTAAAATGAAAAAAAATTAATTGGAAAATGTTAGAAAATACATGATGTCAATGTTTGCAACACATGGAGATACTGTACTGCAGTGTACATTCATGAAAAAATTAATAAAATACAAGGTAAATGAATGTAAACAGAGATCTGCAGTATAGGTGACATGCTGTTTTATATTAACTGTAACTAAAATAAGAAATATATGTGAAATTCTAGTGTAATTTTGGTTTGCTAAATGAACTAATGCCCTCTTTGACATTGCAAACAAGTGTACCACAGTACTTTGGTGGCTGTACACTGCACTTCAAAAGTTTGGTTTTCTATTAATGCTACACTTTTTACTGTAGGAAAACAAAGTTGATATGAGAAATATACTGAATTAATGTGCACTGCACTGGTAGTTTAAGAAGGAAATGTTTCTCACTGTGATTGAGATTGTCTGTATATGACTATTTCACATATTTATATGAACAAGCTGTATAAATAACATATTTTAAGGCTGTTATTTCATTTATTTTTAAAATCTGCTCCATAATTTGTAAATTAGCAGAATCTGTCCATCATATTCAAATAGTCTTCATACTAATGCAACTTGTACAATTATGGAAGTTATGTATACTATTATGCTTTTTACTTATCTTTATGTTTGTAATGAATAGTATGTATTAGAATTGGATTATTTGTTATTGGAATTGTTTTTGTGTGTGTTGTTTAGGTCCCTTTTTTCTTTACGTCTTCATAAATAGACAGTTTCCTAGTAGCCCTGGCAGTGGGGTTTCTTGAGGATTGTCCTTGTAACACTGAAATATTCAGAATTTAAAAATGATTGGTTATGAAACAGTTGTATTCTGGGGGTCCCATGTGAACCAAACATAACAGAGATGTATAGATGAATCTATACATATACAAATATTTAAATGGTGTGAATCCCCATCCTGCTGTTGTGCCCTTGAAGGTACTTTCCTGAATTGGTGCAGTAAAAATTACTCTGCTGTTTAAAACAGTAAATCATTGTAAAATAAATCTCACTTTGTAAATTGCTTTGGAGAAAGGTGTCAGATAAACAAATAAATGTAAATTAAACATTACAGCAGGCCTCCCACAGCTGGAGGCCTTAATCTGGGTGACCTTCCACCCAAGCTAGGGTAGGGGGAGCTATACACAACACAGTGATGCCTACTACCTGCAAACTTTGTGCTGTGGTGCGTCTGTCTGTCTGTCTGTCTGCCAACCTGCCTATCTTCCTGCCTGTTGACAGCTGCGCTAGGTGAGTTGCAGCTTCAATTAACCTCACTGTGTTTTTTCCCACCAGTTCCAGACCTGACCCCTGACAGTCAGACCTGGACCTTGGTCAAATATGGACAGCTTAGCATCAGTGGGGTTTCCACTGAAATGCACAAGTTTTTTACCATTTCATATTTGCACTTCATGCCTGCCACACTGACTTTGTGGACCCCTTCACACCCACTCTGATGTTCCAAAAAAAAAATTATTCACCAATATTATGGAGTGGATTTGACATTTCAGCCCGTGTGCATTTCTTCTTCATTCTTATAAAGGTCACTGCTCTCGCTTTTCACTGGACTTAAACTTTCAGTCCTATTTCTCGAATTTAATTTTATCCCCCATTTTTTGGGAAGAACAGAAGCCAGTGCTTGGTAAACAGACCTCTACAGCCCAACAGCAGAACTGCAGTATGACTGGGCCTGTGAGAAGTCCTCCTGTCGGACCCTTGGAGGGTTGGTAATCTAAATAACCAGGGGTACAAATTAGCACTACATTCCTTTGTTGTATATAGGTTTAAGCAACTAAATATAAAAATAACGAAGAGGAAATAGATCTGTGTGACCCTTTAGAAACACCCGTGTGAAAAGCAACAGGTTCCTATTTCCTCCCTCAGACAGAAACCTACTGACTGCCTTCAAACTACAACCGACCAGAATATTAATTTCAATATTTTTTTCCATTAAAATGCACCTTCTGAAAGCCTCATATCACAATTTGGGTGGTTTGATCAAGCTCCTTGGTCTCTCTGTCCTGTCAAATAGTTAATTCACAATAATTGAAAACTTTTTTTCATTTACAGAGCAAAAGAAGTAGTTATGTAGTAAATCATGATGCTATGGATACAGACGCATGAGTCTGGCCCATGGGAGGTCCTTTCTGGAGAAAGCAGAACATCTGCATTTATTATTTCTGGGGCTGGTCAGACTCAGACAGATTCGAGTAGCATCAAAGATCGTCCCTGAATAATAGCCGTAATGTCATATTCATCAACATACCTTGTCAGGTGCACAGGTCTGTAGAGGAATTAGGGATTTTAAAGTCACAACGGAGAATTTTATTGAGGCTGACAGTTAAGGGACAATACATCAAATACGAAATCTTCATAAAACACGCAGCAAATGGAAAATAATTAGAAGAGAAATATTTAAAGGGAAGGTACGTAAAAAATTACGTGTTAACCCTCTCGGTGACTTTCAAAGCCCCTTTAAACAACGTGGCGCGTTTGTCCCACAGCACAGCCCACACACCTCCCCACCGGGTGTGCGCGCGCGTGTTATGCTCCTGCTCCGCACTCAGCGCGATCCCGCAGCGCGCCGCCACACTAGTGCGCGACACTGACGCGGACACGCGCTCGCAGCTCCTTCCCTTTTTCTCTCTTTCTCTCGTGCGTATTTGGCTAGTGCCCCGCACATATGGCTCTGTCCCGTTGAGCGAGCGAATGCCCGCGCGGTCTGCTCCACATTGTTATTAATAATCCGAGCGGCGTTATTATTTTTTTTTATAAGAGTGGAAGATGCCGGAGCTCATGTCGGTGGAGGAGTTCATCGCGGAGACGCTCGAGGACTACAGTTCGCCCACCACCTCCTCCTTCACCTCCCGCATGTCCAGCTGCCGGAACGCCGTCAACGGCCTCGAGGAGGTATGGCTCGCGCGCGTGCACGCGCCGTCGCCACCGAACTCTTTTGTCTGACAGCCGGCTGACAGGTGACACGCGCGCGCCTGGTTGGGGGGGGGGGGGGGGGGGGGGGGGGGCGGGGGTGGGGGGGGGGGGGGGGGGGGGGGGGGGGGGGGGGGGGGGGGGGGGGGGGTGCAGCTGGTCCGGTCGCGTGCGGGTCGCGGGTCTCCCTTTGTGTGCGCACTCCGGGTACACGCGTCCCGTTTGGAGGTCTTGTCTTCGCAATAGCTTTAACCGTTCACTCCGTCATTCAGTGACCCATTCATTTATCCACCTGCGGGGCTGGGCTGGACTGGACTGGACTGGACTGGGCGGGGGGGGGTCGGTCCCGTCCGGTCCGATGGAAGAGACGTTGGACACGCTGCCCCCCAGAATCCGAATCCGAACCTGAACTTGGCGAGATAAAGATATTAGTAACAGCATTAGTATTGAGTTAGTGAATGTGAATAATAGGAACAGTTGACTTATACAGTAACCGCCTTCCCAGGGTGACAGTTATCAGGCTAATATTGCACTAATATTACTGCAACATTGTGTCCACATATGGAATGAATGACAGTGATAAGTTATTTATCTTATGTGGCCCCTTTGTTCCAGGCAACTTAGGATGTTATTCAACTTTATACTGTTTTACCCACTTATACAGCAGGGTAATATTTACTGTATCCATTCACGGTAAGCATCTTGATCAAGGGTATTAAAGTAGGAAGGAGGCTCCAAACCCAAGACCTTCTGGGTGCTGAAACTGCCACACCACCAATAGAAAACGGGAATGGACCCGTGTTGCTTGAACTGTCTGTGCTGCCATGCTGTCTGTCTGTCTGTCTGTTATTGAGGGGGGGGTCCCTGGGCATAGGTCCACGTGCAACCTCCTCAAAGGCCGGGCACAAAGGGCATGGTCACCATGACAATGACCCTAGCCTGCACTGAGCTTAACACACTGATACAGAACAAAGACACACTGTGCAAGTGTGGTGCAGTGGTGGACTGGGGTTCACATCTATTGATCTGTTAGCTACAACACACACCCACACAAACACCCACACACACAACCAGACACACATGCACACACAATGCCCAAATCCTGCTTTGCTCACTTCTTTTCATTTTGACTTCATATATATGTTGAATAAATGTTTCTCACTCTAACTGGCACTTACAGAGATAAGTCTGCACATTCTGAAGTGCATGCGCAGACGTGTTTGTGGGAAACTGAAGTTGGACGGTCCGTGTCAGAGTGTGAATCAGTTGTTATTTGGAGGGGACTGTGGGATTTTGATGCTGCTGATGAAAGGACTGCAACTGTGTCCACTGCTCTTCATTTAAAAGGGTGTTTTTCAGGCAAAATTTGTGGCATTTTGCATCATTGTTTTCACCATAATAATATTGTGTGTGTGTGTCTATGTGTAATATGTAGTGCATCAATTTTAAGAAAGGTGTGTAAGGTCAAAGGTCAGTGGTGACAGTTAAAAATTTATTATAGTGCTGTTTGTCTCACCAGCTGCTCATGATAAACTTGAGGAAATAATGAGTTAATTCATAAATAAATCAATGTTAACTGATTTAAACTAATGTTGGACATTTTAAGCAATTATGGTACTTAAGTAAAGCAAAATAAATGTTTGCAGGTTTTAATGTAATTATGAAAAATATTGTTTTTGCCCAGTCAATATTGATTCTTAGTATGGATTTTTGTGCTTTCAGAAATTTCTGTCCTTATGAACAATATGTGTTCATCCAGCTGGGAATTCAACCTGAACCTGGACCATTTAGTCACAGATCCTGATCACCTCTGATGGAGGCGATTGGTGCAGATACGAATGAACCTCTACATAATGGGAGGAGGCGTTGGTTTTACCATGGTATGTTTACCATGGTTAAAAATGTATGTGTATGCATGCATGTATTAGGCACAACAGGGGCATAGCAGTTAAATCGGCCCCCCAGCTATGTGAAGGTGCTGGGTCCAAATCCACCCTCCTTTAGTACCATTGATGAAAGTACTCATCCTGAACTGAGTAAAACTTACCTAGCTGGATAAGTTAGTGTACAAACCTCACACTGTAAATCACCTGTAAATCAGACAGGTGTCAGATAAGTATGCAGATGTTCAGGTTAACTGTCCATTAACAAGTTTTGTAATGGTCAGGTCTCCTTAGGGGAACAGCATTGTCAACAGTTTTTATTGGTTTTTCATGTTTGTGTTGCTTAATAGAGGATGTCCACTCTCCCACGCCACGACCTTGTACCACCCCATAGGGACTGACCCTTCCCTCTTATCTCAGCCTTGGTGCCTGAATGGAAATTAGAGGCCACTGTGGTTGGAGCGGTTATCTCAGCCTTGGTGGCTGCTGTAGCACCATTTATATATATTTTTCACAGTACATGTGCCAAATGAGGTCTGAGAGGCTGTGGAAACAGTGCCCCACCTCTTGGCTTGACCCAGCCCCCTTGTTTTGTCACCAGGGGCACGATGTGGATGGGCACCATGAAGATGGGGCAGGGGTGTATGTGTGTTTCCTCCAGGTCCCCAAGTGTGTGAGTTCGAACAGCCACACAGGCAGAACTAACAGATGCAAATTTGAACGATGCACTGCTTCTGCTGCCAACACTGGGGGGTTTAATTCATTTCCTTTGTTCCCCTTTGTTGTTTACATTACACTAGATTTGATTGGATTATATTAGCTAAATTATCGTGTTCAAATTAACATGATGTGTCATCCTATGGCAACAGTCAACAACCACACATAGATGGATGACATATTACCCTTCCACCTTTAAAACACCAAACAGCAGAGGTGACACGTGCCTCTGGGATGCCACCACCAAGCACATTTTGTGTGCTGCTCTTCTCATCACGGAGTCTATTAATATGAATATGAAATATTAACTTCTCCTGTGGCCCATTGTGCCCCCTTTTGCTTGCCCCGGCAATTAGGGCAGGAGTCTTCTGCTCACTGACCCAGATTTGAATGAATGTGGCAAGTAGAGGGGCCTGGCAAAGTACTGGGGGGGGGGGGGGGGGGGGGGGG